>QANW01004920.1:198197-309855 GCA_003254865.1 Dryas drummondii | reverse complement strand
ACCCGAGCAACCCCCACCCAAACCACCATCTTCTTCACCTCTCTCCCCCCATCCAGCACCACCAGCGTTCTCTGCGCACCCAATCTTCATCGTCAACCAAGCCCTCTCTTCAATCTTCAAGCGCGACTTCCCTCTCAAGCTTCCCCTAATAGTCTTCCTCGAAGAGTTCTCCGACTCGCTCTTCACCGCCAATGACAACGACGCCGAATCGGTATCGAAAGCCCTCCACCGTCTGAGCATTTACAGATTTACCCTTTGTCGCTATGCCTTCTCCTTCATTTGATTTTCCAAATTACAGGGGCTGTTGTCATCAATAAATTGGGAAACTAGAAGATATATAGGGATCTTTAAATTAAAAGTGAGAGAGGGAGGATGGATGAGAGACATGGGTTTTTGGAGAGGGAGGGAGGAGAGGCAGAGAGAAANTTTTTTTTTCTGTTTGTTTTTTTTAATTCAATTTTTTATATTTTAATTAATTTTTAAAAAATTTATTCTTTTTTTATTATTATTCTGCCACATGAAAATTATTAAAAATCAAGTCAACACTTAGTGATTGGGTGAGCGTGCGCTACATCAGCGCCACGTAGGCGAATAACGGACTTTCTAACGATAGTAGTAACGGAGGTACCAAGTTGAAACAAAATAAAAGTTGAGGTATGAAATTGCAACTTTTTGAACTTGAGATACTAACTTGAAATCTAAGATAAAGTTGAGTTATTAAATTTTAATTTACCCAATAAATTATTAGGGTTCCATTTGAAACGTGAAGTTTTCTATATATTTTCCTTTGAATTTTAGACCTGTTTAATAAAGTGAAAAAAGATATTACTAAACCAATAAATTTTTGTTAATATATAAATTATTATATATTAACTAGAAAAATCATGGCTTATAAAGTGGATATAAGTGGTTGGACCGTGTTGTGGAACCACATTGGCTAGTGAAATGCATAATTAAATGTTGATGATCTTGAATCCAGGCTGAAAAAAAAAATATTGATCTTGAATGATTTTCAAGATTAGAAATTTGTAAGGGTCGGACCAAATCCAAGCTCCCTAGCTAGCACAATTTTCAAAGATAAAAAATGACCAAATCCAATTTCTTGCGCGCAAATTTAATCTGTAGCAATAAGATAATAAATGGAACGAAATTTTAGGTGCATCGTGCACGTACATGTTAGGATTTATTAATTTGAATTCACCAGCAAGGTGCAACTAAAAAATAAAAGATGAGAAAGTATATATATATATATATATATAGAGGAGTGTTCTAGTGCTAACAAGTTAGTAATATAATATGACGTTAACTATCATTTTGAGCTCACTACACAATATAATTTCATGATCTGAACCGTTTATTTTTTAGGATATCATTCAAAAATCATCCTTAGAAAAAAGTAATAAAATCGGAAATCATTTAGCCAACTATTAGTAAGCTAATTGTGCTCATGTAAATTAACGAACACAAGTTTTTCAATAAAAGATGAAATGATTATAATGATAATCGCATGGCTAAATGATTTCGGATTTAGTTGATTTTTTGCAAAGTTAATATTTAAATGGAGACCTAAAATATAAATGGTTTGAATTATGAGATTATATTGTGTAGTGGACCAAAAATGATGGTTAGTATTATATTATCTTACTAACTAGTTAGCTATAGAGCATTTTTGTATATATATATATATAAAAGAATGCTCTAAAACTAACTTGTTAGTAAGTTAATGCAAAACTAACTACCATGTTGGGCCCACTGCACAATGTAATTTCAAAATCCGAACCGTATATTTTTTAGGCACTACTTCAAAGATCATCCCTATAAAAAATCTTCAAAATCGGAAGTCATTTAGTCATTTGATTATAATAACAACTATTTCTATGCTTTTATCAAAAATACTGATCGTCTATTTATTTGATCTCAATTGGATGACTACATGATTTTCGATTTAGTTGATTTTTTGCAATGATGATATTTGAAGTAGGGCCTAAATAATTGATGGTTCGGATTATGAGATTAGTGATATGGTGGGCCCAAAAGCATGGTTAGCTTCGTATTAACTTGCTAACTGGTTAGCTTTAGAGCACTCCTCTATATATATATATATAAGTATGTTATAATGACTAAATTGTTCGGATTATAAGATTACGTAGTATGGTGAGTGGCCTAAAAGAGTAATTAGTGATTAGTTTTGTATTAAACTACTAACCATTTTATTTTAGAACATTTGTGATTATAATACTATATAGAGATAATTAGGTTTACATATTTTAGAAAAACAGTTTTTAAATGAAGACTAAGGGTGTTTTAAAATTTATAAGAAAATTATTTTAATTTATAATAAAATCTTTCCTTGATTTGAATAGTATTTTCCCCTATTTGAAGGTTATTTCTCCTCTTAGGGTGTAGAGTGAGTTTTGTAGATACTGCATGTTCGCCTAAAATCTTGGAATTAAAACCTAACATAAAGTCGTCCAAAAAAAAAATGACTTAATTAAAAATCCTAAATCACTACCGATTTTAGTGTAACAAAGACTTATAAAATAAACTGAATTATAAATCTCCCGTATATGCCCCATATATGTCAACCACCAATATAATAGATCTAGATCTGCATATATGCTGCAATATATATATATGTCAGCTGAAATGAAACTTCACTTATTGTGCCAGCTGCTGCATCATATATAGAACAGTACTATCCTACAGTTCCTGTAAAACGATGTACATATATATACCACAAATTAAGCAAACAAGTAACATGAATCACTTACAGTCGTACTGCTACCTCAACTCATTACTTCTTTAATTAAGTTTTTTATCTGACCAAGTACACAAGCTCATTGCTAATTCTTCCAAACTAACTACATATATTAACTACTAAAAAATCCTTATGATACCTAACTAATAGATTATATATATGCATGGTTGCTAATTGCTATAGCAACTAACAAGGCTAGCTCTGCAAGGATATAGTATGTCATCATATATGCAAGCTAAAAATGCATATATATATATATATATACATCACTCATTAGTCATTATTAGCTCGTGATTCTTATATATAATTAATTACATATATGTATGATATTCTGATAGTTTCAAATTAACGAAACAAATGCAAGCTAGAGAATATCATATTCTTCAGCACTGTTAATTCGATATAAAAGAAATATGGCCGGTTTATATTTTTCAGTTCCAGATTCAAAATCTGTATATATATATATCAACAGTACGTGCGTACATGAATTATATATTATATAATGAAAAAACTTGTAAATTACAAAGAACAGCATATACATATGATGTCTCCCACTCTAGCTCCCTATGTATAGTTAACTATATATCCTTATTATTGCTTTCAAGGACTTGATATATAATCAATTCCAAGATATATATATAATAACAAATTAATCATAAGATGGTAGGCTAATTGGTATTAATATTGGTGGAGAACTGGAGCTAGATGGAAACAAAACCCCTATATGCATCTTGCAGCTAGCTTAATTAATGAACTAGTTAATTGGTTTCAAATTAAGTTATAATTTGGGCTCTAGCTACTAGCTAGTACTCTACAATTAATACTTATTTTATTCAAAATTTTCAATGAATTAAGGTGCGCGAGATTCCTACCTTCCATGACCCCATGATATATTAATGATCCATATATATACATTATATATGGATGAGGTTGTTGGTTGGATCTAGTGTAGGTGATGCTGACAGTACTATAGTACGTACTACTGTTCTCAATTGTCTCTATTTAGCAGCTGCCTCATGCGTCTCACTCGATCATCTCCATCCATCGTTCATTAAAGCCCTTCTCTCCTCTTTCCCTAAACCCTATATAATATATATTCATTCCTGCAGACTCAGTACTACTACTATTACTCCATTCTCTCTCTCTCTCTCTCTCTCTCTCTCTCTCTCTCTCTCTCTCTCTCTCTCATTTCTAGGGTTTTAATTAAATCTAGCTAACTTTTGTGCAGCTGCTACAGATAGAACAATTAATATATGCATTATAAATTAATTGGAAGGTAATGCATCATTCCGCAATTAGCACACATGCGCATATAATTAACTAAGGAATTATTGAAGGGGCCGGCGCAAACTAGTTTATATATATATTTTTTTTCACTTAAATATTCACATAAAAATTTAATTTAATATCGAATTTCTAACAATGTATATGTACGTAATAGCTTTTCTGTTTTTGTACTGAACTGAATATAATAATATATGAAGCATGAACACAAGGCCAGGTGCCGTCTTACCGGCCATTATCAAGCTATAATATTCATATATATATATCCAACCAAAGCTATAATGTTCAAAATTAAACTCCTTTTTTTCTTAGTTGAATTGCATATTTGAATATTACATAATTAACATTATATAGAATCAAATTAATTAAGCAAACTAAGAAGGAACATCAAACACAATATCCACACCAAAAAAAAAAAAAAATCAAACACATACTAATTAATTAAGAGAAGAGTAGTGTACGTCTGGGTGAAATGCGACGTGTAAATTAAAATTAATGTGTTCTTCTGTACCTTTGCTCGCTCGCTGGCATATGTCATTATTTAGAAGGAGACTCCAGCTGGTCTTTATTTGGCTCATCATGACTGCTATTTCCAGTGTTGTATGAAGAGTATTGAACAAGCTTACGCATCATACTCAAATGGGGGGCTCTCATCAGCAGCTGTTGAGATTGGCTATCAGGGTATAGACTTGAGCTTAGCATTTGGATGTGGTTGAATTGATCATGTCTTGGATCAATTTGATCTGCTGATCTACCCGTGGTACCATTAATATGTGATGAATTAGGAAAATAGGATTGTGTCTGAGACCCAGTTGATAAAGACAATGTGGATGGCAACACATTGAAGTTGTGGAGATGGTGATGATGATCTGCACTACTTTGGGATGTCATGAATCCATGGCTCGCTAAATGATGAGATACCGGAAAATTCGAAGTCTGCTCATCATGATTCTCCCAATTGTGCTGAAAACCGTAATTAGGCGGTGAAATGGCATTATTCACAACACCACCTGGAAAGAACATTGGATGATGGTGATACTGATGATGATGAATATTACTACTACCACCACCAATACCATCAACATCGCCTTGTTGTTTTTGATGGTCATGATCATGATCATCATCTTCAACACTCATATGATCTTTCTGTTTTCGGTCTTCCTCATCATTTGCTGTGTGAATTCCAATTGGATGATCATGACCATCATGCTGAGAAGTAGTACTAGTAGTACTACTCATCATGAGCAGTGATGGATGATAAAGATTTAGGCCAAAATTGGGTCCTGCAGCAGCAGGAGGTGGAATATTTGGCAGTGGAGGTAGCTCATCAATTTCATGCTTAGCGGCTGTGAGCAACCAATCCACAACCTTGCTAGGCTGGTTGAGACCAAGCCTGTCTTGAAGATCATACAATTGAATGGCAGTGGGCACCGACAGCCTCACCCGCCTGTCTCGCAGCCCTCTCACAGTGGACACTTTGCTGTGCCTGTCCTTTCCTCCAAAAGCACGCGACACGCGCACAATCCTCGGATCCTTCAACTTCAGCCATGAAGCTGCTGATGATGAAGTAGTATGACCGACTGTTGATGACGATGATATTGATAAAGCTTTTGATTCCTCCTCACGAACAGTACTGGAATTAATGCCTGTTGCTCCTTGTAAATCTGTTTCATTGGAACTCTTAATCATTGTATGTAGTCTCTCGTCATTGGTTGATTGTCCTAATGGAAAATTTTATCATTGCAAGTTGAGGATTTCTCAGATTTCTTCGATCTCTTTCTGATAAACGAACTTCGGTTCATGATATATGATCGATTCTCTCGGCCTACTTTTCTTTTGATATTCTGCTTAATTCACCATTCATGAACAACGAAATTACTTAAAGAATTCATTAAAACCATTGATCAAGAAACGTGTGATGAGCACTTTGATGACATATATGTGATGTACAAAAGTCAAATTAATTAAGGAGATTAAAATTAACAAGAAGGGTCGACAAGAAGCTACATGGAAATGTTTTTGTATCTTAAAATTGATATTAATTAGATTAATTATTTCAAATATTATGACTTGCTCCCAAGTCCCAAGTTGACATTTCTAAGCTATAAATTATTCAATCAAATTGGGTAAGCAATTACAACTATATATTATATATGAAACTATGTGATGCAATGTATGTAAGTCTAAAGTTAACCATATTGATGATGAAGTTGAAGGTCTAATTAACTCTAACCGAAAAAAGAAGTGTAATTAACTTAGAATTGACCCAACTTACACGAAACCAAACATTTCCTGCAGCTTGTTGTTGCAGAGCAGTACTTTTGGTGCTTGACTACACAGAGATGACAAAGAAAGCAGGCATAGTAATTGCCCTGCAACGACGTCGTCGAAATTTCCTTGTAAATTTGGTAGCCGGCCAGTTAGAGAAGTCGACCAAATTTTGAAGAAGATGATTAATAAAATGTTGTTAATTTGTTAGGTCTGGGCTAGCTATAGCTCTAGAGTAGTGCAGAATAAACGAACTTAATAGATGTTGAAGAATGAAGGTTTTATCAAGTTGAGAAAAGGAGGGCGCCGGAATTCCGCCGACCATGCTAACTATGCTCCAAGCAAAGAAAGATAAAGGAGTGGCACATACACTGCCACGTGGCACACTCACCATCAACTCTCCCTACCTCATCGTTTCCTCATTAAACAATCATTGCGCCAATAATAATTCCTATATTATAATAATGATTAAGCTAATTAAAACTGCTTAATTGTTCGGACATAAAGAATAAAATTAAAATAAATTTAATTGGGGACCATGCATGCTGGACATTCGAAAGTGGTGAGTCATGCTTTATCGACAAATTAACAAAAGGGTTTTGCTACGGGATGGAATATCCCTTTCACAAGCACGCCTAGCTAGTTCCAAGAAAGATGAAACGTTCATCATGTGAGAAAAGCCCAAGTTTTCATGTCATGACCCCTTCAATCAAGATGTGGTCCAATTATATGGATAACATATGATTTTTTTTTTATCATACACTACATTTAATATATTATGCAGTCAAATTGTTAATTAGAATCACATGAATTACACAATTTAAAAGTGAGTGATTCCACTTGATCCATCATATGTTATCCCAATTTAAACTCTTATTACATCACACGTACTGAAACTATAAGTTTAGCAAATATCAAATAATAATCAAGAAATTTAATCATGTGATGACGAGGGCAAATAATATAATCAAAGCAGATTTCATGTGGGTAATGATTCTAATGAATTAAGTTTAGAATTAGAAGTCTACACAAAAGTTGTGGGGTCTATAGTAGTCTATACATTGTCATGTCTATATATGATAGGTACTTTAAGACAATGAGAAGGTACCATATGTAGGTGAGGGACCAATTCCATCATTTTCTTTCTTTTCTTTTCAAAGACCCACTGATCAGTAGTGAGTAGCAATAGCAATAGGACCACACGACTTTTTTCTAGTTGCAGAGAGATATGCACGGAGCTTAATTAGTGATTTATATGAATTGAAGGCTTGAGAAACCTAACAGCTGACACCTGCATGCAGATGCTATACATTAAACCCCATTTGAATTAGGGAATGATCATCCATGTATTAACTTCTTCCTCTTTGCTATCTTGTTAGGTCTTCGCTATATATTTATTAATTTGAAAGAGGGTAATTAATATTCATCATCAGAACTTCAAAACCCTACTTAGGTATATAGCTGGCAGCTATAGTGTGTGTACGTACTCGCCTTCAATTATTATCTTAATTAGTAATTAGTTACTCTGTGTGTGTGTGGATCGAAGAGATAGAGATGAGAGAGAGAGAGGGGATGGCCTTCACTATCACTGGCACTGCTTCTTTTGCAGGAGGGACTGAAAAAGATGGGACAGAAAACTTTAGGGTTTTCGTCTCTGGGTAAACAAGCAGTACGTGGCGTGCATCTCAAGAATATTGAAAGTAGGGCACAGTAACTATACGTACTGACTGTATATATAGTGTATTCTGAGGCTACTTCACAAACAAACTGACTCGTTTTGGTGTTGCCCCCAATAAATGGTCCCCAGATTCCACACACAAAAAGGTAGCCTTATTTCTGTCAGCTCACCACTAGGCGGCCTAGCTACTCATCTTCACTCTACCACCAAACCGGCCATTAAGTAACAAAACAAGTTCATCCAAATTAAAAGGCCACCAAATCCGAAATTAAAGTGTTCCATCTCCTCGTCTGTTTCTGCATGATGGCCATTCTCGATCTTATATATATATATATATATATGGCTGCTTAATTTATGTATATATACTACCAACTACATATTAAAATCACAGTCCACTTCCAACTTAAAAAGGATTGTGAACTGATCATGCATATATATTCACGTACCATTGCAAATGTAGTTAGTTACTGATCAGCTGACTTTGCGACATAGAACACAAATTCAGTACGTACTATACTAATCCTTTGAGTTGAAGCCATGTATTATTTTGGATTTAACAGAATTTTCATTTTCTCTTTGTTTCTTTTGTTCGTCCAAATTGCAATAATCATTTGAGAAAATGTATTAAAAATAACTTAAAACTTTGAAAAAAAAAAAAAAAACATTTTTGACACTGTGTCACTTTAATTTTGAAAACAATTTGCTCCTTGTGTTAGATTAGTTACATTTTCAATTTTTCAGTCCAAAAAACAATCACGAGAGTGTGAAGTAGTTTTTTTTTTTTTTACCAATTGCAAACCATTCCATTAAGAAGCCACAAAGGCAGAAAATTCAAACCAATTAAGCAAACAGCACCAAACTAAAGCAAACAGCATCAAAACAATGAACACAGAGCAACATAATGCAAAAAACATATACAGAAATTAATCCAATGATAGTCCATCTGGTAACAGCACCCCAAGCAAGGAGAATAAGGGTTTAGAAACCCAGTCCTCAGGACACATTCCCCTTAGAATGGAGAGTGTGAAGTAGTTTAACTTCTATGAACTTGTATTACACGTGAAATGACAAATATACCTCTAAAAAAGTGAACATGTACATAATACGTGATAATTTTTTGACGAAATAAGTGGATGAAAGTGGCATATTAAAATCAATTGTAAAATTGAAGGGATAAATTGGTACAATTCATAAATCATGTCCTGAATTAACACAGTGGGCAAAAGTTAACTCATTTTTTAAAATTTTTCTCTAATCATTTTTGTTTATTAGCATTAGTCTAGCCGGGATTTCTACTAGCTTCTGCTGTTGTAAGTTTTGCAGCTTGTATAAGTTGTATCAAAGTTAAAATTGGGAAAAACTTATTTGACTACGAGGTACACAAACATCTTTGAGGTTAAAACTTGTGTTGAAGGGTTAAATATATAAACACTGCTTGAGGTTTTACGTGTTTGCACACAACTCTCTATACTTAATTTCTAATTTTACACCACAATTATTTGAGGTTTAATTTCTTTACACATAACCTCAAATTAGGGGTGGACATTTACTACCGAAATACCGAAACTGAACCCGTACTATATCGTATCGTGTTAATATTATATCGAAAAATAATACCGATTATATACCGTACCGTACCGAGTCTAAATCGGTATGGTATATGTATGAAACTTTTAATACTGTAAAATACCGTACCGTACCGATATATTTTTAATTTAATTATTTAATATTTTTTTAATTAAGTGTTGCCATATTAGTGGTTATTTGGACAAGTCTATAGACTATAATAGACTTGCCCATAATGAATTTCCTATTCCAGTATAATTCCTAAATCCCCAAGTATTAAGTAGTGTTTATTGCTTGTAACAACTACTAGTGTGTATTTGTCTTGGTTGTTTGTAATAAGCCATAAGGCTTAAGTACTAACTATTATTGTGTATTTGTGTTGATTGCTTGTAATAAGCCATAAGACTTAAGTACTACTATTGTTTTTGACTATTTGTACTTTGTAATAAGCCACAAGGCTTAACTATTTTGGCTTTGAAGACTGTCAGGTTGAGTTTTGTTTTATCTTTTGGTTGAGAAAAAGTATTTCTTTTTGGTTGTTAAATATTATTTTTTGACAAAAAAAAAAGTTTAAAATGTTGGTACATACCGAAACCATACCGAACCATACCGAATTTATAGAACACTGATATGTACCGATACCGTACCGAATAAAAATTTCGATATGATATTAGTATGAGGCTCATACCGTACCGTACTCACCCCTACCTCAAATTAGAGCTACCTAAGCTAAACATATAAAGGTTATTTGTACAAGGGCCGTCCAAACACAAACCCAAAGCGACCAAACCACTTGCTTTGGGCCTTATTTTGAGCAAAGTCCTCCTTAGATGAAAGACCTCACTTAATGGATAAGACAAGTAGGCTTCTGTAAACGGGCCATAAGCTTTTCCAATTTGTTTTGTTTTTCGACCTAAAACTCCAACAACTATTGTACTGCCTAATTAAGACCAAAGACATCGTACAATTATTTAGCTGAAAAAAGAGAGAGTAATTGTACTGTTTCAGCACAAAGAACCTTGAATCAATGCAATGAGTTGGATCAAAACGAAATATGTACCACAAATTATATATGTAAGTTTCCTAGATAATTTCCTAATAGGCCGTTGACACTACTTTTATGTGAAAAAATAAGATAAGTTCTTTTTCAAGTGGCGGTTCATTAATTCCAGCTTCACTGAGTTTGGTTGCGTCATAAAGAGAGAGGTGCAACGCAAATGAATTGTAAATTTGTAACCTCACAGCACATTGGTGGTTGGCACATTTATATACATAAAATTGAAAACCCTGATCCTATATATATGCGTGTATAGTTATTACCTAAGCTCAAAGCATTCCATTATATAAGCTTCTTCTCATCTCTAATGGCGCTACCAAACTCAGTGAAATTACTTGAGGTTTGCAGGGTAGCTCCACAGCCAATCCCACCGGACTCACCCACACCTGATCAGTCCCTCCCTCTCACATTCTTTGACCTACTCTGGTTCAGATTTGCACCTGTGCAACGCCTTTACTTGTATCAAACAACTTCCTCCTTCGATTCCATACTTGCCAAACTCAAAGCCTCACTCTCTTTCACCCTCCAACACTTCCTACCTCTAGCAGGGCACATAACTTGGCCCCAACATTCCCACAAACCCCTTCTCACTTATGTCGAAGGTGACACTGTTTCACTCACAATCGCGGAGTCCGGTGCTGATTTCCACCATCTTTCAAGCAATGACGAGTTTCGTGAAGCCAAAGAATACCATCCCCTTGTACCCCAATTGGCACTGTCTCACGAAAAGGCCGCAGTCATGACATTGCAAATCACCCTCTTTCCTAACTATGGCTTCTCCATTGGCACAACCATGCACCATGCCATCCTAGATGGCAAGACTTCAACCTCGTTTGTTAAATCTTGGGCTCACATATGCAAACATGGACAACTGACATCTTCAACTATTTTGTTACCGGATCGGCTAAAACCATTTTATGACAGAATTGTCATAAAGGACCCAGAGGGGCTTGGAGAAATCTACTCGACCCAATACGAAAATATGGGCGGGCCCAAAAACAGAAGCCTAATGTTCGACCAGCAAAAACCTCTACTACAACCAGACTTAGTTCGAGGCACGTTCGAGTTCACTCGCGCAAAAATACAAACACTTAGAGAGTCTGTGATGACTAAACTGGCGCAGAAGAAACAACATCATTCGATACTTCAATTGTCGACTTTTTCTCTAGTATGTGCCTACACGTGGGTTTGCTTAGTCAAGGCAGAAGAAATCAAAGCTGGCAGCAAAACAGTTGTGATTTTTGGGGTGGACTCTCGGTCTCGGTTGGACCCTCCTATACCTGCAACCTATTTTGGGAACTGCATAGTGGGTCGCAAAGCAATTGCAGAAACAGAGGGGTTGTTAGGAGAAGATGGGTTGGTTGTGGCCGTACATGCAATTACTGAAGCTATAAAAAGTTTGGATGATGGGGTTTTGAATGGGGCAGAGTTTTGGGTTTCAAAATTTCTGGATTTCAAGCAGTTTGCTAGAATATTTTCCATTTCTGGCTCAAATCGGTTTGAGGTTTATGATACTGATTTTGGATGGGGAAGAGCGAAGAAGGTGGAGGTCATCTCCATAGATAAGACAAGTGCCATCTCTTTATCAGATAGCAAGAATGGTGGCGGAGGTGTTGAGGTTGGCTTGGTTTTGAGAAAGCATTGTATGGAGGCGATTGCTTCTCTGTTTGCTCAAGGTCTTGATCGAGACCTTTGAAGCTAAGGCATCACACAGTATCTCTATTTTCTTAAACAAGTTTAATTAAGTCTCTAAAATTTGTTTTGCCTTTCCTTCCCTTTATACTCTCCAATCACCTTCTTAATTTGCTTGTACTAATCAAACTCCATATGGAATTTAGGCCGTACGTGCACTTCAATCAAATACTATTACAAAAGGAAAAATATCAGAACGTGCAATTAAATGCCTCCCATCTGTTATCCCACTTTTAGGAACTAAAATAACAAACTTCAATGAATCCTTAAACCTCAACCTACCAAATCTCTCATAAACAAGATCATTATTAATATAAGAAATTTGTAATGCATGAACCGATCAGCCTCATGCCATCTAATTAATTGGTAAGTTCTATCCAAGAACACTCACATTATTTTATTTCCTTTCTACCTCTGTCAAGTGTCAAGTGTCAAAATGTTCACTGTCGTCCACCCACGAAATTGATAATAAGCAGGAGCATATTATATGCAAGAGATAGAGAGGTGCATTTACCAAAAAAAAAAAAAAGATAGAGGTGAAGTAGTGCTGTGCAACTTGTAACACGCGCAGACACATTTTATCATCTTCGGCTCTAACTAAATGACACGACTTCCCCCAGCTGTGCCATAAGCTCACCCCCTTACATTCATTGATATCATTAAGCTAGCTTGTTACAGTTTCCAAGCTTCTCCAATGGCACACCAAAACTCCTCATCAGTGAAAGTTGTGGAGGTATGCAGGGTGGCTCCACGGCCATGCATCCACACCAGATCAGTCCCTCCCTCTCACCTTCTTTGATCGACCTACTCTGGCTCAGGTTTGTACCAGTGGAACGCCTTTACTTCTATGAAACTACTTGTTCCTCCGATTCCATACTCCCCAAACTCAAAACCTCCCTCTCTCTCACCCTCCAACACTTACTACCCCTCGCAGGAAACCTCACTTGGCCCCACCACTCCCACAAACACAGTCTCAGTTACGTCCAAGGCGACGCCGTTTCGCTCACAGTAGCCGAGTCCCATGCTGATTTTCACCGTCTTTCAAACAATTACATCTTTCTGGAAGCCAATGAATACCATCCTCTTCTACCCCAACTTGAAGCGTCGCACGAAAAAGCCGCGGCGATAGCACTGCAAATCACTGTCTTCCTGATCAGGGCTTTTCCATTGGAACAGTCATGCACCATGCAATTCTAGATGGTAAAACCTCAACCTTGTTTGTCAAATCATGAGCTCACTTTGCAAACAAGCTGAAACCGTTTTATGACAGGCGGGTCATCCACGACCCGGCCCGGATCGAAGCGGCCTACTTGAAGGACTGGCTAAACATGGGCGGGCCCAACAACAGAAGCTTAATGTATATGGAGCTTAAACCCCCACCAGCCACAATTCGAGCCACCTTCAAATTCAGTCGCGCAAAAATACAAACACTTAGGCAACATGTAATGTCTACAATGACAAAGAAACAAGCAGATGAGTCAATACTTCATTTGTCAACATTTTCTCTAGCAATTGCCTATACATGGCTTTGCTTAGTCAAGGCACAGGAAATAAAAAGCGAAAAGACGATTCAGGGCTTTACAGTGGAACTGTAGGTTTCGGTTAGACCCTCCTATACCCGAGACCTATTTTGGGAACTGCCTGGTGGCCCATGCAGGAGTTGCAGAAACAAAAGGGCTGGTGGGAGAAGATGGGTTGGTTGTGGCGGTGGGTGCAATTAGTGAGGCTATAAAGAGTTTGGACAAAGGGGTTTTGGAGGAGGCAGAAAGCTGGGTTTCGGAAATCGTCAACTTTGTGCAGACTGAAGGGTTTTATTCATTAGCTGGTTCGCATCGGTTTGAGATTTATGGTACTGATTTTGGTTTGGGAAGGCCGAAGAGGGTGGAGGTGGTTTCCATAGATAAAACAGGAGCGATCTCTCTTTCAGATACCAAGAATGGTGGTGGAGGTGTTGAGGTTGGCCGGCTTGGTTTTGAAAAAGCATCATATGGAAGCTTTTGCTTCTCATTTTGCTAAAGCTCTTGACAAGTAAAAGAAAGAGGAACGAAAACAGAGGTCTTGGCAAAACATGGGCCAGCCGTGAGGAGGGTGGTGACTGTGTGGGGCACAGGGGTTCTTGTTTTTTTATTTTATGTTAGTATAGGTAATTCTATTTCATAATTCTAATTTAAAAATAAGAATAGTATTTTCAATTGATGATTATCTAAAAAAGAAAATAAAAAATCAATTTATAATAAAAAAAAAAAGTATATTAATTTTAAGCTACTGACAATCTAAAACTCTAAATGGTGGATATTTTCATCCATCATCGTACCTTTATTTTCCCAAAAAACCTCAACCCACCGAATCTGTCATGAACAACATCAATATTAATATAAGAAACTTTGTACCTTTCTATTACCTGCTTAGGGACCCACCAAATTGAGAGGACACACAGCCACATTATAAGATTCGAGTAGCTTGGCTCAGCTCCTTACACATTCATTCGTATCATTAAGTTTGTTAATAGTTTCCTAGCTTCTCCGATGGCAGACCAAAACTCCTCATCAGTGAAAGTAGTGGAGGTTTGCAGGGTGGCTCCACAGCCACCCGCACCAGATCAATCCCTCCCTCTGACCTTCTTTGATCTACTCTGGCTCAGATTTGCACCCGTACAACTCCTTTACATGTACCAAACAACTTCCTCCTCCGATTCCATAATCCCCAAACTCAAAGCCTCCCTCTCTCTCACCCTCCAACACTTTGTACCCCTCGCAGGAAACCTCACTTGGGTCCAAGATTCCCATAAACCCATTCTCAGTTACGTCCAAGGCGACGCCGTTTCACTCACTATAGCCGAGTCCAGTGCCGATTTCCACCGTCTTTCAAGCAATGACGAGTTTCGTGAAGCCAAAGAATACCATCCCCTTGTACCCCAATTGGCACTGTCTCACGAAAAGGCCGCAGTGATGGCATTGCAAATCACCCTCTTTCCTAACCATGGCTTCTCCATTGGAACAACCATGCACCATGCGATCCTAGATGGCAAGACTTTAACCTTATTTGTTAGATCATGGGCTCACGTATGCAAACATGGACTTGGAGGATCATCATCTTCAACTACTTTGTTACCGGACCAGCTAAAGCCATTTTATGACAGAAGGGTCATCCAGGACCCAGAGGGGCTTGGAGAAATCTACTCGACCCAATACGAAAATATGGGCGGGCCCAACAACAGAAGTCTAATGTTCGACCAGCATAAACCTCCAGTAGTACCAGACTTAGTTCGAGGCACCTTCGAGTTCACTCGCACAAACATACAAACACTCAGGCAGTCTGTGATGACTGCACTGGCGGAGAAGAAACAAGATCATTCACTACTTCATTTGTCGACTTTTTCTCTAGTATGTGCCTACACATGGGTTTGCTTAGTCAAGGCAGAAGAAATCAAAGCTGGCAGCAAAAAGTTGTGATTTNGGGTCGCAAAGCAATTGCAGAAACAGAGGGGTTGTTAGGAGAAGATGGGTTGGTTGTGGCCGTACATGCAATTACTGAAGCTATAAAAAGTTTGGATGATGGGGTTTTGAATGGGGCAGAGTTTTGGGTTTCAAAATTTCTGGATTTCAAGCAGTTTGCTAAAATATTTTCCATTGCCTTCTCACATAGGTTTGAGGTTTACGATACTGATTTTGTATGGGGAAGAGCGAAGAAGGTGGAGGTCATCTCCATAGAAAAGACAGGTGCTATCTCTTTATCAGATAGCAAGAATGGTGGTGGAGGTGTTGAGGTTGGTTTGGTTTTGAAAAAACTTTGTATGGAGGCCTTTGCGTCTCTATTTGCTCAAGGTCTTCATCAAAACCTTCGAGGCCAACGCATCCAATAATACTAGCAAGATCCAGCAGCTCCTGTTCATTTTCTGCAGTTCGGTGTTAGGGTTTATGAATTATGATGCATCTCAGCTTAGGTTTCGTGTTGGCCCAAGATGCAATAATTTTGATTTGTATGGATCTGATGAGGGTCTGTTAATTAGTTTTTATTTCAAAGTACGTACTGTTAATTAGCATTTATAAATAAAATGGGAACATTTGAATAATATTAATTTTTAAATCAATCAGGGCCAAAATTCTCATTTATAAGGCTTTTTATCACGAAAAATTATTATTGTGTTTGATTATAATATTATGTGACTTGATGACATGACATTATTAATTTACTAATAGGTATGCAATTATTAATTTTAAAAATATTTTTAAAATTTTATACATATTATAATTTAAATAGATTAATAATTTTTTTTCACATTTGTATCACACTTGATGTGTTATTATTTTACTGGAAGAGTATTTCCTTTTTATTTTTTAGGTTTTCTTTTTTAATTTTTAGTGTCCAATGTATGAATGTCATGTAAGATGATATGAAATTATAGTATAAAAATATAATAAATGTATCATTACTGTATCAAATTATTATGCCCACGTGATAGGTATTATGATGCTACATCACAAACATGAATTTAGACATAAGAGAGTGCTGCAGCCAATTTAACATGTTCATCATGTTGAAAAGAGATGTTTATTTTGTCAAACCTCTAAGGGTATTTTAATCCAAAAATTGACTAAAGAATCATTTTATACTGTTTTAAAAAGTAGGGTTATAAAGCAATACACCTTAGCGAAGAGGTCACTTGGTTAAATTTCACTTATAGATTTTATATTTTGGTAACTCTGCCAAAAAAACAGTCAGATCGACAGCACCATAATAACAGTGATCTGTCGAGTTTTGTTGGGCAGTATTTTGGGTCAATGTGGGCTGTCGTACATTATTGCGTTAGGTTTGATGGATACCTAATACCTAGAGTCCATAAAGACCGAACTAGATCGATCAATGGATCTCACCGCTGCATGTAACCATCACGGCAGTGGATGCTGTATTGCTATACGTTGGCTGTCATAGTTATAATTCAAAAATGGAAAAAAGTAAAATTGTCAATTAATATTCAAAAATCAAAATAATTATAAGAGATATTGTAACGACAGAATTTTACTCATTGCTAGATCGATCTAATCAAAATGTATATCCATACCGGACTCATATATTACCGTTACCCATAGTCACACTTATCCAATAGACTGGATATGAATCCCGATCAACTATCCTTATGCATTCAACAATCAAGTTGCATGTATTCTAGTAGTTGATGAAAGAGAAGAGAGTTGTAGAGGAAAGTGACTAGAACCAAAACAGCAAAGGAAAAATCTTAGAATGTGCGAAGAAAAATCTCTCATCTGTTATCCTAAGTTTAATTAGGAGCTAAACAACCACACTTCAATTTTGAATCTTAAATATCTGCACGAAAATTTGGTATTGCTATGGACGCAGCCTCATATATACAACGTAATACCAAAGGTCATAAATCTTGATCTACTTCTAGGCCTCTAGCTAGTTCTAGCCAAGCAAATCCACAGACATTAATGTCGTACCCTTGGATACCTATCAATTATCTGGGAACCCAATAAATTGGAAGGGACAAGGTTGCATTTACCAAAAACACACAAAATAAGAAGAGATAGAGGTGCAACTTGTACGACGCAGAGCCACTAGATCATTCTAGCTAGGTTCTTACCTAATGACACAGACCACCCCAGCAGTCGGCACACCTGTACATAAATAGCTTTTACAATATTCATTGATATCATTAAGCTTGTTGATAGTTTCCTAGCTAGCTTCTCCAATGGCACACCAATACTCCTCCTCATCAGTGAAAGCAGTGGAGGTTTGCAGGGTGGCTCCACAGCCACCCACACCAGATCAGTCCCTCCCTCTCACCTTCTTTGACCTACTCTGGCTCAGGTTTGCACCCGTGGAACGCCTTTACTTCTATGAAACTACTTGTTCCTCCGATTCCATACTCCCCAGACTCAAAACCTCCCTCTCACTCACCCTCCGACAGTTTCGAATTCACACGCGCAAAAATACAAATACTAAGGCAATTGGTGATGACTGCAGTAGCAAAGAAGAAACAAGATCATTCACTACTTCATTTGTCAACATTTTGAAACTTCAGAGAGTGTATGTGTAATTTTTAAAACTTCAAGAGTTGTATGTGAAAAGATAATAAACCTCAAAATGGATGAGACTGAGTGGAAAAAGGTGGAGAAGGTCGGCTGTGGGGTGTGGGAGGGTTTGTGGATTTTTTTTATGATTATTTTTATTTTTTAATAATTAGTTTTATTTTTTTAATTATTGTTTAAGTAAAAAGACGTTTTTGCCCCTCAAAATTGGTACTTTTGATTGATACCCTTTAATTGAGTTAAACAAAAAATTTGAAATCCTTAATTAAAACAAAGTGAACGTGGCATCCTCAACTACGATAAGAGGTATAATTAGAGTACTTTTGCTAAAATTATCCCCATATATAAATGCTTCAATTTCATCTTAATACGCTATCTATATATAAATGCTGCAAGTTGGCGATATTATATTAGATACGAATTAGATGGGAATGCTTCAATATATCACTCTATTATTATATGCAAATCCATCTTCATACGCTATTTATATTATTATATATAACAAATAATAATTCTAAAGTCCATTTTTAGACTCTTAATGATAACTAAATTCACTTAAAATAATGTAATGTCAAATAGGTGCACTTTGTAACAAGTAAGTTCATGTTTTATTTTCTCCCGTGTTTTTGGGACTCGGTGAGTTTTTTTTAGAAAGAAAAAAAAAAACTAGGCAAATTGCCACTATCAGACAATGACAATTAGTTACAATCACTTTTATACTAAAACAAAGGTGTATGTGATTTCACAAGCTTGAAATGCTGCAAGTTGGCGATTATATTATATACAAATAAGGTGGAAATACTTTGATTTCGCACTTTAGAACTTGTATATAATTTTGTTAAGTGTGACCAAGAAATAAAATTTTAGGTTTCGAGAAAATTTAAAAGATTTTTAAATTTAGACAAAAATTAAATGGAAATGACGGAAATTACTGACAATTAGTTACAATCACTTTTATACTAAAACAAAGGTGTATGTGATTTCACAAGCTTGAAATGCTGCAAGTTGGCGATTATATTATATACAAATAAGGTGGAAATACTTTGATTTTGCACTTTAGAACTTGTATATAATTTTGTTAAGTGTGACCAAGGAATAAAATTTTAGGTTTCGAGAAAATTTCGAAGATTTTTAAATTTAGACAAAAATTAGATGGAAATGACGGAAATTACTATCAAAATACGGAAATTTTGAAACTTTACTATATGTTTATTTAACATATTATCTACTACATTGGTAAAAAAATATTGAAAAAACCAAATTATATAGTAGGTTTCATATAATATAAGATAAATATAATGTGCGCTGTAGGCAAATACTATTGAAAAAATAGTTCACTAATTAATAGTTACATAAATTTGATTGAACAGGCACCTCAGAGCTTGTATAATTTATTTCCAATTTTTTATAAATGAAAAGAACATTTCAGAGTTTTGAATTATTGTTGTTGTGCTTGTTTGAAGTTGTTCAATTATTACTTTCCTTGGAAATTTTAAGGACGAAATTCTTTTAAGGGGGATAGATTGTGAGATCCCGTATTTTTTAAGTTTTATTTTAAAAATTTATTTGAGAAATAAAATATTTTGAGTTAGTTTTATAATTTTTGTTTTAAATTAGTTTGACCCATTCTTTAACTTTTCAAACTATTGGGCTTTTGGCTTCGATTTGTGGCTTGTTAGAAAGGTCTCGAACACACGAACACGTGAGTGCAAACAATGCATTGATCGAAGCTATAGTTTGAGAGATATGAACATTTGAAACGAGGGATATTTTTGTAAATTTATAAACATGAGTTTTAAAAACTCAAAATCAAATTTTTTATGTTAGTTTCTCTTTCCTCATTACATCATTCACGCAACAACCCACTACTCCCATTCTATCTCTTCTCTCTCCTCCCTCTTTTCTCTTTCTTTTCTTCTTCTTTCTCTCATTTCCTCTATCTGTAAGTTCAATAACTTCAGTTCTTGCTCTCTCTCATTCATCTCTCTCTCTCTGCATCTCCATTCCCTCATCGGCGCCGGCCACTAGCCCACACTCATCTCTTTCTCTCTGCTCTCGCCCTCTGTCACCGCCCCTGCCACCGAAACCCATCCCCTCCTCTCTTCCTCCACGGCTTCAGCTCCTCCCAAAACCCAACCTCTCCAAAACCTAGCCTCCCAAAACCCAGAAATCCCACCCAGTTGAAACCTTCGCCAAAATTTCGAGAAATTTTTGAAATTTCGGCGAAATCTTGTTGGTTTAGTGTTAAAATTTTCATACCTCAAAAAATTGAAAATTTCGGCGAAATTTTCGAAATTTAAATCCTTGCACGTGACACTAATATTTATTTGGATTGGATTTCTTTTAGGGCAAACAACCATTTTAGTCTTTGTAGTTTGGTAGTTATTTCAATTTCACTTATGTTATTTTAATTGTTTCAATCAAGTCTTTGTAGTTTTGAAATTGTTTCATGCAGATCCAAAATTAGATTTTCATAATTGTTACGACAGGGGTATAATGGTTCAGAACAAAAAAAATATTGCGGTGGACTTTTGATTAAAACATTTATATAACAGATATATAGCTCCTGGATTTCCATCTCCAATGGCACCACCAAAGGTAGTTGAGGTTTGCAGGGTAGCTCCAGAACCACAACCAGGCTCACCGGACTCAGACACCTCACAGTGCCTACCTTTAACCTTCTTTGACCTCCTCTGGCTCAGGTTTCCACCCACTAAACGCATTTTCCTCTATGAATTGTCTTCCTCTAACTCGAACACCAACCCACTGTTGTTCGATTCCCTACTTCCCAAACTCAAAACCTCCCTCTCTCTCACGCTCCAACACTTTGTACCTCTAGCTGGAAACCTCACTTGGCCCCAAAACTCCAACAAACCCATTCTCAATTATGTCCAAGGTGACACCGTTTCGCTCACAATAGCCGAGTATGAAGCTGATTTCCACTATCTATCAAGCACCAACTTCCTTGAAGCCAAAGAATTCCATCCTCTTGTACCCCATTTCGCAGTGTCTAGTGAAAAAGCCGCGGTGATGGCTTTGCAAATCACCGTCTTTCCCAACCATGGATTTTCCATCGGAACAGCCATGCACCATGCGGTCATTGATGGCAAAACTTCAACCTCGTTTTTCAAATTATGGGCTCGCATATGCAAACATGGAGGACTGTTGTCTCCATCTTTGTTATCGGAGCTAAAACCATGTTATGACAGAATGGGCATTCAGGACCAAACTGAGCTGGGATCTATCTACTCTAACCACTGGTTAAATATAGGCGGACCCAACAACAGAAGCCTAATGGTTTTGGAGCTTAAACTTCCACCAGATTCAATCCGAGGCAGTTTCGAATTCACACGCGCAAAAATACAAACACTAAGGCAATTGGTGATGACTGCAGTAGCAAAGAAGAAACAAGATCATTCAGTACTCCATTTGTCAACGTTTTCTCTAGTATGTGCCTATACATGGGTTTGCTTGGCCAAGGCACAAGAAATCAAAGCTGAGAAAATGCTTCTGGCCTTTAGTGTGGACTGCAGGTCTCGCTTAGACCCTCCTCTGCCTGCAACCTATTTTGGGAACTGCATAGCGAGCCGTCGAGCAGTTGCAGAAACTAAAGGGCTGTTGGGAGAAGATGGGTTGGTCGTGGCTGTGAATGCAATTAGTGAAGCTATAAAAAGTTTGGATAAAACGCTTTTGGATGGGGCAGAGACTTGGGTTTCAAGAATATGTAATGCACTGCAGAGTACTAACAGAGTGCTTCCCATTTCTTCTTCACATCGGTTTGAGATTTATGGTACTGATTTTGGATGGGGAAGGCCGAGGAGGGCCGAGGTCGTTTCCATAGATAGGACAGGAGCGATCTCTATATCAGATAGCAGAAATGGTGGTGGAGCTGTTGAGGTTGGGTTGGTTTTGAAAAAACACCATATGGAAGCTTTTGCTTCTTTATTTGCTAAAGGTCTTGAAGAACGTTGATTAGAACTTTAGAAGCCATATATGTTGGATTCAACATAAAGAATTTTCTTTTTCTTTTGTTTTTTGGGATAACTGCATGGAGTTCATTAGTCAGTAAGAAAATTAGTATGCTCTCAATAATTAATTTTGTGAGGATGTTGTGTTCTGTGGAGCATGTAGCTCTGTTCCTCTCTTCTAGATACTTTATATATTCCAGTTATCATATATGTTGGATATAACAGAGTTTCTTTTTCTCTTTGTTTTTTGAGATGACCGCATAGTAGGAAAATAAATTTAGCATGCTCTCAATAATTAATCTTGTGGGAATGTTGTGATCTGTGGAGCAGGTAGCTCTGTTCCTCTATTGGTTGGTTTCAATAGAATTGTTGGGTGTTTTCTTTTTTAATTTGGGCCAAATTGGTATATAAACCAAATTATGTGAGAATTGTATCGAATTAACTTCTCTAAGATAAGAGTCCCAAATTATTCTCAAATAGTTCATATATTTCATCGTTAATATTGTATACATTATGACTGAAAATACAATTCCATCTTCATCCATCTTCATATGCTATCTATAATATAATGCTGCAAGTAAGCAATATTACACATAAATCACATGGCATGCAGCATGCTTCATTGGCACTAGTATTTATTTGACTTCGATTTGTTATTGTACAACATGTATATGATTTGGTAATGTGTCGCACTCATATCTATTTGACTTGAATTTCTTTTATGTGGTGTAATGGCACCGATCATCCCAGCATAGATTCCCTTAATCAGGAGTTGTTGAACTTGTCAATGTTGATTTCTTTTATATAGTAGTTGTATAGCTCCTTGGTTTCCATCTCCAATGGCACCACCAAAGGTAGTAATTCCAGTGAAAGTAGTTGAGGTTTGCAGGGTAGCTCCACAACCACAACCAGGCTCATTGGACTCAGACACCTCACAGTTCCTGCCTCTAACCTTCTTTGACCTCGTCTGGCTCAGGCTTCCCCCCATTCAACGCATTTTCTTCTATGAATTGTCTTCCTCTAACTCCAACACCAACCAACTCTTGTTCGATTCCGTACTCCCCAAACTCAAAACCTCCCTCTCTCTCACCCTCCAACACTTTGTACCCCTCGCAGGAAACCTCACTTGGCCCCAAAACTCTCACAAACCCATTCTCAAGTATGTCCAAGGCGACGCCGTTTCACTCACAGTAGCCGAGTCTGTTGCTGATTTCCACCATCTATCAAGCACCAACTTCCTTGAAGCCAAAGAATACCATCCTCTTGTACCCCAATTGGCAGTGTCTCGTGAAAAATCCGCGGTGACGGCTTTGCAAATCACCATGTTTCCTAACCGTGGCTTTTCCATTGGAACAGCCATGCACCATGCGGTCATTGATGGCAAAACTTCAACCTCGTTTTTCAAATTATGGGCTCGCATATGCAAACATGGAGGACTGTTGTCTCCTTCTTTGTTATCGGAGCTAAAACCATGTTATGACAGAATGGGCATTCAGGACCAAACTGAGCTGGGATCTATCTACTCCAACGACTGGTTAAATATAGGCGGACCCAACAACAGAAGCCTAATGGTTTTGGAGCTTAAACCTCCACCAGATTCAATCCGAGGCAGTTTCGAATTCACACGCGCAAAAATACAAATACTAAGGCAATTGGTGATGACTGCAGTAGCAAAGAAGAAACAAGATCATTCACTACTTCATTTGTCAACGTTTTCTCTGGTCTGTGCCTATACATGGGTTTGCTTAGCCAAGGCAGAAGAAATCAAAGCCGACAACATGCTTCTGGTCTTTAATGTGGACTGTAGGTCTCGCTTGGACCCTCCTCTGCCTGCAACCTATTTTGGGAACTGCATAGCAAACCGTGGAGCAATTGCAGAAACAAAAGGGCTGTTGGGAGAAGATGGGTTGGTTGTGGCTGTGAATGCAATTAGTGAAGCTATAAAAAGTTTGGATAAAACGCTTTTGGATGGGGCAGAGACTTGGGTTTCAACATTGTGCAATGCCCTGCAGAGTACTGATAGAGTGCTTTCCATTGCTGCTTCACATCGGTTTGAGATTTATGGTACTGATTTTGGATGGGGAAGGCCGAGGAGGGCCGAGGTCGTTTCCATAGATAGGACTGGAGCGATCTCTATATCAGATAGCAGAAATGGTGGTGGAGGTGTTGAGGTTGGGTTGGTTTTGAAAGAACATCATATGGAAGCTTTTTCTTCTCTTTTTGCTAAAGGTCTTGAAGAGTGAAGACCTTTGATTTGAAGCCATAGATATTGGATTCAGCAGAAACAATTTTCTTTTGCTCTTTGTTTCTTGGAATAACTGCATGGAGTTCATTAGTCGCTTGGAAAATTATTATGCTCTCAATAATTAATCTTGTGAGGATGTTGTGATCTTTGGAACAGGTAGCTCTGTCTCTCCTCTGTGGATTTGGATTTCAATCACAACTCATTTTCAATTAAATATTTGATANAAAAAAAAAAAAAAAAAAAAAAAAAAAAAAAAAAAAGCAGAAACAGACGGGGGTGGCCATTCTTGTAGCAGCTAAGATGAGTGATTAATGAGAAGGGTTAGAGCAGACATGCCATGATTAAGCATAAAAGTGGTGGGCTTGAAGTTTGTATGGTTGTGATTTGTGAACAAGCATGAGATGGACCTTTTTGCTTCCTTCTCTTATTCTCTGTTTCTTGAGCCTAAAGTAAAGGGCCTTTGTTATGGCCTTTACGGTTATGGGTTTAATGTATGATATAAAGCCTGTTGAGATTTTTTTGAAGTTTGGAAAGAAAGAAGTAGTGAAGTTAGTATGAGTAAAGGTGCATTAAATCTATCAAATTGACTTATTTTCCACATTGTTGCACCAAATCCTTAGAGCTCCCCCTCTGTTGTTTTATGGAGTTCTTTTGCCACCAAAATGTCCCACACACATGATTTTGGTTGGGTATGGTTACCAACATTGAGGTAATGCAAGCATGTCCCACACCAAATGATTGGCCAATCACCTGAATTAACTTGGAACTAAGAATTTATTAGTCTACCCCACATGTGCATTAGAAAAATGCTAAAACTTATTTTACTCTATAATGTAATATTTTACATGAATTATTATGACATTCAATCTATATTGTTGTATGCTAACTGAACTAGTGGTATTGTTGTCCACACTCCACTCTGTTAGGAAATGTCTCTAAATTTTATTGAGTATAACTCTAACACTGTTACATAGTCTTATTAATCCACACATGTATCATGTATAGAACGAGTTTATACTTTTAGTTTTAGAGTATAATATTAATATATAAGTATTATAATATAGGGATGTGAGGGTTACAAAAAAAAAAAACTCGAATTTCTCCACCTTTATATAAAAAGAATATACATATACATATAAATATCCTAAAAAAATTCCATATACATATAAAAAATGCAAAATAATACCGGATTGCTATGTATGACAAGCCACATCATAAATAAGCTAGATAGATGTTTCTAATATTATGTCTAAAATTACAAATGGTAAGTTGGTACTTGGTAACTTACTAAGTGGATATGCTCAACTCAGATTTTTATGAATTCTAAAATTTATCAAAATTTAAGAAAATTGGTTATAATTATCATAGAATTTGTTATGTATAAAAAATTCATTCAAATCTATTCAAATCCATTAAAATTCATCATTTAATAAAATTTATGAGTTTTTTAAGAGACTTGAATTTTATTAAAATATGAATTAGAGACATTTTGATTTTTTTTAAATCCATTAAAATTCTAATTGAGTGTACCTATATTTTATTGAACTTTTAAAATCTATTAAAATTCAAGTTAGGAACAACACCTAATTTACCAATACATTCTCCAAAACACCCCTAAAACCCCTAAAAGGGTATAAGGGTGAAAAAAAGAAAGAAAAACTTGACAAAGTGTAAAAAAGTTACTTGACCCAATCTGTGCACCTGTTAGAGTGAATTGTATCAGAGTGCGCTGGTAGCGCTCAGACTCTCCCTCTTTTCGTGCGCTAACTGTTCGTCTTTCCCTCTCTCGCTCTCACTCTGTCACTCACTCTTTTTTGCTGAAGCTACCGTACCATCCCATCGTCCCCAATCTCTGTCTCCAGCAAGCGAGCTATAACATTCCCATCAAAAGGTACTTTATCACCAGTAATTTCTCTGATTATTGCATATACTTCTACTCATTCAGTGGTTTCTGTAAGCACACTTATGTGGGATTTTTTGGGTTGTATTTTGTTCATTCTTTGTAAAGCTTTTTTATTATTGTTATGTGAATCGTATTAGTGCTCAAAATTTTACTGTTATTTGTGTGATCAAACATTATAATGGTCGATGAATTAATTTAATTAATTTTGCAATGTTATGCTAGCTGGGTGTGAATGTTGGGCTGGTTATTTACTGATTCATCAATATTCCTAATTTTCTGAGATGGGTTTTCTTTGATATGTGGTATGAAGTTGATTTAGGGTTTAGTTTTTCAGCTTTGCTCGGTTTGGATCCGGGTAATGTAGTGATGTTGCGTTGAGGCCCTAAGTTTTTTCTGTTTATTGTGCCAAATTTTGGGGTTTCACCTAAATATTCAGTACTCAGTACTCACTAAAGCAGATTATGTGATTCTCAGTTTTATGGAATATCAGTTTAATTTATTATGCTTCTAGGGTTTTTCTCAGAATGTAGTTGTTTCATATAACCAGCTCTCTCTTTTTCGCTTGTCTTTTGGGTTTTCCTTATAAGAGACTTTACATTGCTAGCTCCTTCATGCTCTGTTTCCATGCAATGTAATCCACACCGGTCCATAGTTTCCTACTATCTCTTTTGCAGTTATTATTTTCTTTCTGGGATATTCTTTTTTCATTCTAGGATAGAAGGGCTAGTTTTAAGCTTGGGTTTTCACTTTTCAGTGCCTTTGATTTTGTAAAATCAAATACAATATATGTGCATATTGCTATATTTATTTATGTGATTCTTCTTAAACTTGCTTCATATTTATTACTCACTGCACCTTGCGGTTTTGAATTAATTATCTTCCATTTATTGATTTAAAGAGATGTTGAGGAATTCTTTAATAGTGTTTTAATGCTGGTTTTTTTAGCAGAATGGCTTTGCAGACAGCAATTCCTCCAACACCACCTACTGCCCAAATGGTTGCAAATGCTTTCATTGAGCAGTATTACCATATTCTTCACCATAACCCAGCAATGGTCCATAAATTTTATCAGGATTCAAGCGTGCTAAGCCGGCCTGATTCCAGTGGTGTGATGACATCAGTGACTACCATGGAAGTAAGTTTTTTGGAGGCAGTCTTTTTCTTTTCTTTTCTTTTTTGAGTGTTATTGATGGTAGCCTATTGCGTACTTTTTGTGAAGGGATTGTTTCTTTTAGAAAATTTGCTATAACCATCAAAGTGGTCTTTAAATAAACAAACATATGCTGGTGGTTCATAAATGAGGCAACATTGTTGGTTGCTTACGAGGATACTCAAGATACTATATGTTGACAGCATTGACAGCACAATATGGTTTGATTGCATGACAGCAATTTTTCCTTCTTTTACAATCTTTTTGATAACCAGGATACTATCTTGTTAATGACTACTGTAAAGTAATTTGAATATTATTATTTTAATTATTATTATTATCAGGATCACCTGTTGCAAGGACATTACAATGTTTTTTTTTTTTTTTTTCCTTGGAACAGGGAATCAATGAGAAGATCCTTTCCTTTGATTTTCCGGAATGTAAGGCCGAGATAAAGACTGCAGATGCTCAGAAGTCTTATCAGGAAGGGGTGACTGTGTTAGTTACCGGATGTTTAACGAGCAAGGATAACTTGAAAAGGAAATTTGCCCAATCGTTTTTTCTTGCTCCACAAGAAAATGGGTTCTTTGTATTGAATGATGTCTTTAGGTATGTAGAAGATGGAGAACTGTTGGAAAACCAGTCAGTTGATGGAGTTAATCGTACCACAGCTGTCCTCTCAAACCAGGATCCAGGTAACATGTCTTGCTTTTGTCTGTTATTTTTGTGTGACTATTCCGATATTGTAGAAGGAACTTGTTTACACTTCCTATTGTTTGTTTGCAGAGCCAACTCATGTTCCTGATCCTCCTGCACCTGATCTGGAAACTACTCAAGTTGAAGAGGATCGAATTGTTGTTGAGAAAGCTCATGACACATCAGACCATGAGAGACAATCAGCTAATGGGAAAGAATCTGACGCGGAACCCCCATCTTATTCAAATGGGAATGATGTCCCTGTGGTAGTTGAATCAGCTTCTACTACAGCCCAAGAGGATGCTCCAAAGAAGTCATATGCATCAATTGTGAGTTAAGGACACCTAGATTTTTCCTTAGCCAAAGTTGTTGAAATAGTTGTAGAAGTTCATCAAATGTTTTTGTAGGTCAAAGTTGCCAAAGGGAGTCCAGGACCAACTAAGGTTTATGTGCCTACTAATACTGTAAAAGTGGCCTCTAGGAAAACGGAAGATTATTTGCCTGTGTCAGCTACATCTACTTCTGTGCTTGAAGCATCAGCCCCAACTAGCACTAGTACTCTAGAGAATAGTGATACTAATGAGGAAGGTATGTTTGGCTTTTCTGACTTTTGCCCCCGTGTTTCTTCTCTTTATAGTTGCAAGTTTCCATTTAGAAATCTTCACAGAACTAAAAAATAGTTTGTTAATGTGCTTATATTTAAATTAAACCATATAATTATGAAATATGGCATTAAATTGTTAAGTATTTTGTTTCTCTTTCATTTCTTGATAAGATTTGAGTTTCTGTAATGAAACAATTGCATTTCTTATAGTTGAGGGCTATTCTATTTACATACGGAATTTGCCCTTAAATGTGACGGGTGATGAACTTGAGGTAGAATTCAAGAAATTTGGACCAATAAAGCAAGGAGGTGTCCAAGTCCGAAATAAGAAGGTTAGCCTCTAATGCCTTGCATGCTAGAAGTGTCTCTGGCCCAGATCTGGATGTTCTGACACATATTTGTCTCTTTTCCAAAATATTGTGTGTGCAGCTGCAGGGATACTGTTTTGGATTTGTTGAATTTCAGTCTTTAAGTTCCATGAATAGTGCTATCCAGGTAGGTCTAGTTTTAATTAATTTTTAAATATTGAAATATCAATAGGGTGAGGATGCTGCTATATGATTAATTTCCATGATTACATCTTTTGATTTCTTTCCATGTCATGTCAAAATTCAGTCTGATTAGAACAATATAGATAGGATATGGGAACTCTTTCTTCCATTGTCTTCTTATTGGCCTTGAGTTCTAGTGGTAGTCTGTTGAATCAAGTTTTTGGAGGTTCTTTTCACCTTAGTTGATGGGTAATACAATCTTCATAGCATGTTAATCCAAGGCTCTAAGCACATGTAGTTTGGGTTGTCATAGTTTCGTGCAACATTGTAAAGCCACAAAGTTGATATGCTGCAACTATTAGATGGTTAAAGAAGTTCTATTATACTTTTTCATCAATCACCTAGCAGTATGTAGAAAACTGTGCTTATTATCTGATCCATTGGAGTTCCCAAAATGGAACTTGACTGCAAACTTCCGAAGATGGTATTTAGATAATAGTACATTTCTTTCTCAAGTCAGGCTGAATTTGCAAATAACTTTATTAAACATGACCCAAAAGTTTTGGTTAGTGGATGAATCTTGAAACAAGACATGTATGAAGTATGTAGCAAACAAACAAAACTAGGCATTTTGATAAAAATGAATTGTTTTTAGTTTTTCGGTACAAAGAGGCCAAAGGGGATAAATACTCTCTACCATTGGAGCTGCAAGCCTCGTGATATATGATGGCTATTGTTTAGCGCCAAAATTCCTATTTGCTTAGTTGTTTTCTCTCATTTAACTAATCTGCAAAAGGGATTAGTTACTTATTTTTGTCTGGTAACTTTTAAAACTTGTCAAAACTTGTATAACTTTCAACCATGTTTCATTTCTGATATTTGATTGGGTTTCTTGTGTATCTAATAAGGAAAACTTAATGTTTCAGGCTTCACCAATCACTATTGGTGACCGTCAAGCTGTCATCGAGATAAAGAGAACTACTACTCGAGGTAAGTGGAAAGTGTACAATTTATGTGATTCTCCTTCATTAATTTAATGGAATCTGTTATTTGATGATATTAAAAAAACGTGTACAAAGAAAATGTTCATAAATGTTAAACCATTTGATGACACTGCTTTATTTGGATGACTAAGCTCTATATGTTATTTTAAAGACAAATTCTCTCTCTGATGCTGGTTTTTCCAGTTGGTAGCAGTGGAAGAGGTAGGTTTCCTTCTGGAAGGGGAGGGTTTCCTTCTGGAAGGGGAGGGTTTCGGAATGACAGCTTTAGAGGCCGTGGGAATTATGTCGGTGGCCAGAGCTTTAGTAGAAACGAGTATGGGATTAGGGGAGAATTCACAAGCCGAGGAAGGGGTCCAGCTGGGCATGGTGGAAATGGTTATCAGCAAGGGAGAGGGAGAGGTGGCCGTCCAAATGGACCAAAGCAGAATGCTGGTGCTGCATGATTCGTCCAAATGGTTATATGCGTAGTGATTTTTTTGTGGGAATGCTTTAACAAATTGCTTCCATGATTCGGGAAAGTGTTGAAAGTATTTTAATCATATCATATGAGAAAGCCAAAGACTCTGAATTGGAGTAACATTGAGATGAAGAGGCAATTGGTGTAGCTTAGGATTATTTTACCATTATAGAATTTTGTCTCAATTGGGTATGACCAGTGATGTAACTGTTCAGAAACTTCAGGTCAGTCTCCAGTTTTACCAGAAACTTCTGAGAATACTATGATGGGAGTTGCGTAGTTGTAGTTTTTTTTGTTCCTTTGTTGATCAACATAGTTGTAGTGTCTAGTAGTTGTAATCGGAAGATCCCAACAGTTGAATAGATGGGACTTTTTTGGGGTATACTTTGAATTCTGAATGGATTTCACCATTGATTGTTTGGTTTGACTTTCTTCTTCTTCAAGATTTGGTATTCCATGGTATTTAACCCTGCTTAATGTGAACAAATCTCTGATAATTTCGTTTCACGCTGCTATTTATCCAACTTTTCCGGTGTCTAAACAAAGATTGAAAAGTTAATGTAGAAAGATTGATACATCTAAACAAATGATTAGAAATATTAATAAATAGTTAGAAAAAGAAAAGATATATTAAGAAATGATCAACCTTTTTGATTCTTACGAACAAACAAATAATTTCTGCTCAACATCCGATGTTTTACTTTATCATTTAATTTTAAAGAACAAAAGCGTCAGACACGACGCGTGCGTACGACACGGGAAGTGACGTCTTCGCTTTTCCCCATGGAGCGTGGACGAATCCTCGGTGATATCTTCTGACTGTACACGTTGTCCCCAACTTGCCCTGCTTCGCTGTCTCCATGCAATCCTCTACGGACACGCTTGTATCTTAGCTGCATGCTGACACGTGGCGCTTTCATCCCCTCAACAAAGTAGAAAAAATAATCTTGCAACTTGGCCCTCTTGCTTCTTGGGGTCCACACCTCATACCTCCATGGCTCCATCCATCTTTCAATTTCTCATCACTCCTCACTCCTCACGCGAAATCATACTCTTAATTTGTTTGACTTTTGCTCTCTCTTTTTTTTCTTATTGGAAATTAGCATTTCTTTTCTTTTAACCAACAATTTGCTTCCTCATTTAATTTGCTTTTAGCCAAAGCCCAAGGGATGTAATTTCCAGTGAGCTTTAGCCTTTGGGGCTCATGGATGTTTCTATAAACCTAGAATAATATTTAATTTATCATATCAACATACACGCCAGATTTTTTTATTAAATAAAATAAAATTTCGAATGAATCTAGATTTGAGTGATATGAAAAATTATCAGTAAAATATAAAATTGAATAAACAAAACAAAAAGATAAGTTAGATAACGGTTGATAATGACTCCACTAATTGGATGAATTATTTATTGTTTATAAATTTCTTTTTATGATTTTATCTGAATTAGAGGCCAGTCCTTTCTCTAAGAGAATACCCTGTTTGTCTCCGCTAACGAGTAGCTCCCTAATTCACAGTCGCGAGGACAATATTCTTTCTCGGGATAACTAAACAAATCTCGCATAAAGCCACAGAAAGAAAAAGACATTGACCCGAATCATCAGGTTTTATTTATGTGTTGAAAAAGTTATATAGGATATAATCGATATATCTTTATATGATATAATTAATGTAATGTGTAATATAATAGTAATAATATTTATTTATATTATTACATATAGATTGATTATATTATATGTTAATATATCAATTATATAGAATAATTTATTTACGTGATCCACGTGGTGATGTCTAGGAGTATCAAGTGCCTAGCTTTACTTTTTTAAATTCAATAAAAAAATTATTGTATATGATTGTAATCTATATAACATAATGATGTGGTATTAACAATTTATTAAAATTATAACACCTGAATAATTTTAAAGATTTTTTTTAAAATTTTTTAAATTTTAAAAATTAATTATTATACACTTATTATAATTTAAGTGAATTAATAACAACACATCATTATGCAATGTGATGTTATAATCACACAATAATTTATTAATTTTTTCTTAGCTAGATATTACGTATTTAATTGAGAAAATTGCGGCTCTACTCTCTACGACGACGATATTTTCTGGAACACGCGGCACCTTCCAGGACCTCCACATCGCCCGATAGACACGTGTCCTCTGGGGACCTAATCTAATAAACCAAAGAGGTGACGACGCATGTTCGGACTGTGCTTCAGATCTGCGTCTCTCCGCCACGTGCTGGTTGGGGGTCTTCATGGCCTCCACGAATCGCGACTCTACGACTTTCAGGGTGTTTTCGGTAATTTCCGAAGCCAAAAAAATTATTATTATTTTTTCTTTTCTTTTAGTCCTTTTTTCCTTCCCTGTTCAGAGAAATGTTATAATTTGGTCATTGATCTGTGTGTCGATTTTCTTCTGTTTCATGTGTCTCTTGCTTCGCTGCCCCTAATGGGTCTTGTTGTCTCTATTTTACCGGGAACTTCTTGCCGAGAAAATGCGAGAAAATGTAGGGTTTATGGTGCAGTGTTTGGTGGGAACAAGGTTGGAATTGCCATTTCAATGGAAAACATAGGACTCGTAAGCTGACAGAGAATTCAATCGAGTTTCCTATTTTTCTCAGCCTCTTCTTTGGATTTTCTGCTGGAATTCTACTTCCTGGTTTTAAAAATTTTAAAAATAAAACAAAAATAAAGAAATTTTATCTGGGTATCTCTGAATTTGAGCGATTTGGTTTGGCTCTGCAATCCATTTCAATGGCGCAAACAGAGGAAGGAGGAAACAGAGCAACCCAACAGCTTTTCTCAATGCAAATGAGTAATTTTCCGGGAGATCTGCTGCGGAGAATAGTATCCGGGAACGATTTCTCTTCAAAATTTGAAGAGCCAAGCCAAGATTCTGAGGAGATTGAGCTGAGCCTGGGGCTTTCGTTGAATGGTCGATTCGGGGTCGACCCAAAAAGAGCGAAGATGCTCGCACTCAAACGCTCGTCTTCAATACCTGACTTCTCCACGACCCCAACAACACGAGATGACGACTCGGCGTTTCGGATGCCTCCGCCGTGTCTGATGCCTCTTATGAAGACTTGCTCTCTTCCCACAGAAACAGAGGAGTGGAGGAAGAGGAAGGAGTTGCAGAGTGTGAGAAGAATGGAAGCCAAGCGAAAGCGGTCGGAGAAGCAACAAAGAAATTCAAAGGTTCCGAGAGACCGAAGCCGAGAGAACTGCGAGGAGGATAAGCGAGCAGAGAACATAAATGGTTATGGAAGTCATAGCCAAGAGCAGTTTTCCAAGGTTTTGGATGAGTTTTCAGCCATGGGAATGCTCAAGGGCAATGGTCCTCTTCCGCCACCATTAGCACCACCAGTCGCCTCTCAGGGAACAATTGGGTCTCAAGGAAGTTGCTCATCGGGAATTTCGGAATCTGAGAGCCAAGCTGCTCAAGGTATTTTCATTTCAATTTAATATGATTTATTTTCGACCATTGTCGTTCTTTTAATTTTGCTTTGTGAATTTGTCTGAAATTGTATATCATCCAAAAGTTGTAAAATTGGGTCCTGTAGGCATATTTAGCAGTGGTGTTCTGGGTGTATTTTATATAGTTTGTAAATGGTTGTATGATGAATGCCATTTGATTTGGGTATATGGATGACTCGATTCAAATACACTGTGTATTAAGTATGGGAAGATTTTTTGGTAGTCACCAATTATTCTGACTTTCATTCTTCCATGAACCAATTGAGGCTGCTGCTAGCCATGTTGTGAGGGGTCCAAGATGTGTTCACATCTCGGGGTGTTTTATTGAAGTTATTGAGTAAAACAATGTAGCCTAAAGTGGAATTCTAGATCAGGCTTGCTCAACAGTGCTGTCTTGGATCCCTCTGAATTGCTCACTGGATGGTTTGTAACTTTGTCACCCAGTTTTCTTATGCAATGTCACTGGGACTACTGGACCAGTGTATCCCCATTTTATAGAAGATAAAATCTGTTGAAGCTCTTGTGCCCTTCTCTCACAATTTACCTTTCGGTATATGCAGGAGTGCACAAATGCACTGAAGCAAGAAGCCAAGCCAATGTTCAGTCTGTGCCAAAGAGTGAGAAGGAACTTCCAGTCACCCCGCGGATAACCACTCAAAGGTCGGGTCAGTTCAATGGAGTCCTAATGGAAAATAACTGTAATAAACCCACAGTTCCTGATAAGGGTACTAAGGAAATTGTGAGGAATGTGTTGGAAAATATGCCTTGTGTGTCTACCAAAGGAGATGGCCCTGATGGGAAAAGAATAGAAGGCTTTCTTTACAGGTACAAGAAGGGTGAGGAAGTGAGAATAGTATGTGTTTGCCATGGCAGCTTTCTCTCTCCGGCTGAGTTTGTGAAGCATGCTGGTGGTGGTGATGTGGCACACCCTCTAAAGCATATAGTGGTCAGTCCTACTGCCCTCTTGTAATTATAGTGCCCTTTGTGGACTATGTCAAAACCTGAATGTGAGGATGAGGATAGAGAAGAAAGTAGAAATGATCCATCAATTTTCATTTTACCTTTTTATTTTATTCAATTTTTCTCTGTCTTTCAATAGAGTGATGGGCACTTGTATTCGATACCTGAAGCCTAGTGTTGGAAGCTTATAATTGTAACTGCAAGGAAGGTTGTTGCATGTTTTATTTCATTTTTTAGTCATGGCTGTGAGAAGATCAACCACTAGAGGATTAGGTAGAGGTTTCGCCAAATTGGGTTGGAAAGAAGGTGGAGGAAGCAAGGGCAGTGCTCCTAACAGCAACTCTCTCCCCCAAATGATGTGAGAGACTGCAACATAGTAAGGTACCAGAAAATTCTTATGGAGTTGGTTGCCTAATTTGTATTCTGGTTTTTTAACCTACCAGCAGATGGGGATTGAGGAGATTAAAACATGACTCTAATCATTACTTATTTTAAGTTCACGGAGTTGCTTCTTAACCACCCAATAAAAATGACAGGGATGGCAAAACCACCAACCATTGTTGATTTGTTGTATTGTAGAGTGAAAGAAAACAAATAAGTACCATGAGTTCATTAGCCGTCCATAGAGAACTAGAATGGGTCCAGGAATAATCAATGAATGTTGTGGCCAGATTGAGTGCAGCAGCACATGGAAATATGGAATCGGATATCATTTCCTCAGGTAGAAAGTCCACATGACTAATCATTTCCAAGCATCAACATGTCGGCCAACCATATTATTCAGAAAATATATCTGCTAATTTTATTGAACAACAATGAAGCTGAATATACACGTATAAGACAAGGAAAAGAAATATCTGCATTCTTCAGCAGATTCATCGGCAAGGCCCCTATTCAAAGAAATGGCGTAAAAAAAATTGGGGCAGAACTATTTTACAATGTACAAGTGGGGATCGCTATGGTTTTAGAATCAACCTAAGGCCAACCTCACAGAGGACTCGGTGCACAAGCACAGATTACAATGGCGCTTCTCTTTCTACAGATAACTAATGCTAATCAATACAAGCCTAGCCAGGCAGCTAACATGATGGAGGTTGAAGTTGCTTCAGCCGTCGAACAACTTGCCTCATTGTCGGCCTGGTCGATAGAGAGTCCACCGTACACACGACTGCCAAGTGTAGAACTTCTACCAAGTCGTCATGGGGACCTGCACACCACACCCCAGCGGTGAAGAATTCCTTTGCACGGCCTTGTCGAAGAAGCATACACCCCCATTGAACAATGTTGAATCCATTTCCATAAGAAGAAAAGGAGGGATCCAGGGCTTTCTTGTCAGAGAGCAACTCCAGAAGCACCACACCATAACTATACACATCTGCCTTATCTGAAACACGGCAAGTCATTGCATATTCCGGGGCAACGTACCCAAAAGTTCCAGCTACACCAGTGGTAGCATGGGTTTCTGATGTTCCAAGAAGTCTGGCCAAACCAAAGTCAGATAGATACGCATTAAAATCATCATCCAACAATATATTGCTGGGCTTCACGTCACGATGAAGGACACGTGGTACGCACACGTCATGTAGGTAGGCAAGTGCGCGGGCTATGTCCAAGGCAATCTTGTGAAGTATCCTCCAATCCACAGCCCTGGTAGACCTTTCCTGAATAAACTTTTCCAAATTACCACCCGGTAAATAATTATATATAAGGAACATCTCTGTTTCACTGGCATGATAACCAAGCAAAGTGACAAGATTTGGATGGCGAAGCCTTGCGAGGGTCTTAATTTCTGCATGGAACTGTTGAACTCCGTGGAACCTTCCAACTGAAAGCCGTTTTATTGCCACTAGGATTCCAGATGATATCTCTGCCTTGTAAGTTGCCCCAAAACCTCCATTCCCAATACAGTTGCTAGCATTGAAACTCCCTGTGGCCCGCACAACACTCTCAAAGGTCAATGAAACCCCAATATTTGTGAAAATTGTAACTTCCTTCCTGGTAGACCCTAGACCTCCAGACTTCGGATTCCACTTTCGTGTATACAAGAACAGAACAACTAGAGCTAAAAGCACTGCAACTATGGCTGATGCAGATGTAATGGATGCTATCTCAATTGAATTGAAACTGTTCCCACTCTTGTGAAGAGGAACTCCTGATGGTGAAGCAGCATAAGGTTCTGAACTACCAACTCTTCCTTGAGAATCCAAAGCTGGTTCTGTCAGAGAAAACATGGGGCAAGAACGTATATACGGGTTTCCAAGAGCAGTATTGCATTTCATCAGGTTATTATTCAAAGGCAGCGAACCAGACAAGTTATTGAAAGACACGTTGAAAGATGAGAGCGTGGTTACATTTGCCAAACCAGATGGAATCTGACCAGAAAGATTATTTTTGTCAAGCAGCAGAACAGTCAGGTTTCGCAAGTTCACAAGATCTTTTGGTATCTCACCAGTGAGAGAGTTTGAAGAAAGCTCAAGCACTTCTAAAGAGTAAAGCTGCCCCAAACTGGAAGGAATGATACCAGTAAGGTTATTACCAGATAAGGACAGATACATCAGATCCCTTATCTGGCCAAGACTCGTTGGAATTTGACCTTGCAACATGTTACAACTTAAGTTAAGGCTGACAAGAGACACCAATTTCCCAAAACTAGGGGGAATGGAACCAATAATCTGATTCCCAGATGCATCTAAAAATTTAAGAGATCTGCACATTCTGCCAATTTCATCAGGAATCTGACTATATAACTTGTTGTTGCTAACATTAACAATCAATGAATCCAATCCGTCACACTTCCCAAATAAATTACCTGGAAATGATCCAGTAAGCTTGTTTTCTCCAACAATGAATGCATAAAGAGTTTGCTTCCCTAATCTTTCAGGTGCAATAGGCAGTGACTGCAGAGTGCCAGTGAAATTATTGCGCCCAAAGTTGTGAAATACCGCAAGACCGTCATCATCCCCATGCAATTGCAATGGGTTTCCAGCTTTAGCTTTAGATGCAAAAAAGGCTAGATAGGGGGAGGATGGATCATCAGATTCGGAAGAAAAATCACTCCAATTAGAAACAGGAGCACAAGTGCTGTTAAAATATTCAGGTATTGAACCTGACAAGATGTTTCCGCTGATATCAAGCATAGTCATACAAGGAACCTGAATATCCTGAACAAGCTCCCCAGTAATCCTGTTCGAGCTTAGGTCAAGAAATTGAAGCTTCCTGCAGCGACTTAACCCACTAGGAATTTCCCCAGTAAAAAAATTCTGCGCCAAATTGATCATTTCTAAGTACTCGCAACCACCCCAAATGCTCGGAAAACTGCCCTCGATACTTGCCCTTGGTGACCACAAGATCCTTAGCTTTGGAAGGGTCGTAATCTCCACAGGCATTGCGCCTTGAAAGTAATTGAAGTCATCATTCATAGCACTCAACTGGTCCAACAAAGAGTCCTCTGCTGTATAATTGGCTCTCGGAAACGGATTAAACATAGACGAAAGCACAAGGACGGACAATTCAGACAAATTCCCCAGCTCCCGTGGTAACGAACCACTTAGGCTATTCCTCGACACATCCAACACTTGGAGCGCCTGAAGCCGGCCGAGTTCAGCTGGAATACCCTCTTCGAACATATTTGAATGCAACAACAGCGTCCTCAGCTGACTGCAATTTCCCAAACTGCTTGGAATCTTATGAACCAAGAAATTACCTGACAAATCTAGATGCTCAAGCTTCCCACAATTGTCTCCAATCTCACTGGGAACATCCCCGCTAAGCCAATTGTACAACAAATACACCGCCTTTAACCTGCCAATGAAACCCGGAACCGTCCCGTTCATGTGGTTCCCACCTAAATTCAAGATCTCTAAGCTCACAGAATTTGACCACGAGATGGGCATCTCACCATGAATTGAATTAAAGCCAAGATTAAGAAATCGCAAATTTCGATTTAACCGAGACGGCAGCGACCCAGTTATCGAATTGCCCTCAAGATCAAGAACCTCTAAGTTTTCCAGGCCCCAAATCTCACTGGGAATTTCACCATCAAAACCATTGAAGGGAAACGACAAGACCCTAAGCTCAGTGAGCTTCCCAATCACAGAGGGGAGCTTCCCAACCAGACTTCCTCTACTACCCAAACAACTCCTTCTAATTCCAAACCCATAAAGCGGAAACTGAGCAAACTTGAAGCACGAATTACCTCCGCTGCCGCCATCCCCAGTAATGTTGAGCGAAACGACCCGAGAATTCGCGTTGCACAAGACGCCAAACCACGAGCAGTGATGAGTATTGACCGAATTCCAGTTCGAGAGCAAGCCCGACGGGTCCGAGACCGAGTTCTTAAGCTGAAGGAGCACCGATGCGTCGGTATCGGCAAAGACGACGCCGTCATGTAAGGTGGAGAAGACCCATAAGACCAAAGCGAGCTTCAGAGCAAGCACTGGCGAAGTGGGCCTGCGAAAAAAGTGCCATTTGATGACTGAAGAAGAAGAGGAAGAAGAGGCAAAACCCATTTCTTGAAACCCTTTACAGGGTCCTCGAAACCCAAGAAATCAAAACCCCCAAACCCTTTCTTGGAGTTGCAGAGAAAGAGTAAAGGGTTTATGAAAACCCTAACCCTAATTTTTTTGGGTCCCTGACGAGCGAGAGCGAGAGAGAGAGAGAGAGAGAGAGAGAGAGAGAGAGAGAGAGAGAGAGGGATGGGGAGGTAGAAGAGTTCAACTGTGTGTTCTTTCTTTTGAGAAGAAAACGCGTTCTTCTTTTTTTTTTCTATTTCATGTTATGTTTGTTCTTCTTCTTCCTGCTTTTCCTTCCAAAATAAAAAATCAAATTCTTACATATTTCTGTTTTTGTCGTTTATGGTGGATGGTGGGGTCCACGGGACATACTGGGTAGAGTGTGGGGTCCACAGGCGGTCAATAAATGCATCGTCCCCGTCAATTTAAGCGGAGGCTCTTTGGTGGTTAGGACTTGGCTTAAGTGAGTGAGTCAGTGACAGTTTAAATTTAAAATTACAAAAAATAAGAAAAAGATTCCTCAAAGCCTATGTACACGCGGCTGCATGAAAAGGGATCCACGTGGGACGTCCTTCCAGAAGGTTGGGGTGGGGCCCACCAGCCTTTGCGATGGTGTCGAGTCTAGGGTTCATGAGGTCCAGATAAGCAAAGGCCCTCTTCTGTACTCCACTGAGATTTTGGTGCTGCTGCCCCCTCTCTATATATCTATCTATCTATCTCATAGTTATGGGATTTGATTTCTGAAAGTTTAAGCTTGGAATGTGACAGATAAAGGATAGGGTTACAATTTTATGACAATTTTCAAACAAAATTCAATCGAATTTTGTAAAGCTACGTTGATTTTAGATACCAAATTATAATATTTTTTCATTTTAACTACCAAAATATTTATGTCATTTTACTTTAGGTACTAAATTTCAGTTTAGGTACCAATTTTAAAAAACATGGTTATATCGAGCTGTGACTGTCTAACAGTCATAACTTTTTTATTGATTTGTTGTTTTTTCAATATTTGTAACGCTTAAACTTTACTGTTTAGTCTTTAAGTTATATGACTTCATCCCCCAAGCCTAAATCAAAAGTATTAAACTCTTAAAAATTTTAAATTTTTATAAATTTGAAACAGTCACAGTTTAATCACAACTGTGATTGTTCGACAGTCACAATTATATAACAAACTAATTTGTGACCTAATCCAAAATGTCTTACTTTAAGTTAGTACCTAAATTAAAAAAAATTAGTGGCTTGCTGCTTTATTGAAAAATTATTGATATTTAGTATTTAATCCTAATTTTCTAATTTTTTAAATGGTGAACAGTAAAATATTTATTTCTTAAAAATCGGCAAAAATATTATGTTCGGCGACATTGACATAACATATGATGAATTGCAGAATAAAAAAACTTAAAAAGGAGTGCATTTGTTTTATATGATTGATATATCTATGATGGGAAAAAAGAAGAAACACGAACTTCTAACAAAAACCATAAATAGGACTAATTCAACTCACAAATTCACAATAGAGCAATATTTGAGTATTCAGTACAAATTTATTTTTATAATTAATCACATAAATTTATAATAGAATTTATCATAAAAGAAAATATGGTGGGCTCCATCATAGACTTATTTAATTGATTTTAATAATAAATTTATTACTTATTTCTATCATGGACTTATGTGATTGATTTTAATAATAAACTTAATACTTATTTCAGAGTTCTCACGCAATTTTCTCTCATAATATGCAACAAAATCTCTCTGCTATATTTAAAATTTTTAATTCTCAAAATATAAACTACCTATAATATTTACAAGCCTAACTTAAATAGCCTAAAGTACTTGGAGAATAAGAAAAATAATAAATAAAAATTGAAAAAAAAAAAAAGATTACAAGCAATCTTAATTAGGGAAGAAATTAAGAATTAATGAAAAGATGTGTCAATTATTTAAATTGTAGACTTTATTATACTTTATTCACTTGAATTTTGAACTCGATCTCACTTCACTACTTATAAAAAATTATGTCAATTTACCACCTTAATTAAAAATTTGTTGCAATCTATTATCTTTGGCTCATTTCATCTAAATTTCTGTTAAAAATAAAAGTATTTTGGTATTTTCAAGTCAACTCGTCAAAGCAAATAAAGTGTAAAAAAATCATTTTCTTCTAGCTAGGAACTTGAAAAAACCAAAACATCTTTATTTTTAACAAAAATCTAGACAAAATGAGTCATAAATGGTACTTTATAACAAATTTTTAATTGAAGTGATAAATTGACACAATTTTTTGGTTTGATAGTAAAGTAAAATTAAACCTAAAGGTCAAATATGTAAAATATAAAAAAACCTAAATTTTAAGATAACTTGGAACATTGGATTTTCTTTGAGCATTCATTAAGCTATTTTCAATGTTGATGAGCCCTGTGCTCCTAGATCAAACTAGGAGCATTTGAATCATCATCATAAACTTATAGGTGAACTTTTGGGCTTACATAAGAACTGATGCTGAGGCACATGAATCTATATGATGTTGTTGCTGGCTAACCTCAGAGGTGACGACACGTGTAGATATGATGTCCTCAAGGAATATATGCTTACCCAAAACAAAACATCATCACCCTAGCAAAATTTTGACGATCGATCACCAAGTTGTATTGTGTGGCAAATTAAAAAAGGGTTGGATGCTGCTTAATTTTTACAATTTACAAGAATAATTAAGATACACACAATCCTAATCAAATCGCATACTTAAAAGAGTTGAGGATAGCTTTCTGATACCGTCTCCCTTCCCTTCTAGCTAGCCTGTGTTATATTATAAAGGGTTTAATTTGTTCATTGAGAATACGATATATCCTCCATTTCTGCACCAGCCAAGTTGATGGCCCTGTTTTATAATTGAGTTTTTGTGACTAGTATGGGTTTCAATTTTCAAGTAGTAGTATAAAATAAATAAATGTGATAGTGGCATGGATGTACGTATAACTTGCTCTATTGAAAAGCAACTATTTTTATATGATTCCAGGCTTTTCCAGCATCCAGACAGGAATGCTTTAGTTCTTTTGTCATGTACCCAAACAGAAGGTTCACACCCCACCTCATAAAAAAAAGCCAACTTTCCTTCTTTTTACGGATTGAACATGTAGTTCACACAATCCTCTCAAATGACGTAGGAGTGACGATATCAGATGATATTTGAACATCTCGAGTGTAAAAATAAATACTCTTAACCATTTAACCAATAGAGCTAAAAGCCTAAAAGTTCTCACTACTCACATTCTTTAAAGTAAACATTTGAATACGTGCAATTATTCACAACTACATGACTGGTAAGCATTCTAATTTGTGCTATTATTCACAATTATTCAAGTATTTTGTGCTATTAACCGGTAAGCATTCTAATTTAGGACGTCTGAGTTCATGACTTTCTCATACTCACCATCTACAACTGCACCATCTGTGCTGATTTAGTTAGATAACTTATTGGAAGCATAGAATGTGGATAAAATTTTACAAGGGATTTTAAGAGTTCAATAAAGGGGGATTATATTTTCAATTAGGGCTCTTTAACTTGTTAAGCCCTTCAAATTTATATTGAAAGTTCATAAAAAAAAAAGGGTGGGATGAATGAAGTGTATGTTGCAATAGTAGCTCTCTAGAATTATTGGACAACCACTCTTTCCCACACCAGTCTGAAGAGAATGAATGAATGATACTCTGTGCCTTTTTTAGCAGTGCCATGTGAGGAGGGGATTGCAAATCATTTCTAAAAGATAGACTTCAATATTTGAGTTAATACAAAGCTCACTCAATAAACCAAACAGCAGCTTTGACTTTGCAGAACCAAAGACATATTTTCTCCTCCTTACCAAACTGGGTGCCAAAAGCCTAATTAATAGGTGAAAAGAGTAGTTAAAACAATCTAATTGATAGGCTGTTGGATACCCAATTTTTGTGTATATAGTTTATCACATTCTAAATTGTAAGATCTAGAATCTAGATACACCAACTACATGTTAAACAAGGCAACATTAAAATGCAACTGTGGCAACAATAGTCATCGTAAAATTAGTGTCTTTTACAACAGATACATGCTAAGCAGGATTGGTTTTAATTGAAACCAATTTGCTCTCCCACATATACATGTATGTACATCATATAGATCTATATATGTACATCAATTTACAACCAAATCTACCATTTTACATCATAGAGATTTAATGTACATCAATTCTAATTGCTGACTTGTCCTGGCTCCTCCTCCTTTCTATCAGACTACTCAGGAAGGCCTTTAGACCAAAGAAGATGGATTAATGATCACTATGGAGAAAATCTTTTAGAGGACTCTCTCTTAACGACAGCCTGCGCAGCAAACAAAGCAAGAATACCAACTAGTTGATGTATCCTTCATTAGGGGTGTTTCAGGGCCACTTTGAGACTCTTCACGCCTCACCATCTGCTGCTGCTGTATGTTCACTTCTGGCTGATGCTTTACTGAGTCCATCTTTCTAGTACTATTTCTTTCAACATCATTACCTGCCAACCTGCAGAAAACAGCAAGGGCTATTAAGTACAATGCTTCAGCTGACCAGTGAATCAATAAGAAAATACCCTGCAAGAATCGTATGTGATTATTTGCTAGATCAAAATTGGATGTTGGACTTAATTAATTAACTGGACTGAAACATTACTAGTTACTACTATATTTTTATATTGATTTTGAAAGGGACACCCTTCTCCCTCGCGTGCAGCCTCATTCTGCACGCAGAGAGGTAAAGAAAAGGTGCAACCCCACCCTGCATCTTCAAACCAACAAAGAAGTAAGGAGATGGGATTAAAAGTTCCGAACCCAGAATCTCCGACAATCAAAGCTCCGATAACATGTTATGATAATCACTAAACTACTAGACCCTAAAATTTTAAGTTCTTAGCTAGCAAAAGGGCCAACTCTATGTGTCAAGCTAACAGGTTGAATGTGCATTTAAGGATTATTTTGTTCCTGCATTTGTAGTTGGTAGACATATAAACATTCCTGTGTACATGGAATGGAAGTAATATGACTTACAATGGAAATTGGAACGAGCAGGCGCTGTTATTGCTACTAGAACGGCAAGAGGTAGCAGAATTCTGGATTTCCTCACTCACAGGCAGCTTATCTTTGGTTTCAGCTGGTAAAGCTTCTGTTTCTACTGAGTCTATTTCCACCACCTTTAAACTCATGCTTTCTACACTCTTTTCCTCCACATTTTCACTCTCATTTGGAACCATCTTTATCTCCACCTCTGGACTCTTGGTTTCAACAATCTCAGTTTCAGTAACCGGGGGAAGTGGGGGAAGCGGGGTTGGAATGATAAAGAGCTCATCAGGCCTGGTCAGTTCCCCAGATTTATTCAACATCAGAAAATCTCTTGAGAAGCTGTTGTTCCCCACATGAAGACTAAACAGTGATTCATTTGAAGCAACACTCCAATCCATGGCTGATGAAGGTTTACTGGCGAAAATAGACGAAGGGATTCGACTTGGATCATATCCAGCAGGTCTCGGAATTTGAAGGGATTGTGAAGATGATCCACTTTGTATGCTCCAATTAGCAGAAGGGGGAGAAGCCTCCGGTGATGAGGGAGGCCCTTGTTTAGTTTCCAGAGGGGGATTAGCATCATCTTTGTCAATAACATATGAATCCACCGATGAACTTGATGATGGGGAAGAGGAAGAAGAAGGGTTTGAACTTCGGCGGTGATTAACCCGATCAGCTTCAAAATGTTTACTACTATCATTCCTATATACATGATCCATGACTTTATTACTATCCCCTGTGCTGTGCCTGTCTCTAATAGGTATTCAAGTACTGCACAGTTGGAACAAAATCAACAACCCAAAATTAACTTTCATACACAATGTGACAACACACATATGTTTTTTTGAAGATAGAAATAAAAGAAAAAGAAAAAAAATCTTGGATAGACCAAGATTTCTGGTTACTGGATTTTAAATATGCAAATGGCTTGATCACTAAATACAACATTACAATCATCATCACAAGCATAAAAAGAAGCATATATGGTAGCACCTTAAAGTCTAAACATCATAATCATTTAATATCACATACCAAATTCAGGACAAATCAAACCCTTAAGAAATGCATATCTTCAATTTTGGCAACTGGGTTTTGTGCAGGATTAGCACTAAATGAAACACCAAAATAATCAACATTCTATCAGTAATTAGATAAAGCGTACCTACTTGAATCTTCAAGAACCCGTTTGAATATCAATCCTCGGCTTCAATTAATCAGTCACACCTCAAACTCAAAAATCAAATCAAACCCAGAAGCTCTTGAAGAATCTTGGTAGATCCCACCAAGAGAAAAAAGGTTGTATCCTTAAAAGCACAAAACTAGGGTCGATAGTTAGAGTTAGGGCGAGAGACGAAAATGACAGGTTTGGCTGCGCTTGAGAGACATAGAGGAGCTAAAAAGGGCAGGCAAGGAGACAACCTCGGGGGGTTTCATATTTTTGTTATGGCAAACAAAGTAACTGAGCGCCATTTCCACCAACTGATTAACTGACTGCACCTCTTTGTTCTTTTTCTTTTTCTTTTTTGGTCTGAACTGACTGCACCTCTTGTGCCCAAAAATAGAAGAAAACGAACTAACTTGCTCACGCGGGAAAAAGAAGGTATAGAATTCGGACCATATGTGACCATGGCCCATTTTGAGAGCATGGCCCATCTGTGAACATGGCCCATTTGTGATCATGGGCTTGGATACGATTCTTTTTTGGTCTGAGGGCTTGGATACAATTTGTGGGGGTAGAATTGAAATTACAATGAAATGTGAGGGTAACAAGTTTAAGATACCAGAGGCTCAGTTTTAGCACGTTATCTGCCAAGCTTGTTTTGATATGTAGTAGGATTGGATTACACCAAGATGCTGTACTTTGGAAGCAAAATGGTTCCAATTGAAGGAGCTTTGGAGAAACAGTTATTCCACAGTGGAGTAGTTCTGCCTTTCAACTGTAAGCTCTGCTCTTAACCTTTGACACTAAATGTATGTCTTCGAAAGCTGATGGTTCAGGGGATGAGTTCATTTGAATTTATACTTTATGTTCATGAGCACAGTTAATGTCTTAAACTTGATAGCTGAAATTGAAAGATGGGTTTTATGCACTTAAATGAAAGCAGCAAATAAAAAGATAAATTCAGTCAATTTGGGGAGTGGGTACACTCCTTTCCTCAGCTAAATTAGGTGATGATACCTAAGCATGCTCACTTTCTCAGTTTTGATGAGCTAAAGAAGTTAAGCCTTTGATACTGTTTAGTCCAGTCTGTCATTTTTGCTATTAAAAACTAGCACATTATAGCATTCTAACATCACTAACAGTATTATATCTCCAGGCAAAGAAGCAAGAAAACACCATATTCGAGCTCCATTAATTCATCTGATGCCAACAGGCAAAAATGAGTACTTGGGTTCTTCAGTCCATCTCAAACTGTTTAAAATCAAAAGCAAGCACAGAGACACGGTCAAGGTAATATTAAGATGAGTACTGCTACACTCATCAATTTCAAGTGTTGTGTTAGTATTTCACTTTTCAAAATTGGATCAACTTATGCATCCTTTGGTAAGCAAATTTGATGAATAAATTTAATGAGTCTAGCATTATTGTATTAAGATTTATGGCACTACCTATTAAGTTTGTCATGACTTCATTAGTTGGACAAACTGTACATTTACAAATTATGGAGTGAGTGACTTAAGTAACACATCAAATTCAGAATCAAATTATTTACTTGAGCATGAAGCTCTGGTTTTTAAATTTTGTGTTGCAATTTTGGTCAGGTTTGTGCAGTGAGGAGGAGAAGGATATACCATAACACTGAAACTTATGTGTTACTGGAACCAGGAGAGGATGAGAAGTTTGTTTCAGAGGAAGAGTTGAGGGCCAAGTTAAAAGTCTGGCTGGAAAACTGGCCGGCCAAGAACCTTCCTCCTGACCTTGCAAGATTTGAAAGCATGGATGACGCGGTTTCTTATCTAGTAAGGTCTGTATGTGAACTTGAAATCCATGGAGATGTTGGTTCAGTTCAATGGTACGAAGTTCGTTTAGAGTGAGAAAAACAAACAAGCCTTGGCCCCATGAGTTGTTATATATATACATACCCATTTGGAAGCATGAAACTAGAATTAAAAGTTTTGTGGCTTAAGGAATTGAGAGTGCGAATTTCATTTGCAACCATTATTAGTTGGTAAAAGCCTGACCACAACCTTCTTGGGTTTTTTGCTTCATTTGTTGTAAAATTGTATTTCGAATAATGTTTTAATGTTCAAAATTAGTGTTATTGCGAGCATCTCGTTATTTGTACCATCTCAATTGACATGTTTTGATATGTCATATATGTAAGAACCATCCATGTCAGTTTCACTTATAGTAGAGAGATATAGTACAAAATATAATCAATTGATACATTACAAATAATTTTATTCTTTCTTGTATACATTGCTCTGCATTGTATTCTTTCTTGTCACGACTTCAACAATGGCAATGTGAAATTGTGAATAGTCCAAAGACAGGTACAATATCTTGCTCTGCATTGCATTCTTTCTTTCTTGTCCATGGTTTCAACAAGTACAATTTCTTGAAGAGTGAAGAATCTCATTATTCATTCACAACTATTTCCAATCCAAAATCTACTAAAGGACTGCCAAAACCACATACCACCGAATTTCACTGACCCTAAAACGTGAAAGAAAGAAAGAAAGAAAAAGCTGCTGGATAAGTCCCGAAAGTGTCTCATAATCTTCAATTATTGCACTCATACTTCAACCCGCTTCCCACAGCTGCAAATCCTGAATCTGGAGCAGCGACAAAACACCAATAATTTCATTTCAACCAAAAACATAGCTACCCAAATGAAATTTCTGCTTCAGAATTTGTAATTTAATTCTGTTAAATGATAATGCAGTGATATATACCTTGAGACTTGAGTAGATCTTTGCTAGGGGGCAAGAGTGAGCCACCCTTTCTGTTTCTAGCAAGAAGGCCTTTTGTTACAGGGGACATTATCAGATCAGTTGGGCTTGTATACCTACACAATTTATAAATAAAAAAAAAAAAATATATATATATATATGCAATAATCAATCATCTTATATATATAACAAATATGTATGAAAGATTTAATTTCTTGTATACCTTTCTGGGAACTTAAATGCCTTGGGGACTCTAAGGCGATCCGGGGTGGTGGTTTTGCGTACATCGTTGCCGGAGTTTTGGGAATTTTCATCCTTGTGTTGGAGTGGAGGTGGTGTTATGCATTCGGAAAATGTCTTTTCTGATTGAATTGGACTTTTAGGAGGCATTTCTTGCATGTTCTCCATCAGGTTATGTATGAGGAGAGTACCTTCAATTCTGTGAAGAAAGAGGGAAAAGAAGCACAACTTTGATACGAGAGAGAGAGAGAGAGAGAGAGAGAGAGAGAGAGAGAAGACAGAGAGATTGAACTGGAAAATTGAATAAATTCATGTACGATTTAATATTACATGCATTTTGGTGTGAGAGGTTACCGTTTGGGATTAGAATGGAAATTTGCAACGGTCGAATTTTGGCCTTATCAGGATAGGTGCGTTTGAGATTCAAAATAAATAAATTAGTTGGACCAAATACAAAAAAGAGTTTTTTTTTTTTGGCCAGGAACAAAAAAAAAAAAAAAAAGAGTTAATTGGTTGTAACTTGTAACTTGTATCTTGTTTCAGGACCTTTGCTAGTAAGTGGAGGCCCAACATTTTGGGAAAAATGATGTTTGAGGCCCAATATTTCGGTCCAATTCACCATGTCTGAACTTTATGTTTTTTTTTTATTTGAGAAAGAGGTGTCAATCTTAAGACCTTTTTTAATGTGGAAAAAAAAAATGTAGGACAATTAGCATTATTGTTTTTTAGTAATGCTACACTTACCACATTTTTATACCACAATTTCATACCAATAATATTAGTTGTCCCACATTTATATCTCACTTGATGTGTCATTATTTTATTTGAAGGGTATTTCTATTTTCTTTTTTAGGTTTTATTTTTTAATTTTTAGTGTCCAATGTATAAATGTCATGTAAGATGGTATGAAATTGTGGTATAAAAATGTGGTAAGTGAAGCATTACTGATTTCATACCATTTTACATGGCATTTATACATTGGACACTAAAAATTAAAAAATAAAACCTAAAAAAGAAAATAGAAATACCCTTCCAGTAAAATAATGACACATCAAATGAGATACAAATGTGAAAAAAAAATGTGAAATAACTAGCATTAATGTTTTTAATATTAAGAAAACTGATAACGAAATGTGAGGGAAATTAAATAATTATAATACAACTACGTACCGCCTATCGCGGCAGCTTCTCTACAGTATAGTGCAATTGGTCCATATCCACGATATTCATATTTCCAAAGGCAGCAGGGGACCCAAATCATCTTCATTATCTTCTTCAACTAGAAGCAAAGGAGCTAGCTACTTCCCCTCTCTAATTATTTCACCTGTGCCCAACGGAAAAATCATTCATTTAGTGGGGACCATGTTTGTTTCATTTCCAATAAATTAAACATATTGTATATCTACCTACCGCCCAAAAAAATAATATTTTATATGTAGCCGTGTGGATGAATATTTAGAAGGATTATCCAATATCTTAAAACAAAGTTTGACCACAAACTTTCTTGACCAAACCAGCTGGTCAGATACAATATATGTCTACATTCATAGAAAAAAAAAAAAAAAGCAATGCTCTATTTCGGATAAATATTGATCGATGAGATTTCATGATAACTATCGATCTAGTTTGGCTTTAATTCTATAGGTAACTTAATCTTAAAAATTATAAAAGCAAAATGGAAAAAATCGATGTCATACTTACGGATTTAGACGATTAAACAGGTTTTGTCAAAGAGTGGCCATTTTTACACTCTAATTTTGTAAGTTTGCATTTTTTTTTTTATGCCTTGATAATTGAATAAATAAAAGAAAAAAAATAAGGAAGATCAAGGAATAATACATAAGAGTATGAAAATTGCTACCCTTGTCAAAAAAAAAAAAAACAAGTTAATTAATATTGAATGTGTGATCCACATGCACAATATTACAACACCCCCACGAACACGAATATATATTTTATGTTGTCAACTGATCTGCTATGTAGAACATGCCTTATACAAACACAAATAAAATAAGAGACGTTTAATATATCTAATTTCTTTCATTATGTAACAAGTCACATAATAAAATAGATAAACACTGAAAAGCACCGTTAATTATATAAAACATTTTTTTTCCAAAGATCTTATATATTGTTTTCTTGAACAAATATAAATATTTGAGATGAAAGCATATATGTTATATGGTCCAAACCTATCTAGCTGTAGGGCATGGATTGGACAGCGATGGATGCATGGTTAGGGCATACAGAGAGTACGTGTCCTTAGCTGCAGGCTCACAACCACCGTTCAGAGCTACGTACGCATCTAACTATATCTCAGTCACAGTGGCAGTGTGGGACCCCCAGTCCAGACTAACCATTCTGATACCTTCATCAGATCATCACACAGTCACACATGCAGATCATGATGCGAACCTTTTGAGTGTATGAATTTGAAAAGCAAGAGATATATTGTTATGATTAATATTGCATTGTTTAATTTGTATGTACGTACATATTTGAATTTGAAGCTAGCTATAAGTCCCAGTACATGAAGCTAGCTAATTAATAGCCTAAGCCCCACTTGAATTATTTACATATTTGAAGTCAAAGTTAGAAATATGTACACTAGCTCATAGCTAGCTACTTAATTATCACCATGCATGAGAAATTAAGTGAAATTTGGGAAAACAGTTGGTTAATTAATTATGAGGATTATCCTATTAATTAAATTTGTCTTTATTAATTCGTCAAAAGAAAATCTGAGGGTACTGGAATGCGTCCACATATAAACATTCAAACATATAAACATTCAAAAATACTAGCTATATTATATTTTTTGCACCATTTGTGTACTATTTATCTAGTAAAGATGAGACTCGATCACTTACATAGTAAGTGTTAATTTTATTAAAAAAATAGTACACATGTTGGTGCTCTTTCCATTACTCCGGATCCTGTACTCGATCATGAGCATTTCAAGGTTTCTCTGCAGGTTGAGAATTGAGAGAGAGAGAGAGAGAGAGTATTGACTAAGTGAAAGTGACTCACCTCTCATATATGGCGCAATTAATTACTTGCTTCACATTAACTCTCGGTCTGGTTCTTTGTTGCTGTTTTCAATTATGACTTGTGAGTACAGTAGTAGTGTTTAAGAGGGGCTTGAAGGGCCTTCAATTAATCTTCCATTCGACCCAACCACTCTCTGTCTTGCTCTGTGCCCTCTACCATATGTCATAAATACCATCAATATTTCCACTCCTCTACGCCTACTCTACTACTAGTCTACTACTACTACTAGATATAAGTAAATGTATATTATGTATACAAAAACGTACTAACTAGCTACTTTCTTCATACATATTAATTTTTCTTTCATTTATCAAAGTTTTACTTCTTTAATTACTTGGAATTCCTAATTCTTTTAAATCCAGACATGTGGTATATCATACATATATGAAATGCAGACTTAAAGTTAATGTAGAAACATGTATTTCATATATATATTCCATGTATACAGAAAAGGAAAGGCATGCAGAAGTACCGTACATATTGGCAACAAAATTAGAAATTTCAAGCATAGAATCTTTTAAAGTCCTTGTCAAGCTTACCAAAAGGTCTGCACAATATATAAGTACTACCTAGAATTAATATCTGGAACAAGAAAAAAAAAAAAAAAAAAAAAGCTTAATTTATATAATGATTGCAAAGATAGATATTGGAGGAGAGGTTATGATGGTTATGGACTGGACAGTGCTAAGTTTGGGTAAATACAAAATAGTGGAGGATGAATTAAGCTCGTGTTTTTCACAATTAACCTTGGAATAGGAAGGCATGCAGTGAAAATCCAAAAGAGCTGCTATCATGCATGCATCATGTGGTCATGGTCATTATCACCATGGCCACACCCACACACACACACCATGCCTTTTTAAGAAATCAATGAAGCCCTCCTCGCGTGCACGTAAAGATAACTATGAAACTAAGAAAAAACCCCTTGATTTAATATACAAGTACATAGGAACTGCTTTGTATATTATGGTGACCAATCGACCATATATATTTTTTTCAGAATTTTCCAAAAATAAAGTTTCTGGTTCATCATATATGATATATGGTGTAGATATTATAGCTAGCTATTAGACAAGAGCTACTCCTTAGCATATATACTAAACATGAAATTAATTTGCATATATATATATGTAGGCTAATTAAATTTGAGGATGAGAGTGGTAACTTATGATCATCCCAGACATTCTAGTTATCGGTAACTAAGGCTTCATGAATAAATTTATAATACTTTTTAAATGTGAATGAATTTAAATATAATAAAAATAAAATTTGATATTGCTTAAATTACAAAATAAATTTTATTTTTATTGGCAGTCAGTTTTGACTTTTTAAGCTGCTAATTTTCCTCTAAGCTCCTTCCAATAATCCAATGAACAATAATTTCCAGAACTGAACTGAGCCGCAAAAATGCAGTGCCAAAATATTAGTCTAATGTCCAATCACATTAAATATTCCACAACTACCTTATATGAAAAAATTATTAATTACAAACATCTAATCCGAATGAATACATATTAAATGTTATCCAAGCAAAAACACAAATTAAAGAATAAAAATAAAAGGAGAAAAACAAAATAAGTGGTCAAAGTGTGGTATTTGAATACAAGAGGAATTAATGGAGGATTAAAGGGACTGTTTCATGGGCATGCGAAAACCATGTGATCCCATTGCCCTTATAATTAAGATAGAGATTAACACACCCCTCCTTAGCTGTAAAAATCCCAGAATTTATGTTCCCACAGGTTTTGGGGCACCCCCTCTTATCATAGAGGTTCACTATTATTTTGGGGATATAATTGTCTTTTCAGGGCATGAGTTGCCCCAGTTAACAAATATATTGAGTGCCGAAATCATTATTCATTGGGTTAGGACATTCATAACCTTCTCTCTCCCTCTGTAACGTACACTCTCTCTGGATCTATGTCTCTCTCTCTCTCCTATTTAATCCATGCTGCTGAATAGCACAGTCTTACTTCCCATCACATACACACAACTAGGAAGAGTATTAGTACTATTACTACTACTACAATTTTCAATTTGCTCCGGCCAGCTACCTTGCTCTCCTTACTTCTTCTTCTTCTTTCATTAATTTTTAAGGCCATGGTAGTAGTCATGGCCAAAACACAGATCCTAGTGATTTCCACGGTCTTTGTTCTGCTTCTTGGACTGTTTAGTACTAGTACTACGGCCAGTCATGGAAGAGAACTAATTAGTGAAGAAGGAGAAGAGGCTGATAGGATTGTAGGACTTCCTGGGCAACCCAAGGTGTCTTTCCAGCAGTTTTCAGGGTATGTCACTGTGAACCAACGCGTGGGTAGAGCCCTCTTTTACTGGCTCACTGAGGCTGTCTATCAACCCTTGTCAAAACCTTTGGTTGTTTGGCTCAATGGAGGTAATATTCAATTACAACTTAGATTAATTAACATGGTTGTTTGGCTATGTATTATTTGGGTTTACATTATTCTTGAGGTGGATTGGAAGTTATATTTATACCGATCAGTACTGTTATATTGCCTCAAAAACTCAAAGTGATATATATTTATTTGCATCATTTTAATTACTTTTGGTAGGTTATATATATGCTTTAATTGGACAGGTAATACTATATATGGTTGCCGACATGGGAACAAATTATATATTTTAGAAAATGTATATTTTGTTAAGCATTAATTACTTCTTGGATGTCCTTTTTTCGCATTTATAAATTTCAGTTTTTCGGAACTGGAACCCCATTTATTAATTAGTTAACGGGCATTAATGTTTAATTAAGGCGAAGGACAAATTTATTCTTCGGAAAGGTCATGTATTTCTTAGATTTCATAGTTTCATACACAAAAATGGGAAAGAAAAAATAAAAAAATAAAACGGGAATTAGTAGAAGTAGAATCCACATGATGGCCTACCGGTGGCAAGCTAGGAATGATGAGTAACTAGCTACCAATGGAAATATATGGATATGTTACAGTTTTGCAGAGAATACATAAACGTACACAGCTGCTTTACCAGCTATCTTCCATGCTCATCTAATGCATAAAGGAGAACCCACCAATAACAAAAAAATACGAGTAAAACTTAATTTTATTTTTTATCACATGACTTAATACATTATAAAATATATACATAAATTGTATACATTTGATAAATATAAGTTTTTTTTCACATGACAAATTAAGTCTGTAGATATATTTCTCTCTCTGATATCTATTAAAACTTAATTAAATTGCATACATGGAGCAACAAGCAGTCATAAATGGTTTGAAATTTCAAACTTCAATTATTAAGCTTGCTAGCCATAGCCATTTGCAGTGTGTTTGCCAAGCCCACCTTGTCAGTATCTCTACTGGGGCATCATTAATGCATACTTTGGCACAGCTAAGTTTAGCAGAAAGCCTGGAGCGTATGATGCACCAAAGGACAAACCATAATTTGGCCTCAGATGCATGGTTTTGCTTGCAACTATAATTGGTTATTAATTAAAAAGCTGTTTAATTAATGTCCCTTAATTAATTGCATGTGATGATGATGATGCGTAGGGCCTGGTTGCTCGTCTGTGGCATATGGTGCATCGGAAGAGATAGGTCCATTTAGAATAAACAAGAGCTCGTCGGGGCTCTACTTGAACAACTTCTCATGGAACACCGAGGCCAACCTCTTGTTCTTGGAAACTCCGGCCGGCGTCGGCTTCTCCTACACCAATCGCTCCTCCGATCTCTTTGATACCGGTGATCGCCGCACTGGTACCTACGTAATTATTATCAATTTAATTATTAACATTACTCCATCTTAAATTCGTATTTAATTATTACTTCAACATGCGCATGACTGCATTAAGCATCACCACTGTTATTAAGTTTTAAGCACGAGTGCTTAATTAGGATTATTCATTGATCAGTAGCTTGTACGTTAGCTAGGCCGTATAAATTTGTTGACTACTACCTAAGTGCATGCCTTATTAATTTACAGTGATTCTATTACGGTCCTAGTCGGCTAGCTAGTCTTTAATGAGTCGACAGCAACTCGAGTACTGCTTCAAAATGACACGTGAATCTATACAATTATTGCAATGATAATAACATGCCCACATTTAATTAATCAGCACAAAGTCATTAATTGCTACCAATATATTGGCTTTGTTTGATTTAGGTATCAATAACTTAGATTTTATTGAATTTTAATAGATTTTGTGGTGTAAAATTCAATAACTTTTTTTCTTGGGATATATATAGCATTTGTGGTGTAAATTGGATATAAAAATTCAATAACTTGTTTTATATTATTATTTTAGTGATTAGTATATTTGCATATTAAGTAACTAAGGGGGTGGTATGATATGTCATATATCTGATTCAGCGAGGGACTCATTGGAATTCTTAATCCGATGGTTGGATCGATTCCCACGATACAAGGGGAGAGAAGTATATCTCACAGGAGAGAGCTATGCTGGCCACTATGTCCCTCAGCTGGCCAAAGCAATTATCACCTACAATACACATTCCAACCACCCAATCAATCTAAAAGGAATAATGGTACGTACATTACTACCTATATATGATTGATTACACTCATCCATATTCTTTCAAAATATTCTCTTAATTATCAAACTAAATATGAATTACGGATTAGGTCTGTGATTAATGCATTCTATTGTAAAACCGCCTAGCTAATACGTACGTGGATTAAATTGAATTAATTGACATATCCATAAATATAATTAAAGTATTGGTGCAGGTGGGTAATGCAGTGACAGACAACTACTATGATAACCTAGGGACGGTGACGTACTGGTGGAGCCACGCCATGATATCCGATAAAACGTACCACCAGCTGATCAACACATGCGATTTCCGGCGACAGAAGAACTCGGACGAGTGTGAATCGCTGTATAGCTATGCCATGGTCAAAGAATTTGGAAACATAGACCAGTACAACATTTATGCACCACCTTGCAACCACTCTGATGGAACCACTTCCTCAAAACACACCATGCGTTTGCCCCATCGACAGGTACTATATATTTAATTTAATTTAGTTAACTATATATTTTCATTACTCTTTAATTTACATCTATATATTGAATGTAATTTTTTTTTTTTTTTTTTTTTTTTTGTAGATATTCCGGCAAAAATATGGGTATGATCCATGTACGGAAAAGCATGCTGAAGTGTATTACAATAGGCCAGAAGTACAGAAAGCACTCCATGCCAACACAACTAAAATTCCTTATAGGTGGACTGCTTGCAGGTGATGATCATATATTGCAACTCGTGATCAACCCGTGCTAGTTTAATTATCTAATTAAGTGGTGATATTGATAATTATGTGTTATTAATTTGATGGATGCAGTGAGGTTTTGAATCGAAATTGGAACGACACGGATGTGTCTGTTCTTCCAATTTACAGGGACATGATAGCTGCTGGTTTGAGAATTTGGGTTTTCAGGTACGCAATTGGCCATCTTGTAATTTGTTGCATATATGTGCCCTGTATTATATAGAAAAATATAGGATATATCATATATACTTGGCTACCATGCAGTGGAGACGTTGATTCAGTGGTGCCAGTTACAGCAACTAGGTACTCCCTTGCACAACTCAAATTAGCAACCAAAATTCCATGGTACCCCTGGTATACAAAAAAGCAGGTTCGTCGAATTAATTAAACATTTTTTTCATTAATTAATTATTTTATGTGATTTCTTTGGCATTGGAATTTAATTTATCGTATTATATAATTGTGAATTAGGTGGGAGGGTGGACAGAGGTGTATGAAGGGATCACATTTGCAACAGTCAGAGGGGCAGGTCATGAAGTCCCACTTTTCAAGCCCAGAGCAGCTCTTCAGCTATTCAGATCATTTCTTCAAGGGAAGCCTCTTCCAAAGTCTTGAAAATTAATGGAAAAAAATAAAAGAAAAGAAAAAACAAGAAAAAGAAGAAGAAAGATAAAAACAAGAAAAGGAAAAAAAAAAAAAATTCCATCCCATTTTAATACCAATCTCTTCTGAAATATTGTTGTTGTTTTAGACAACCAAGTAGGGAGAGAGAGTGGCTTTGATTAAGTTTTAGGAAGGTTTAGTTTGCAGTTTGCGGTTTGTTTTGCTTCTTCTTTTGGTGGGATAACCCACCATTTCATCATGATTCTTCTTACTCTTGCTAGAACAAGTGTATTAAACTCGATCCATTGGTGTAACTGTAATGTAACGTATGATCGATCAAGTGATGATTGAAATGTTTTAACATGTCCAACTCCTTATTTTTATAACTCAGAGAATGAAAGAATGATCGATAGTCGAATTCTCGTTGTAGGTGTGGTGTGGAGATCAATATGGTACTGTGTATATTAGAGTTGTAAATTCTCGCCTGAAGGAGATCCCTCTCTCTTGTTTAGTTGAAATATTCAAACAAAACTTACCATTATAACTGACAAAAAGTTGTAAAGTTGTAAGGTTATATACTTATATCTGATTTAATTTTACTATATCGTCACTTGGTATAATTAATTCAACATGAAAGAGTATTATTGGACGATATGTTTATATTAACAGGATATAATATTAATAACATTCACTTATATCATAACACATAAATTATTTATATTACTTGTGGCAGTGTATCAATTATATAAAATAATTTATTCTTAATTAGACTATCGAAATTCCATTTTATCCATTAACCTTGGAAGATATATTATTGTTTTAATCAGTTTTCGGCCTAACCTATTGGGCCTCACATTAAAGAGTTAAGAAAAAAGCCCATGGCTTAGCCTATGCGACTCACACTGAAGAAGCATGTATGAAGAACTCCCAACTGAAAATGCTAACCGGCCCATTGGATGTCTATACGAAGACAGTCGAATTTTACATCTCCATTTTTTTAAGGCATTACTTGAGTACTCAACTTTGAGTATTATCTTTTATATTTATCACCAATCACATAAACTTATAATGGGATCCACTATGAAAGAAAAAATGGTGGATCCTATCATAGACTCATGTGATTTGTGATAAGTACAAAATTGGTACTCAAAGTTGAGTACCTAAGCATTTTTTTTTTTTTTAATGGCTTTTGCACATGTCATAGCATTGTAGTGCTATCTATACACAATATATAACTTTTCCAATAAAGTGAAAAACAATTATAGTTTTCGTGAATTATTTTTTGTGTTCTTTATTTTTTCAAATTTATGTCTATTATATATTTTTCATCAACAATTATAATAAAGGAAATTTATAAGCGATGAAAATTACTGACCCAAAACCTAAGATATATATATAAAGTAAATCAACAAAAAGCCAAAAAAAAATTGTAAGTTTTACTTATAAACTCATATAAAAGATCCATTTATTTATAAGACACTGAGAGTGGCTTAAAACTAAACTTTTTTCCTGACGCCGTATGTAATCCTAACAAAATTACACTTTATTTTGTTATGATGCAGAATATAACTCTTGTAGAGTTACTTTATAATTTTATAGAATTACACTTTATTGAATGATGTAATATTGTTTTAAGGTTTAAGCATTTAGAGTTTAAATTTTATGACTTCATATTTAGGATTTTAGGGCTTTAACCTTAAGTTTTAAAGACTATACCATAAATTCTAAACTTTCAAAAGAATTAAAAAAAATTAAACTAAAATTGGATATAATTGAATACCTTACTTAGTAATGCTTGAGTTTGAATAGTATTGAATGCTTCGTACTTGATTTTTTTTTTTAATTGTGGCTTAGAAATATTTTTTGTGGCTTAAAAATAAATAGACTAAAAATTTGAATTTATGACTAAAAAAAGTCGTATGCTATGCCTTATTAATAAAGAACTCATATATATATATATAGGTTACTTATATTGAGATATACCTCAACTTTTTTATGTTGAAGCATGCCCTATTGGGACCCACACGAGTCGTTTTGTGTCGATCCGAACCGTTCAATTTTTACATCTCCATTGATAGATCATCCTTGCAAAAAATTAGTAAAATCAGAAATCATTTGCCTATTTAACTTTAATCAAATAAATAGACGAACTAAATATTTTTAATGAAACCTTCCATTTGTCTGATCAAAGTTAGATAGGCAAATGATTTCTGATTTGGTTAATTTTTTGTAAGGATGATCTATCAATGAAGATGTAAAAAATAAACGGTTCGGATTGACACAAAACGACTCGTGTGGGCTCCAACAAGGTCATACCTTAACATAAATAAGTTCAAATATACCTCAATAGAAATATATATATAACTTGTAACTTCCCTAATCCCTAGTGCTAATTAGCTAGCTAGCTTGGTTAAATATTATTCGTGAATCAAAAGGCAATCTTGGTGCAATTTGCTTTAGAGCTTCACCTACAACATTAATAAAACATGTTTTGGTGTAATGATATAAATTCATGAATTTGGAAGTTGACTTGGACTTTAGGATATTTTCCTTTGTTAGTTTGTTTTGATTGAAAAAGTTTGTTAAAGGAAAATGACTTCTTCTAGAAAACAAAATTTTAAAAAATATATATATTAATTTTGCTATGGAAAAAAATTAGAGATAATTAGGTTAGGTTATTTAGAAAAACAGTTTTTATATGGAAATCGGACATGTTTTAAAATTTATAAGAAAATCATTTTAATTCATAATAATTTATAAAAAAAAATATTTTAATTCATAATAAAGTACTTTTAATTTATAAAAAAATTCTTTTAATTCATAATATATAAAGTCATTCCCCGATTTGAAGATTTTTCCCCTTATTTGAAGGATATTTCCCCTCGGGTGTAGAATGGGCTTGTAGAGGCTGCATGTTAGGTTTTTAACTCTGAGATTTTGGATGGAGCCTAAAATCTTAGAATTAAAACCTAATATAAAATTGTCAAACAAGAAAAATAAAAGAACTTAATTAAAAATTTTAAATCATTATCAATTTTAGTCTAAAAAATACTTATAAAATGAACTGTATTTTAAGTCTCTCAAAAAATTATTGTATTTTTCAAAAATATATTACATGTTTTAGGTTTGTGCAATTTTTTAAACATCAAAGGACAACAAGTCAAGTTGATGTTTGTAATTAATTAATTAAAACAAAATGGAAAGATGTGATTCATGATGGTTTTATTACTATTTTTCTTTGATTTTGACGGTTTTATACTATTGTACACGGTACACCCAAGAAAAAAGGAGTGGACGGTCCATTATATATGATAAGAGTAATACTATATCTACGTCACATATTCTGTTTTGAGATACGTAGCATATAAATAACATTTTCTAAGCATCGTAATCTGCTTTACTTACTGGTTAGACAGAAGACTGACCCAGATGGTCAAACCAAGAAAAAAAAAACTATAAAATTCAAGATTTCAAGGCTATTAAAAAAGTTGCACAAATTGCTTGCAAGTTGCACCCCAAATTCATATAGCCGAAAACTCTGGTTTTCTTTGTAAGCTTCACCCATTGGTCCAGTATTACCTTTACAGTTTGCTGTCCATATCCTAGTATGCGTGTCCGTACAGTCTTTTTTACTGCTTTCAGTGGCTGGTGGATCTTTGCTTGAAGTCTGTGGTCTTTACTTGTTTCGAAATTTGTACGTCTCCAGCTTCTTTTAGAGCCATTTCATGGTGTTTATGAAGTAGACTTTTTTTTTTTTTTTTCTTTTCATGTTGGTGTTGTGATTTGGAGCTCCTGGGTCTCTTTGGTGTCCTTTTTGTACTGGAAGCAGCTAAAAGTTGAGATTGCAAGAGGTAGGCTTTTGCTATTATCGCTCGCCTTTAGTACAGCTATCGTTTTGCTGTTCAACTTTTGGATTGTTTTACTCTCATCTTATTATTGTTTATAGTGATTGAGATTCTCATTTCCCACTGACTACTAACTTTTGAAAAGTTTAAAAGGATTGGTCTTTTTTCTTTTTCTTGACAATAAAAAGATTGTTCTTTTTCTTCATCATTGACAGGAGTCACAGGACTTTTCTTTTCCTCAATCGCTTTTGGGTTCCCACTTCATTTTGGCGAGTATTCTAGGCGTTCTGTGTTGGGTCTTTGCCAATTTTCAATATATACCATTTCAGTGGATAGAAAAGCATTGATTTTGGTTTGTGCCAGCAAGAGGGTATCTTTTACTTTTCTGATTTTAGGGAATAGGAGGTTTTGGTTCTAGTGCCAAAGTTGTTCTAGCACAGTGGTAAGGATTTTAAAGTAGGAAGAGTGCGGGGTTCAACTCTTGCTGTTGATCCGAGAAGGTTTTAATTTAGTTAGACTTGTTGGTTCATTTTTGTTCTGTTTCTTGTCTGGCTATGGGGGATTGTAAATCTGTAAATCCGGAAATGGAAGGAGAAGGAGACTTAATTGCTGCAGCGAAGAACATAGCGAGGGCATTGGGGTCAAAGAAGAACCTTACAGATGGTGAAAGGGAAATTTTGGCTGATCTTGGCACTCAGTTGTCTACCATGATCACACTCAATGAAAAAAAGGATGGGGAATTTGGTGAGACTGAAGGTCGCCTTAATTCTATTCAGGAGAGGATCATGAGTGTGGAGGCAGATCAGTCTATGATTTGGGATTCAGGCCCAAATGAGGCTATCGAGTACATGAATGCTGTGGAGGAGGCTCGAAGATTGATTGAAAGATTAGAGAGTTTGTGTTTGAATACAGATGATGAAGAGTATGAGCTATTACAAAGGGCTCATGATGTTGTTCAAATCGCAATGGCTAGGCTAGAGGAAGAGTTTAAGTACATGCTTATTCAGAACAGGCAGCCCTTTGAACCGGAGCACATGTCTTTCCGTTCAAGTGAAGAGGATACTGTGGATGAGAGCTCAATAATCTCTTTTGGGGATGACTCAGTTGAGGACTCACTTCAAAGAGATAGTGTAAGCAGAGCCTCTGAGGAATTCATCATCGATTTGGTTCATCCGGATGTGATTTCTGAGCTCAGATGCATTGCAAATTTAATGTTCAATTCCAATTATGATCAGGAATGCATCCAAGCATATACCAGCATCCGAAAGGATGCCTTGGATGAGTGCCTCTTCATTCTTGAAATGCAGAAACTAAGCATTGAGGATGTGCTGAAGATGGAGTGGGGTTCCTTGAATGCCAAAATCAGAAGATGGGTCTGGGTTATAAAGATCTTTGTTCGAGTTTATCTTGCTAGCGAGAAATGGCTCAGTGATCAGATTTTTGGGGAGCTTGGACCCGTTTATTTAGATTGTTTTGTTGAGGCATCAAAGGCTTCAATGCTGCAGCTTCTGAATTTTGGTGAAGCCATGTCTATTGGCCCCCACCAACCTGAGAAGTTGTTCCGCATTCTTGACATGTATGAGGTGCTGGCGGATCTTCTACCTGATGTGGATGCTTTATACTTAGGCGAGGCTGGTTCTTCTCTAAGCATTGAGTGCCATGAGGTTCTGAAGAGATTGGGTGATTCTGTGAAGGCAACTTTTCTTGAATTTGAGAATGCCATTGCATCAAACTCCTCGACGAACCCTATTTCAGGAGGAGGGATACACCCTCTAACCAGATATGTGATGAATTACCTGAGGACTCTTACAGACTATGCCGAGACCCTTAATTTGCTCCTCAAGGATTGTGATGAAAATGATCCCATTTCAGTGTCTCCTGACATGAGTCCAACTACAGAAGAGGGGAGCAAAAGCACTGATTCTTTAGGCAGAAATTCCTCAGTGGATTCTTTAGGAAGAATTTTGCCAGTGGTTCGCCACTTCCTATCAATTGCTTCGACTCTGGAATGCAACATTGATGACAAGTCCAAGTTATACAAGGATGATTCTTTGCAACACATATTTCTGATGAACAATATACATTACATGGCTCAGAAGGTTAAGGGGGATGAACTGAGGCATATATTTGGAGATGAATGGATTAAAAAGCACAACTGGAGCTTTCAACAGCATGCAATGAACTACCAGAGAGCTAGTTGGAGTTCCATCCTTTCTTATCTGAAAGAGGAGGGCATTCAGAACCCCGGTTCAAATTCTATCTCAAAAACCCTTCTTAAGGAAAGGCTCCGCAGCTTTTATCTTGCTTTTGAGGAAATTTACAAGACACAAACTGCATGGCTCATTCCAGATTCTCAGCTTCGAGAAGACTTGCAAATCTCGACATCCCTGAATGTAATCCAAGCTTATCGGACATTCGTGGGAAGACATTCCAATGACATAAGTGAGAAGCTCATTAGGTACAGTGCTGATGATATGGAGAATTTCCTTATGGATCTATTTGAGGGATCCCCAAAAACAATACAAAATTCCAGCAGGAGGTGACAGCAGACTAGATAAAACCGATATGCTATTTGCGACAGAGGATGGCTTTTATTTTATGTTCCCCTCTGCTCATGTATCTTTCATTTAACAGATTAGGATCCTCCATGAAATACAAGGGCCTCAGTAGTTTGTGTGCAATGTAATATCTGATATCATGAAGTGGGTTCATTTTTGTGATCTTTGTTCTCTTTGCTATAACATATACTGGATGAAGCAAAATTTCACATGAATCTGTTTCTCTTCTTTTGGGGTTGTATTCAATTGAGATTCTAATGAATTTAAAAAGAATATTCAATTCAGAATTTTAAAAATTTTATAGAAATTCAAGTTTATTCAATTTAGAATTTTTCAAAATTTTATAGAAATTTTAAGTATATTAACAAACTCATTGATTTTAAAAGATTTTATTAAGTGGTGGATTTTGATAAAATTTGTTTAAAAAATAAAGGCTATGAGAATTTCAACTTTTTTTCCTTAGATTTTTTTATGAATTTTATGAAAATTTAATAAGAATTCTTGAAATCTGCAAGAGTTTATAAATTTTTTAAAATTCATTAAAATTTCAATTAAATACACCTCATGTTTACATAGTCAAGTATATAATCACATCACAAAGTCTAGCAGCAGCCAGGTAAAAATAATGGTGGTGGCTAAGTTTGTCAAAATTGGGCGGTGATACTGTGATAACTGATAAGGTATTAAGGTCCACATGCTTCAGCTACTCTAGCAGCTCAGAACAGATAGCATTTAAGAAGTTTTGGCTCTGGTTGAAGGTACATGTTAATGTGAGCACTCACAATAGTCAAATACCAAGTCAAAGACTCAGAAAGCAGAAAGTGTATGACATACAATCAAACGACAATTTCAATTTGTACCAAAAAAAAAAAACTACAATTTCAATGATCGGTACGGCCCTGGAAGGCAATATATATTTGGAGCATGAATTACAGAGATTTTGTGACCCTAAATGTAGATGGGTTGATATTTTCGCTATTAAGATATAATATTTTTATCATTAAATATATTTATATAACAAATAGTATACAAAGACCGACTCAAATATTTGAAGTTGAGACCAACTAGCGATATGATTATTCAGCAGACTTGTCAAAATGGACTTGCAAGCATGTGGTCATAATGCGTTGAGAGAGAGCAATGAGTTTGCATTTCCTTTCAAGGTTAAATGAATTTGCCAGTGGATAAGGACAGGACCGTACGCACTTCAATTTCATGTAGGTCCCGGGAAAAGGGTGATTCTGTTGAAAATGTCATCAACGGAAATGGCCAGTGGGCAATGGACTGACTCGAGATATTTATGGAGACAATGAACAAGTATTCTGCATCGCCGCATGACCTCGTAAAAATCTACTCATCTCTTTTTATCTTTTTTTTTTTTTTCAATAATTTTCTTCAACTTTATTTATTTGATTTTTTTTTAAATTTTAACTATTCATTATATTTATTGATTAATATCTGAAATTAAATTTCGAAATGAATCAGAAACTCACCAGTATGGCAAAAGTATCCTCCTAATAACATTTCCATCCAATGAAAAACCGAAACACAACCAACTGGACGGGGATAACAAAGATATCTCTTGCGACTACCAAGAACAATCTTTAAAGACCTTCCTTCTGTTATTTTTTATTTTTAAATTGCACTGTTTCCAGAGAGAAGGATCACGTTTAAGTTAGTTAAATACAACATAGAAGGTTCATCATCAATACCACTTACAATGAACCAAAAACAGCTTGCTTATCAATGCTAATCTTCAATCTTTCCAATTCCTATATAACATTTGGCAGTGATTATACTCGAAAGAAACCCATTTTTCTTATGGCCTTCTAACACGCGAAATAACTGCACACAAGCAGGCAATCTAACCAAAAACTACCCCTTAAACTCCAACACACAAAATCTTTACTAATCTACACCTAGGACTTAATACAACGCAGCTCTTCCCCTCATCTCCCCCAGGGAGGAGCCCATTGACAGCCAATAACAACAGAAGTTGACCACTCATAAAGCCCTTCGAGCTGTCACTCCACCACCGTTGCTAGTAGGTAATTCTTCATTAGTATCCTCAGAGTCGTCATCATCCTCGCCATATTCCATAAGCTTGACCAGAGTATCTGAGATAACGAAACAGTTTCAGACATCTTTGTGCATCACACAACACATACACACACACACACACACACACACAAACACATACCCTTCCATCCCATCAAAATTATAGCAAATCTTCATGCATACCAGGAACGGTATCAGGTTTTGTTTTGTTCAGAACATTGTTCTTGTCAAGCACTTCAACAGCCTGTGCTGATGAGGTAAATTTTGGTGGAGGTGGAGGCATGGTTCTAGCTGGGGGCGGTGGCATTCCATTTGATGCCGGCTGGACCAACTTCTTTGGAGCTGGCATAGTGGATACATTTCTCACGCAATCTGCCTTCAGCTCAATTGGCTTTGGCAATTCCTACAGTCAGTTAGGGAGAAAAGAAACCAAAAGGAAAAACTAATAGCTCAATAACCATAAAATGGAAGTTTTTTGCAGTAAAGTTGAGTAATAACCTAAAGATTTAATACTCAGAGCCGTAACTGAGAAAATAATTTATCTTAAAAAATAAAAATCATATAGGTACAAAGAAGGTATGACATACTGAGAAAAAATGGTAAGGCACTCCAGATAAAACATACCAAGTTACTACAGACTATGGATTTCGTATCACAAAACAAATCTATAGATTTTCCTTTTTTTGGACTGAAACGAGTCTAGATTGTTCTATAGCATAAAGGTACACATGTCATTCTTGCAATTTCAGACGTGTGAAAATGCAGCGTGAGAAATTGCAGAGCATAACTACAATTCCACGGTCTGTCTTTCCATGATAGGGCCAACTTCATAAAGGAGACAACAAATAGAAGCTAAGTATTTATTTGTGGCTTGGGAGCCTTAAAAAAAAAAGATGTACTTGTATTTCTGCTTTCAGCAGGAGCAAGTAAAATCAAATGCCATATGGAGTGGCACCCACCAGCATGCACAGCCAATTTTCTTGCTAGCAAAGAGGTTCACCCATCAATACGGATGCTATTTTATGCCCAAAGTAACAGGAATGAAGTATCAGTACTGAGAATTTACAAATTCAAACTCATCATCATTAAAATCATGGAATCCTCATGAGATGCAATTGAAGCTGGCATTGGTCATGATGGTACCTCTTCTCTAGGAGTTTGGCTGTGCATACTGCTGGTGACAGCCCAAGAAGGCAACATAGGTATGGCTGCTTATCAAGAATTGAAGAAAACCCAACACTGATTGCAAACAGAAAAACCTAAAATATGTTCTGGTAACATGACCTAAGTAGAACATTAAATTAAACAGTAGGAAATCTAGATTGTCTGATGAATATAGCTCTGAAGCTATAAGTGCCCCTCCAATGGTGCCTCCAAAATTGAAAACCCTGTGAAAAATACAAACCAATGGCCCAATAGAGAGGTCCAGTATCGGCATGTTAGCCTCATAGAAGGTCAGAGAAAATACCTGGAATAGCGAGCACTGCAAGTCAGCACAAGATATAACTATATAAAAGTGATCACAAAAGATCAATAAAAGTAAAAATCAAACATTTAACAACATAATCCATCTACCTAAATGATCATGTTGGTGCTGAAGAAAACTCAATATTTAGACTTAAAAGTACATATAAGCAGGGAACAATAGAATGATCATTTCTGGTATCTTGGGCCAAGTTGATGGGAATGTAACCCAAAATAAAATACCTTCGTCTCACGAAAATTCACAAAGCAATGCTTTCTTTTCTGACTTACCTATCTTTATTCTAGAAACTTGGATTCCAATATTTTTTATATTAATTTATTCTTTTCCAAAGTGCTTGAAATTTCAGTGAAGTGCACAAGCTTAGATCTCACAGCTATATCCAAAAGACAAACCATCAAGGAGCATGCACTGGTACCTGATGGACTTTTGCACGACCCTTGGAAACAATTGGTAACTCTTGAAACTTCCGCTTTTGTAGAGGGCGTTTCTCCTTCTCAAAATCAGAATCAGAGTTAGCACTTGACTTTGGTTCAGTGCTTGGCACTGATGTTGTGGGATCAACTGTAGAAGCAATGGGGGATGATGACTGTCTAAGGGCCAGGGCAACTTGTTGCAAGGGTGTGACTTGAGGATATATCCCACCATATCCATTGTAGCTTGTTCCACCAGATAATAGAGGTTGTGGATACCCACCAATGTTTGCCTGAGATTGCACACAGTTTAACAATCCTCCAGATTGAGATACTGTCCCTTGAGGAAAGACAGTAGTGACCCCAATGGTTCCAACTGAGGAAACTGGGGCAGCTGACGGAACACCCACAGTTGGAGATGCCAGACTTGTAATTGCTTTTACCTCATTTCCAGAACTCCGAACTCCAGCCAACAACTGATGTGGCGGTGGAACGGCAGTATATACCTGCTGTGGGGGTGGAACAGCACTATAAACCTTAGATGATGAAACCCTATGACAGAAAATTGCAACAAGTTATCTACTGTACCCAATTACAAGCTACAGCACAAACCAAACTAGCTAATGGAAACCGGATATTCATGCAACGAGCACAACCAATAGAATTCTCCACATGGTGGATGAAACAAAGTTTTTACAAGAAGCAACATATGAAAGTTTCTATACTACAAAACAAAAATATTAATAGATTACATGATGAAAGTTTTGGAATACAGGTGAATCATGCATTACATTCCCCAAAATAAATGTAACAATTAAGAAACTGGGGAGCGAATCCCACTCGTCATATTTAGAAAGAAGAGTTAGAGCACTTCTAACAAATGCAATGCCTATAATTACCTGGAGACACCACACTCTACACTGAGTGTATCCAAAAGATTTTCAGCCAAAAGCTTAGCATCTTCAAGACTTTTAGAATTATTACTTGACAAGAATAAATGCAATGGTAGTTGCCCTTCTGCAAGCAAAATTGAAGAAACAGGTAACAATAAATTAACAGTACGCTGGATCAACAGGCTTGCAATAAGATCATACTGCATATAAAAGGTGATACCTTCGCCATGTACACTCTCAATATTTCCAGAACCACACCCTCTGAGTGAGACAGTTGCTCCTGTTTCATTCATAATGTGATTTATATACTGGTCCTGCATGTACAAAACCGAACCACCACCGACACAAAAACAATTTCTCCCAATTGTATGGAGATGTCAGAGAAAGCTTCAAACATTAGAACCAATTATCTTCATCACGTACAAGATAAACTATAAAATGAACTGCTTAAAGAAATACTTAATCCTGATTACAAACAAAAACATTATATATACTAAATGCATATGATACATACAACTAAAAGAAGCAATCTAAACATCAAGTACCAATAGAGCTTACATGCATACAAGTGCAAGCATACAGTAAAAGGGAAAGGAAGAGGAGAGATAGAAAAAGAGTTGAAAATCATTGACTACGGAGAATACACTGCTAAAATCCAGAAAATTTTTAAGGTTACTCATAAGACATATGGAAGAGGGGGAGAATAAAAGAGCTCACATTTGGCCCACGTATACGAGCGGCAATATTCAATGACGGATCCGCATCAAAGCCCAGATATACACATGTGCTTGGTGCCTGAGAAACCAGATTCAGTTAGTGAATTAATGCCATCAATTTGCAATACCACACAAGCTGGCCTTTTATGCAAGCATACCTTCACTCCGTTGCACATAGTCAAATGAAAAGAGGAAGAGACGGGCTGTAAATTCTGACCCTGTTTCAGCATTTCTTCAACCATGGCAGCTGCACGATCAACTGCTAAAATTCGTTCTGCTGTCTCTTTTAACTGGAAAGCCATGATTATAATGAAACCAAATCCAAATTCATCCATGAAAATTAAAATTCAAGATGTAAACTTTGACAGATAGCCAATAGGGCAGAGCCTTGGAGGGGAAGAAGGGAGGACTTTATCAAAGGGCAATATGACCCAAAGTTAACACAATAATGATGTTCTTTTTAAACCATCTAATCTTGACATCAATGAGATAAGTTTAAAATAATTGTCATATGATCATGCAACATATTTTAACAAAAACTATCCAATCATAGATGGACAAAAGAAATACTTACAAACACTCAAATGCTAATGTACACCTTTATTATCCAACATAAAAACATCCATCATAAGCACTCACACAGAAAAAGTTTTGCAACAGTAATGTATGGCATCAAAGATGAAGTCAATTCTACTTACATGAGCCCCTGCAGAAATATGAAGATACAATGGCCTTTCACCATCACTTGAGGAATTTGGTGGTAGATACTTGCCCCTGCAAAGGCAATTCAGTATCTGCATTATACACATGATACAAGAACAAGGAAAGACTATAGATGCACCCAGTACTGCCATTGAAAACCAACAAACCTTGTTATCACCACAGCACCAGTGCACCTTTGGATCTGCAAGTATTATACACCGTCAATTGCAAACGAAAGAATCATCCATTACAAACTAATAATAAATCAATTCTCCTACAAAGTACAAGCTTTAAAAAATATATATATAATTCACCTCCTCCTGCGTTTGGCGTTTTGTCAGCTTGTAACGAACAGAAGACTCTGCATCGTTAATTACGATTTCTCGTGCTATTAACTCATCTTGGATCTTTGGCTAGATAGAAAATCATTCAACAAAGCAAATAAGAAATTAGAAACAAATCAATTGCAAATTAACAAAGTATGAGCAAGAAAACAAAAATTAGTTCATAAGCGGCACAATTTGAAAACCAAAATATACGTGTGAAGAGAACAACATGCGTATCCCAAAATAATGAATTATTAGAGAATAGTGGAAGTTACACTTTATGCAAGCTCTTATCAATAAGTTATCACAATCCTCATATGCGCAATCTCAACTAAATGCAGCAAAAGAGGTCTTTTAAAGCCCTGAGAAGTGAGGGGAAAGATAATCGAAAAAGGGCATCTCACTTGATTTAATTTCTGGATGACTGTGGCAGTCTGTTGCGGTATCAAAGGAGTCTGAAACACCTGAGGTATGGTAGGGCAGCTAACCGCAAGTGGATTCATCAAAAGAGCACCGAGCACTGGAGTTACACCAGGAAGTGTAATCCCACCAAGCGATCCCACATTACCCAATGGGAGAGCTCCAGGTACAGCTAAACCAGCCGAAACCAAGGACGCTGCAGGTTGATCCCACTTTCTTTTCTTTCTGTAGCAAGTGCTAAGGTTAAGATATTTTGACAGACCACGTAATAAATACAAATGAGCATGGCATGCACAAGCTCAAACTCACCTAATGACAATTCCCACAAATAAGATATTGGAACTAAAATATACAATCTTCAGTATCTTTTCCTTGGGAACAAAATCAAGATGATGACTTTAATAACACTACTGGCCTCACAACATTAGCAGTAAGCCAAGACCTCATATCTAAATTGTTTCAAGTAATAAACTTCAATATTTATCCTCCATTAAACCAATTCCAATACTAGTTGAAAACGTTTAAAGCCTCAAAAATTCTAAAAATTGTACCCACCAATGTTTTAAAAAATACCAAAATTCCAAATACGTAAAAACTCCCAATAAAAAAAAAAACCCTAAAACACCCTTCACACGCATCCAGTAGAAGGGCAACACTCACAAGTTCAGAACCATCGTCCATCTAATTACAATCCTTAAACAAAAACGAAATAAAGTTATTTTAAAGCATAAGATGAAGAAAATCACGAGAAAAATTACGGGGTTTTAATAAATAGAAAACAAAAAGGAGATTTAAATTTGGCAAATGAATTAGGGTTTTAGTTGGATAGGAGGGATGGTACCTTTGCCTTGTTTGTGAGGCATCATTGGGCAAATCGGAGGAAACCCTAGCGCCACTGTCCTCTGTCATTGCTGGTTTGGGTTTACGCTATGTTGCGAGAGATTGCCCAAAATCAACGTAATGTTGTTTTTGTTTCCCCTTTCTCTTTCGTTTTTGGTTTGAGTTCTTGGTCCTATTTGCCCAATATCAACGTAATGAAGTTTTAAAAAGCTTCTTTTTTGTGCTTTTCTTTCAATGAATATATTTACCCGCCTTTAGTCCTTTCCTTCAATCAGAATTTACACTCCTCTTTTTTATTTTTCTATTTTTCTGGTCAACAAATTGACCTTGTACAAGTTTTTGTTTTTGTTTTTTTTAAAACCTTTTACAAATTGGATTGGAAAATTCGATTCTTAACGACTTCGATATCCAAAAAAATTTAAACGAAAAAAAAACGACCGACATTGAAATGCAATAGTAAATTTTGATCTCATTCAACAAATTTCAAAATGTTTCTAAATCATTTCAATCTATTTCAACATATTCAAAATTTATATAAATATTAAGTAGATGATTTTAAAGTCCATCTTTCAACCTTAATAATAAATAAACTCATCTAATATTTTTAAGTGTTATAAAAATCAACGTAATAAGAAATAAACCCACATTTTTTAAAATAGGTGCTCAAACTGACAAAAAAATAATAATAAGGACATATATGGTATTGTACAGTGACATTTACCACTGTTTGACATGAACTTTGCATTGATAGCCAGTGTTCGATAATAGCTTTGCAACAACAAACATGACAAGGGTTGACGTGACTTTATAAAGATGACTTTTTGTGTTTTATGAATTGTTTACTTATTTATGTAAGAAAATAACATCAGGTATTTATAAGTAGTTTTTTTTATCGGTGTTATTGTATAGTGAGTATAGTAAACAGTGACTATAATTGTCATTGTTATAATAGTGGCAATACTTCTGATGTGGAAAAAAAAAACAAAAAAAAAACGGCGCTCGCTAGGTCTATGCCCAATCTATTTTTTTATGTGTTTTCATTAAAGTTAACTGGGGTTTAACTAGTGTTTTTTTAATGGGATAAAACAAAGGCTTATTTTCTATTATGGGCTTTAAAAAAACCCTAAATATTGTATATTTTATAATTTATCAAGTCTTATGTTTCATTATTTTTTATTAATTTCAAACATATATATATACAATAATGCTTTAAAACTAACTGGTTAGTAAGTTAATGCAAATCTAACCACCCTATTAGGCACACTGTATAATGTAAACTCAAAATCTGAACCGTCTATTTTTTAGCCCTACATCAAAGATTATCCATGCAAAAAATCTCTAAAATCGGAAGCCATTTAGCCATTTGATTATAATAACAACTATTTATATGCTTTTATCGAAAATACTGATCGTCTATTTATTTTATCTTAATTAGATGACTAAATGATTTCCGATTTAGTTTATTTTTTGTAATGATGATCTTTGAAGTATGACATAAATAATTGATAGTTCAGATTATGAAATTAATTATGTGATGGGCCCAAAAGCATGATTAACTTCGTATTAACTTGTTAACTGGTTAGCTTTAGAGCACTTCTCTATATATATATATTAAATAAGTGGACTAATACTCTTAATTTAATGAAGAAAATAAGTTGGATTTTGGTGGTGCAAGGGTTTAGAACCACAAGCAATACACCAAATAATTCAAAGCGGCCACATCTTTGAGGGCAGTTGTGTCTATTTTAAAAGTTATTATTTAAGAATCATCATTTTTAAAAGTCGGACAATTTTACAATTATGTAATCATTTTATTAAATAGTAAATATTTTAAATGTTTATCAAAATCACTATATTTGCATATTTATTCAATCATAATTAAATATCTTAATAATTTATGTTTTTTTTTCTTTTTGTAAGCATGGTCCTTGATGGAGACTTTAAAAATAAACATCTCTGATTATTAAACTATAATACAGAGTGAGTCTCACAAGTGTTACTTCTGCCTAAAATAAAGTATACCTCATTTGACAAGTCTTCTACATATATGTATTTAGTACATATTGTATTCATACCGACTATACTTTATCTTGACTAAATTGTGTTTGTACATTGACTACATCGTGTTTGTATGTTAATTATATTGTGTTTGTACCTTGATTATATTGCATTTGTATTTTGATTGAATTATTTTTGTAGCTTGATTAAATTGTGTTTTAGTGTTTGTACTTTGATTAAATTGAGTTTGTACATTGACTAAATTGTGTTTGTATATTGACTAAATTGCAATTTGTACATTTGACTATAGTATGTTTGTATATCAACCAAATTGCATTCATATCTTGACTAAATTATGTCCATAGTTTGATTGCGATGTGTTTGTAATGTGACTAAAGTATATATGTGCATTTATTAAATTGCTTTATTATGTATGTCAAATATATAAAAAAAAAAAGTTTTTTTCAATTTTAGTATCTGAACTTTGAACTTTGGAGCTTGTTTCAACTAAATACTTAAACTATTATTTGTCCAAATTTTTATTTTGTCCCAAATTAGTATATAATGTGACTTTTGTTAAAAAATACTAACAAAATAAACTAATTTGAAAAAATTCACCTTATATTGGAACAAAATAAAAATTTAAATATGAAATTAAAACAAATAATATTTTAGATATCTAGTCCGGACAAAACCCAAAATTTTGATAACAAAATTAAAAAAACCTCAAAAAAGAAAAAGAAACTCATAAGTTTTATAACTTTTTCGTGCTAAGAGTCTTAAGACTGTCAAAACTGAAATCACGTGGTGAAAGTGAAACGGAGCCATATTTGGTATTTACTACCCTGGTTGTGTGACTTGTGTCATAACTCATAACCGAATACATAGTCTACAGAAAGGGTGTTGCCCGAAAATGGCACGTTTTTAACATGCAGCCTGCTCCTGCTGTCCACTGTCCGGCATGACAAGAGCTAAGAAGGCCACGGCCCACAGGCACCAAGACACCAGCTTTTAATTCTCTCTTTCTGCTCTCCGGAAAAGACAGTACCATCCCTATTCATCAAAAAATCTTGATCTCGATCTTCTTCTTCTTCTTCTTCTTCTTCCTTTTCTTCCTCTTTACTGGCGGTTCAACAAAATGATACCTCTGGTGTGGGGTTCTTCACTGCCATCGCCACCACCACCAGAAGCACCAGTGAGAATGGCAAGGAAATGTGGAAGCTTTAGGGGTCTCCGGGTTGTCCAAAATGGAAGTGGTGCAGCTTCTGGTACTGGGTTTCCTTCATTTCTTCCTAAGGAGGTCGAGAAAATCAAGGACCCATATGCCCGAACCTTGGCTCAAAGGATGGAGAGACTCCCTGTGCAGGTACTAATTTTTATTTTTATTTTAATTTATGGTAAATGCATTTTTGTGAATCTCAATTATTATTCCGTACCTTTTCTCATTAAAGGGGTTCTTCATTTCACTTTTTGATCTTTTTTCAAAGTTTTTCAAATAGTACCTGCTGCTTTGTCTTTTTCTATTAGACAAGTGCCAAAATATGTGCATTTGTGTGCTATCTGATGTCATTTCAACGAAAAGAAGAGAGTACATTTTGGCTTTTTGAAAGGGTGAACTATAGACTATAGTTTTGTACTAAAGAAGGTCGTGCTAGTAGTTTACTAGTTAAATGGGAAATTTTAAAAATTAGTCAAATTTGAACACAATTTTAGTACTGCTCGAACACCTCTTGAGAAGTGTTCGAACCCTATTCGAGTAGTGGTTGAGGGGCAATTGACAGTGCTCGAGGGAGCTTCCTAAAATTCTAAAAAATGTCTAAATGTCTTTATTGGAATTAAAAATGGCTAATTTTCAAAATTTCCCTAGCTTAATAACAAATTCCATGTATTAGTAATTTGATAAGGTCGTATAGGGAAGTCACAGTTTATCTACTGTGAATATTTTTCATTTATCTCTTCAAAATTAAAATGCAGGGTTCTCTCCCCCTTCTTACATTTTCTGTTGCAATTGCAGATTGGGTTATCTGAAAGCTGTATAATGAGTAGTTGTGTGAAACCTCTAAGACAAAGTGAGACCAATCCAGTGGTTCTCCTCCATTGCTTTGACAGGTTTGTAATGCCTGCACCATTACAAATGATACCATGACTATTACAATGTGAAGTTCTGCTAAACATGTTTCGTTATGTTTGTATTTATTAGTTCTTGTTTAGAATGGCGGTGCACATACCCTCTGCTTGAAGAGGCTGGGTTGGAGGCTTGGGCTGTTGATATTCTTGGTTGGGGCTTCTCTGATTTAGGTTCATCCACCTTTCTTTTCCTCTTTGTTTTTTCTGGCTGGATTTCCTGTCTTTCTTGCAACAAGTGCTTTGATATTCATCCTTTTAATCATTCTTTATCTGTACCAGAAAGGCGTCCACTATGCAATGCAGCATCCAAGCGTCATCACCTCTATCAGGTATCTATGTACTATGTAGTTTGAGTTTTTCTCTTTCTTTAGGGTTCAGAAATGTCATTTCTGTCTCTAAGCAATGCCCTACGGTTCAGCATTTGTGGTGAAAATTGAAATGCAATCTTATTATTTCAGCTCGGAGATTTAATTGGTTTTTGCATTTAAATTCTAGTTTTGGAAGTCCTACATCAGAAGGCCAATGATATTAGTTGGACCAAGCCTTGGTGCTTCTGTTGCAATTGACTTTGCAGTCCATTATCCGATAGCTGTAAGTCTCTCTCTCTCTCTCTCTCTCTCTCTCTCTCTCTCTCTCTCTCTCTCTCTCTCTCTCTCTCTCTCTCCTTCTCTAAAAGCACTGTTTAAGAAATGATTTATTGTGCTTTAAATAGATTAATTTTCAAGTTTTAACCCATTCAATAGTTTTTTTCACTCACTCTATGGTTTGTTATTTACCCAATTATATCTGTTTTCCTTTCATTTTCTATTTTCCTTTCATTTTCTATTTTACAGGTTGAAAAGCTGGTTTTAATTAATGCAAGTGTGTATGCAGAAGGCACCGGAGACCTAGCAAAATTACCTAAAGCAGTAGCCTATGCTGGGGTGGGTGATTTTCATAAGACGATGCTCTATTATTATGTTAAAATACATGTGATTATGTGATGTCTGTCAACATAATGTTGATTAGAAGGCAGGCTGGCAGGGAAATTGGATACTTAATTTCTATTGCTTTCTCCTTCCTACTACACCATTATTGCAGTCATACATGAAATTCTCTTTTAATGAGCTTGCCTAATATTTTTTATCCTTTTATCTACCAGGTTTCTTTATTGAAGAGCATCCCTTTACGCCTTTATGCAAACATGTTGGCCTTCCATGGCATTTCATTAGCTACAACCTTTGATTGGACCAATGTAAGATTATTGACTTGTTAATTTTCTCAGACAATGTAAATGATACGTTTTCCTGTTCGTACTCCAATAGGGACGAATTTAATGTATTGTTGAACTTTTACCTTGGAATAATTGTGTATCTTAGTTGAAGTAGGTGTAATATAAATCTAATAGATACAGTGTCCTAATCAGGTGGGACGCTTACACTGTCTGCTGCCTTGGTGGAAAGATGCAACAGTCAGTTTTATGACTAGTGGGGGCTATAACGTTATTTCCCAAATAAAACAGGTACACTATTGCCATCTTAATGAATATATATATATATATACAAATAAGCAGTAAACTGAATTTTTAAGTACGGATAGTATATAATTGGTAATATCTTTGTTGTATAAGTTTCTAGAGTTCCTTTTGTGTTGTTAACATGCAGCCTGTATTTTCAATTTACAGGTGAAGCAGAAGGCACTTGTCATTTGCAGTGAGGAGGATCAGATTATCAGCTACAAGCAAACATTGGTCAGTTTTGAGCTTCTACTTAACTTTTTTGGTTATAAACAAAAAAATGAGCAGGTTAACACAAATGGATTCTGTAAGAAATGGCCTCATCATGTTTCCCAGTCATTTTAAGACGGAAGACTGAAATTGTGCTCTTCATTTAAAAAAATGCACTAGAGATATAGAATTAGTTAAAGCTAGCTTGCAAGACTAAATTTGGCAGCCAATGCAATACAAGAATAAACAACAGAAACTGTTAAAATAGTTTCAATACTCCCTATGCCTGTTTGAAGTAAAATCTTATGATGAAAAAGGTGAATGAGAACATCACCCTCCGAACAGCCAATTCATAATACGTATTTTGTGGCCTCTTCTTCCAATAATTTTCTTGAGGTTTTTAGGAGGGGGATGAGCTATAGCCTATATTTAATGTTTAGCAATGCTATTTGAAAAACTTGAGCCCAATAAGTATATTGTGTGACTGCTGACCCTACCTGTTGCTAGAAAGTAACATAAGTTAGATGTCAATGTAAATGCATTCCTTATTGAGTCTTATCCTAGCTCTCCAGAGCTTGGTTTCACACAAAGCTCACAAGTAGAATGAAGTTTGAACACTTATTTCAGGTTCAACGTTTTACGTACTTCACTTTGCTGTAATCTATAATGCAGAGGCTACGCTGTGAACTTCCATTTGCAATCATGCGGCTAATACCAGATTCCGGTCATCTCCCTCATGTTGAGAAGCCCGCCTCCGTTGCAAGGCTAATTGCAAAATTTGCTCGGAATGATCATTGCTGAGGGAACTGTTGCAGTTGTTGGAAATTTCTTCTTAGCAATAGTGATGTTTTTTCTTTTCAACACCTTTAATTTGTAGTAGTTCTGAAGCTAAGAGGGATGCTGCCCCAAAAGTAAATTTGTAGTAGTTATGGTTGAAGAGTAAATAAAATAAAAAAACTGCTTTGCTAATTTCTTCATTCATCTGCAAAATAGCAAAATCTAGACAGAAACTAGTCTATAATATCTTGATAGAAAATTTGTTTGATGCCCCAAAAGCAGCATTTCAAGTAGCAAAACCTTTGCTTTTGCATATTCTCACTGACAGAAACTAGTTAATAATATTGTTGTTGATAATGCATGAGGCATGCACATGTGGCCATCTTAACAAATCCTCCAACCCAAATTCTTTTATCTTCCTTAAAATTTCATTTTCAACATTTTAATATTTTAATTAATCGAAGGCAAATCTTGAGTTTTTAAACGAAGGTGTTTTCTTTATTTATATGGGAGATGAAGTGTAATACTTACATTATTTACAATTCTTATATCAATTTATGTCATTCCATAGTGTTGTTACAAAGTTAATTGTGTATTATTTGTTATATAATTTAGCAAGTATGATTAACAGGTATAATTTACTATCAAGAAAAAAATCAGATTTGTTACGAAGAGAAGAAAAAATGACAATATTTAACACCTAATCCACTCCACACACACATATATATATTTTTAAAGAAGAGAACAAACACTTTAATCCAGTCCCAAAAATGACAATATTTGTGAAGGGAACCAGTGAACCACAAAACCAAACGCTGCGTTTCGCTCCGTGCTTTTCTTTCCTTCAATTTACTAAACCCTAGTTCCTTCCTTGCCTTACGCCTTAAACCCTACCTAGTACCTCTCTCTCTCTCTCTCTCTCTCTCTCTCTCTCTCTCTCTCTCTCTCTCTCTCGTCCTTCTCTTTCACTCAGAGAAGCAAGCAAGAGATGGACACAGACGTTAGTTCAGGAGACAGGTTGGTCCATGTGCGCTTCATCACGAAGCTCGACCCTCCCTTCAAAGTTTCAAATTCCCCAATTTCCGTCCCATCCATTCTCACCCGACTGGGCCTCTCCACCGTCGTCAACAATCTTCTCAAAACGGGTAAGCTCTCGTGTACTTACACGTGTTTTCGGTTTCGCCATTGGTCCTCTGTTTGGCTGCCAAGAAACTGAGGGAAAAGGAAGTTTTTGTTTAGTGTCATAAGTTTGTTAGTTGCTTACAATGCTTATCTGGACTTTGTATTTCAAGTATGTTTTAAAAGCTTGATTGCTGATTGTGATTAGAAAACCCTGACTGGGAATTGGAGCCGTTTGATTTTCTCATCGATGGCGAGCTGGTTCGGATGTCACTTGGACAGTTCCTTCTTGCCAAGGGCATATCAGCGGTACTTGTCTCCTCTTTTCCGATTCACTTTGCGATGAATATATGAATTGTGTGCATTATGCCCTATATAGGGTGTATTTTCTGATTAAATACTACATCTTTTAATCAAGTAAAATGGGGGAAAAAAGGAGAAGAGAGAATGCTAAGAGTCTGTATGAAAATTTATCTAATTTCTTTTGAGAAACCAACAAAACTTAAGTGACAGGTGAAATTACTCCAGCTAGCCACATAATGTGAGTTTACCATTTTGTTTTTTGGATGTTACAACTTTTGAAAAATTGATTGTATTGGCTGTTTAATCGCTTTTAACTTAAAGATGGAGTTTGGAACTGCAGTTTATTTTTGGTCCGCTATAAATTATAGTGTCAAGTGCGAAAGGGCCTTCTATCAAAAATTATGAGTGGGAGGGGTGTAGTGTTGTGTGTGGATATCATCATTGTCATTTTAGCCCCCTTTATATTTGATAACTAACTATAGTCTTGTGACCTATTACAGGAGAAGACATTGGAAATCGAATATATAAGGGCTGTGACCCCTCGCAAAGAAGAAGAACCTTCTTTACATGATGATTGGGTCAGTGCAGTTGATGGTTCTAGTCCCAGGTATGGTAATGATAATTTGTAATGTGTAATTAATCTGTTCACAGAAGTCTGTGAATACTTAAATGCTTTCTTGTCATCAACTCTTATTCTGTATGACTTGGTTTTCACCTTTCAATTTAAGTTCTTGATCACATGATGCTAGGTGCAATATTAAACAATATTAAAGTGAGATTAACTTTTTTGAACCAGGAAATTGCAATTAGGTCCTCTCATTATATAAAGGTAGCATGAAAAGTATAATTTTCACGCCAAGATCTCTTCAAAGGAAACCTTCAATTGTCATATATCAGTATGTTTGTCATTCATTGGATATCTTCATATCTCTTGGGTCATGGTGCAATAAAGATGAAGTTATCAATGAAAGCCTAATCCTAAATGTTAATATTTTTGTTTTGGCTAAAAAATAGTGTCTTAAACTTCTGTGGTTTGTGTTATGTGGCAGGTTCATTTTGACAGGGTGCTATGATGGTTTAGGAAGGTAATTGCACTAAAAAAGTTTTGTTATTTTTTTTGCACCTTGGAATATCTTATGTTTATATCATTATACTCCATAATAAGGATGCTCGAAATATACTTTCTTGAATTTGACCTTCTTTAGGGTATGGAAAACTGCTGGAGAATGTACACATATACTGGAAGGACACAGTGAACCAATTTCTTCTGTTAGTATCATCCATTCAGGAGGTAGCTATAAGATATAATTTCTTGTAACGGGCTTATTGCTTGTTGAATAAAGCCACAATACTTTTGTAATTTATAGTTTTATACTTCTACTCAGCTGTTAATATATATAATTTTGACCTGTTAATTCTTAAAGCTATAATATTTTGTCGCCATTACTCGAGCATTGTTTCCTTTTTATGCAGGTGGAGAAAATGTTACAGTAGCTACTGCTTCAAAAGATCGGACACTGAGGCTGTGGAAGGTAATTGGATGTGCATACTGTTCCTGTAATGATAGTTTGACACATTTACTAATATTTGTATTCATTTTTCCTGGAAGTTCAATGCAGAAGAGTCTAGAATCAATCCTTTGAGAATAAGTGCATTCAAGATTTTGCGTGGACATAGAGCATCTGTTCAAAGTGTTGCCACTCAGGCCTCTGGAAATAAGGTCTTGTCTACTTCTATTTTCCAGTGTATATATTGATAGTCGTGTATGCAAGATTGAGCTGTGACATTAAGTGTCGCTTACATTTTTCTTTTCATGGGTTACACGTACTTAGGTCTGTTCAGGCTCTTGGGATTGCACGATCAATATATGGCAGACAAATGAACCTAATACAGAAGGTGATACTGTGTCAACTAAGAAGAGAAAAACAACTGGTCAAGCTAAGGAATCTCAATTGGAGGTATTTTAATATGTTTATTAATTTATATATGGTTTTAATAATTTTTTATCCTGTATGAAAATCAAAATTCTGATGTAAGATGTAAAACTGTAAAAGTAATGGAAAGATCAATTCATTTGAAGGGGAAGCAGCTTAATTAATTCCTCTGAAGGGGATTCCAAATTACATTTTGATTTTCAGAGAGTTGTTCTGGTAGAATAAATAAAGTGCTTCCTCTTTAGCAATATATAAGAGATTATTGCATTTTGTGTACTATGTGCTGTTTCTTTTTTCAACTTTTTAATTTTAGTTTTTTCGTTTTGAATTAAACTTACTTGTGTTCCTTCTTAACATCTTTTCCTAAAAGTATTATGAGTTTAAGATGTTATTGAGCCAGATTGCGTTCCTGGTAAGTTACTGTTATGATTAATGATAATACATCACATTCAGGGGGAGGCTGTCTCTTCTCTAGTGGGCCATACACAATGTGTATCTTGTGTAAAGTGGCCACAGCATGAAACAATCTATTCTGCATCGTGGGACCATTCTATTAGAAGGTGGGATGCTGAGACAGGCAAAGACTTGTCAAACATAGTAAGTGCAAATAGATTTTCTTAGCACTCTGTTTTCTGAAGTATTTTTCCAGAACCATGTTTGTATTTTTTCGGTGGCATTGGATACATGTCACGTGCAACAGGACAAAGTCCTAGCATTTTCTTAATCGGATTTCTTAAAAGTTTAGACAGTAACATTCTCCTGCTGCACAGTTCTGCGGTAAAGCCCTCAACTGCCTTGATATTGGAGGTGAAAGTTCTGCTCTTGTTGCTGCTGCTGGTTCTGACCCAATTCTTAGGATATGGGATCCTCGTAAACCAGGTCTGTTAGATGAGCCAAGTGTTTCTCTCTCTCTCTCTCTCTCTCTCTCTCTCTCTCTCTCTATCTCTCTCTATCTCACATACACACTCGAGCACAAACATCTGACAGAAATTATTATGTTTCTAGGAACTTCTGCTCCTGTCTATCAATTCTCATCTCACACTTCTTGGGTTACGGCATGCAAGTGGCATGAGAAATCTTGGTTTCATCTACTCTCTGCATCTTATGATGGAAAAATTATGCTATGGGATTTGAGAACTGCGGTAACGTCTTCTCCTTGTGTCTGCATCTAACAATAATTCATGCATCCTGCCCAACATGACCTTTAGAGAAATTTTTTACTGAATAATGGTGTTTTCTCTTGCAGTGGCCCTTAGCTGTCATTGATTCACACGAAGGCAAGGTATACCAATATAACATTATTCTTTTTTTGTCATTGTTCAAAACAATTTCAAATTTTTGATAATATGGTGATCTTTGCTGTACTCAGGTACTATGTGCGGACTGGTGGAAAGGTGATAGTGTGCTTAGTGGTGGGGCAGATTCAAAGCTTTGCATGACTTCTGGGGCTTCTGTGCAGTGAGGTAAAAGTTTTATACCTTACTTGAGCATTTTAGTCGGACTTTGGATATGGACCTCACAACTTCTGACCCACACAATTTTTTTGGCCTTTAAAATCTTTTAGTGAAATAGATTGTGTCAAATGTTGTATTTTCTATAACTCAATCTTGGATAGAATAACTCATCATTGAAACAAGATGTGTCTCAGTTTTAAACTTTCCTTTGTTCATCTGGGTGAATACTACACAGATGAGCTTTGTTTTAAAAAGTTTGTGTTGATTTTCTGAATGATGGTCCTACTTTCTAGAGTATTCAAAATGTGGCATTACAAACTCAAAGAAGTATTTGGATTTCGCTGCTATTCCTCAATTACAATCTCAGTACTTTTGCCTTTGTTTTCAGCTAAGCAGGAGAGTGATTTGAAGATAGAAGTACTTACATTGCTCGGTGCATGGGGCGGAACATAGAAGGGACTAAGAGGGGCCATGGCCCCTTTAAAGTTTTGAAAGAAGAATACCATTCTAGTCTTCTTAAAATTTAATGTGTTGAGCATGTGTTACTTGTAGAAACATTTTTTCTTTTGTTCTATTCTATTCTTCTCATGGACACTAACCGCACAGTATTAAATACCATTTAACTCAAACCTCACAGTATCATTTAGATATTACTTGTGTTTTTTTTTTGTTAAGAGTGTTTATTTGAACCCAATTATTTTGTATTTTATTTTTGACCCAACTTCTTTTATGTATTTTTTTTCCCCCACATGTATACTCGCAAAAACTGCAATTATTGGTGATTTATTATTATGTTTTAGGAACCCAACTTTCTTGTTTGAATCTTTTGCTGGGTAAATGGCTTAACGTTTAATCTTAAGATACACGATGTCATCCTTTATTCTAAAATATAGGAACCTGAGAGGAGCTGGCGGTCTGAGGTGAATCATAATCGACCTTTCAGGCCTACTGACACACGATTCCACCGCTTCTATAATTAAGTAACTTGGGAGGAGCTGGCGCCCGTTAATCATAATCAACTTTTCAGCCTTATAGTTAAGAGCACTGTCGCCATTGCCATTGCCACTGCCGCCATCTTGGATTATTCAAATCAAACACCATTAAAAACCGGAATGCATTCCTAGTTGCAGCATATAATTTCCCATCAATTATTTCTACATCCCGAAAAATGAGCTCATTAGGCTCCTTGATGAGGGTCTATGATTCACCAGTGGACCTGCAAAAAGCCAAATGACCGTCTAAACAAAGGGCTACCACAAGACATGAAGTTGACAGCCATGCACCAAAAAGCAGTGTCAACCATGATCAACCCAACACATTCCGTTTTATTCACATATGGTTTGTAAATTTTGTCATCACTTAGACTGAGAAAACAATGATCTTTGTCTGAGAAGCGATGAGAACAGAGCATGAACAATGGGAGTTGATGAGAACAGAACAGTGGCTCGCCAAGAGGGACATACTGCACCACGCCGAAGATGATCTGATATGCATAGGCGCATAGCTGTTGTAGAATCAGTCATATGATATCTTCTGGGAGTTCTAAAATGTTATTTGGGCTTCATATATGATGTTCTGTGTGGGGTCCAGCCCAAAACACTGGCCCACAATTGTTGATAGACAGATTCGGAAACTTGTCTCTTGGATTGTGACCCACTATAGTTTATGAAATTAATTTTCTCTTTTTATTAAAGTATTCAGTAATTAGGAATATATGAACTAATCAAAAATTGATTAGTTAAAATTATTTTTATAATATGTCCTGTGATAGGGGGCGGAGCTCCCGGACGCCGACCCGCCCCGCACGCTGCCGATCGGGGAGTGGATGAAAGATGAGTTAAACTGATGTTGATCGCTAAAGTACTTATCAAGCCTTTTGGCTGTAATCTCTCCTTTCTCGTCGGCTCTCTCTTTCTTTGCGAAGAGTCAGATTTGGGAAAAGTGAGTTCCCTTTTTACAGGTAGGCCCGTGTGTGAGTTTGTGACAACCCCCGTGAGTGTGAGCCAAACCATTGAAATGACTGAAGTGCCATTCTAAAATTACGGAACTGCCATTAATAAATAATAAGGAATGTGTTTCATTTTCAATAAGTATTTCTTTGTTAGCCAACAAATGGTTTAGTTTAGGGTTCTCAATAAATTGATGGGTCCTAATTGAAAGAAATTGTTATGCCTAATGATACACTAAGTGATATATTTGATGTGATATTATAAATTTATTCAAAATTATGATATAATGTGTATAATTATAGATATTTATATTCTATATAATAAAATTTTAATTTAATATGAGGGTTGCTATTCGCACACTTTTTTTTTTGCACACCCCAAACATTTAATTTGTGAAATGACAAAAAACATCCCAAAATAAAATTACCCAAAACCCCTCATCCCTCTCTCTCTCCGTCAACAGCCACCACCTTATTCTCTCTTTCTCTCCTCCCAGCGCAGCACCAGCTGCACCACACTCTTCTCTCTCTCTCTCTCTCTCTCTCTCTCTCTCTCTCAGCTGCTTCTGCCACCCCCAACCCAGCTACACACCTCATCTCCTCCTCGCACCAGCCACCACTTACAAACAGCCAAAATAGCCACCCCACCTCCTCCCCGCATGCACCAGCCACCACCACCTTCTTTCCCTTTCTGTCCTCTCTCTCTCTCTCCTTCCCTCTCTCCTTCGGTGAGCACCCTAAAACATTTTACAAAACAAAAAATTGCAAGTTCTTCAGTGGATGACTGTCGAAAATTGCAGGTTGTTTCGGTGGATGGCTGCCAAAAATGTTTGTTTCGTTCGGCAGATGACTGTGAAACGAAACCGACATTTTCGGTAGTCATCTACCGAACGAACCTGCAATTTTTTTTGTTTTTTTTTTAACTTTTGGCCTGCGACATGGAGTGTGGCGGGGATGTGGTGCTGTAGGGTGGCGTGGCTGGGTTGGCCGGACAGAGACAGAAAAAGGGAGAGAGGAGATAAGGAAAGAAAGAGAAAAAAAGAGAGAGAGTTGAGCTCGGCAGAGGCATGGGGTGGGGGAGGAGTGAGGGAGGGGGTTGGTCATCGAACAGAGACAGAGAAAGGGAGAGACCCAGAGCTGCGCATGGTGGTGGGCTTCGCGGAGCTTGCAGGTTTCAACGGTGGTGGGCTTCTCAGCGTGGTCGGGGATGGGGTGTGTGTGTTTGTTGGTTTTGGTTAGGAGGAGGAGGTTGGGAAGGGTGTTTTTTTTTTTTTTTTTTTTGTGAAATGGATAAATTAGGCGTATTAGGGTAATTAGAGGAGTGTGTTAAGAGAAATTTTATATTTTAGAAAAGAATAAGGGGTGTGTAGGAGAAAAAAAGTGTGAAAAAAAAAAGGCGTGCAAATAACAACACTCTTTAATATACCCACTTGTTAAAATTTAAGTGAATTCATAATATTATGTAACTATAAAATGTTTTATCAAATATTATAAATTTTCACTAAGTTCTTATTTAATTAGAAAAATGATTTTTTCTTTTATTCATCAAGTTTGAATTTGAGATGTTTTTTTTAATATTGGGGAGAGAAATACAAGCTAGTAGCCTAGTAGGTAGAAAATAATGGCTCAAAATCATGATTTTCATTTTGCAGGATTCAAAATTCATGATTAAGAATTTAAGAGTGAATATAATGAGGGGCAATTAAGTCATTAAAATTATTAGGGGCAATGAAGTGATCAAAAGTACGGTCAAATATTTGATGTCCCCAGCTTCTTCTCACTGAAAGGCGTTTTCCATTGCCACTTTCTCGGCAGTTAAATGCCTCACTCCCCGCGCCATTGCATCTCCGATTTCTCTGCTCTGTCTCGCATTCAATACATGCCAACAGAATTCCCACATTTTTTCTTTCTTTCAAGACTCGCGAAGAATCTAAATCATGGGGTCTCTTCACCTTGTTTCAGATTAACTTCAACATTTGCATCATCAGGTCCGAAATCTACATTTTTTATTTTTCTTCTTCAGATGACCAGCTTCACTGACTCTTACATAATATATGCATATATATATATATATATATTTCTGTGTGTGAATAATTTATTTGGAACTTTTAGGAATCTCAGAGAAAATGGTACAAATAAGCTTATCAAGTGTTTGATGAGAACGCATTTCTGTAAAGTGCCATGTGATCGTTAGTTTATGCATGCATGTATGTTTGCAGATACTCTTTTGTTTGATGGGTTTAGATTTCTGGGGTTCATCTTGTTTGAATTCTTGAAGTTATATTTCTAATTGAAATATTGTGGAACTTGAATTATGGAATTTGGTTCTTGTTGGAAGAAATTCATTTATTTATGTTATTTTCTTTTTGTGTGTGCCTTATCATATTATTAATCAAAATTCTGATTTCTTTACAGGAAGAGATGGGCACCATTTCATTGCCTGACATGGCCCTTGGGATTATTCCCCATTGTCCCGTTGCATATTTAGGTGCACGTTGTAAATATGATAGAAATTTTCGACTGGGGCGGCGTCCTCTTGTCTTCAGAACTACTTCAAATAGGAAAAAGTGTGTAATATCTCTTGACTGATGCTCATGTGAATTTCTAATATCATTTATACATTTTTTGGTAACTTTTAGTTGTAATAAATGATATTGTTTGGTAACTTTTTGTTGTATTTTTTTGTATGTGGTGGAAATTGTTGCCTGTTATTTGAAATTTGAGTTTTTCATCGTGACCAGAATGAAATTCTTGCAGGAACCTTTTCTGCTCAGAGCATTGGTTATGTAAATCAAGAACAAGTGTTTTTTCAAGCATGGTATGCATATTTTTACAAGTATCTATCTCTTCATGCTAAAAGAATGATATGCTTCTCTACATGGTAATCACAGCTTTTATTGGTATTTTTGCATATAGAATTTAACTTATCAAATGATCCACTGAAAAGATGATAACCTCTAAAAAGAAAAGGAAAAGTCAAAATTCCATAATAAGGATAATGGAAGTGGCTGAGGTTTAACGATGGGGTAAGTGCCAAAAAGTGGAGGCATGTGACTTATAGCTTTTGATTTCTATGACAGGATGATTCCATTGACACTTTTACAGATGTGGTTGACAATGCGCTGAATGCAGAAGAAGATGTATTAATGGCAGCTAGAAAAGCTCTTTCTGAGGCCCAAGCTAGACAAGAAGCCATTGAGAAAGAGAGAGATCAATTGCTTGAACAGTTGGTCTGTTCTGAGGGAAAACAACATGAATATATTGCTACCATATTGCATGAGAAGGAAGTGGCTACTGCAGAACTTGAGGAAGCCAAGTCTCTGTTCCATCAGAAGCTGCAGGAATCAGTTGAAGAGAAGTTCAGCTTGGAATCTAAGTTGGTCCTTGCGAAACAAGATTCTGTTGAACTTGCAGTACAAGTAGAAAAGTTAGCAGAAATTGCTTTCCAGCAGGCCACATCTCACATACTAGAAGATGCCCAGTTGAGGGTTTCAGCTGCAGAAACTACAGCAGCTGATGCAGCTTATCAGGTAGAAAAACAAATTAGGGATGTGACTGAAGGTACTATATTGTCAATAGTGGAACAATCAAAATATGCCATAGAGAAGGCCCTGGATGTGGCAGAAAAAGCTGGTGGCCATGCAGCAAAAGCTGTATCAGAATTTACTGATGGTATGAAACCACTTGATGAGCTTGCTTCCCTCCAGTCAAAAAATATTATGTTACAGGGTGCTGTAAATGATTTAGAATCTCAGTTATTGCGTACAAGAAGTGACGTTGATAGGTTGAAGTTGGACTTGGAAAAGGCCCATGCACATGCAAATGCATTTGAGATCCGAGCTAATGATGCTGAGAAAGCATTGCTTGAATTTCAGGAGTCAAGTAGGAAAATGAGTCTCCAGAAGGAGGAGGAAGTTATGTCACTGATGGAGAAAATAAAGGAAAGTGCATCAGAGAGAAAGAAGGATGCTTTGGAGGCTTTCAAGGCTGAGTTGCAAAGCATTAGGGATGCTATTGGAGCTGCCAAAGAAATGGCACATTCAAAAGATGATGCCTACTTGAGAAGATGTGAAGCACTGCAAAGATCATTGAAGGCATCTGAAGCTACTACAAAGATGTGGAGACAGAGAGCAGAAATGGCAGAGTCATTATTATTGAAGGAAAGGCAGCTTGGTGAAGGGGATGAAGATTCCATTTATGTTCTTAATGGTGGACGGATAGACCTTTTGACACAGGATGATTCACAGAAATGGAAACTTTTAAGTGATGGTCCTCGTAGAGAGATACCTCAGTGGATGGCAAGGAGGATTCGTACTATCCGTCCCAAGTTTCCACCAAAAAAGATTGATGTAGCTGAAGCCTTGAGTTCAAAGTTCAGATCCTTGGACTTGCCCAAACTTAATGAAGTATGGTCTATAGCACAGGAAAAGCCAAAGGAGGGCGATAGACTTATTGAGCATGTGAAAGAAAAACTGAAACGGAAGACTGTAATATTGCCGATCCCAGAACAAACAAAAATTGGTTAGTTTGCTAGTATTCTCAAAATTTTGCTTTATGTTACTGAGAAAGCATGTGTTAACAGGGCCTGTTTCTGACTTGTAATTGTTCATTGACTTCAATGCAGAGCCAGGAACTGGAACAGGACGTGAGATTGTGGTATGTATCTTGATACCCATTGATTGAAATACCAATATGTCATTCTAATCTTAGTAAAGATTGGTTATGCAAGACTGTCTTTGAACTCGCTTAGGTCTACAGCAGTACTATTACAAAATGTATATTCTCAATTTGTCCACTTATGATTTTCCCAGTTTCTGGAGGCTTCAGGAGGATACTCTTAGGATTTTTCTCTTGCCATATGCTCATTTAACCCTAACAATTACCAGAATCATAATTTTGAGCGAAAATACCTATACCTCAAATTGTCTAAAATTGTGGTTTCTTAAGTATGATGAAGATGCCATGATTATTTGATGCTGATATGACTAGAGTGTCAATTTTACTTGGACCAAAATATGTCTAGTTCTCTCTCTCTCTCTCTCTCTCTCTCTCTCTCTCTCTCTCTCTCTCTCTCTTGTAATTATGATCTACTACATGTTATCTTTGATAAATTAACAGGAGACAAAAATGCAATTCATAGACTGTTACCTATGCTGAATCTTATTCTTTTTCTTTTGAAGTTCCAAGCTTTCAATTGGGAAAGCTGGAGAAAGCAGTGGTACCTGGACTTAGCTCCTAAAGCTGCTGATTTATCTAAAACTGGGGTAACGGCAGTGTGGTTACCACCACCAACGGAATCTGTTGCTCCTCAAGGTTCATCTCCTCCATGTCCATTTTTCTACTTCCTTCTAGCGTTTGTGTGTGTGTATGTACCTGCATTGTATGCTTAGTAGCATTAGGACATCATTAAGTTTGGGGATCTTTCAATAATTGTGTACAGCATTTGTAACCAATATGAAATGACATGCAGGTTATATGCCTTCTGACCTCTACAATTTGAACTCAGCATATGGTTCTGTGGAAGAACTTAAACACTGCATTGAGGAAATGCATTCTCATGATCTTCTGGTATTTATGTGATCTTTAATTTGAATGGTTTAACCTTAGGTATTGAAGGTCAATTGTTGAGCAATTTAATGGGTTTCTGGTTGATGGGAATTTTCCCTTTCTTTGTTCTCTTTTTCATGGAAAGTGAAAAATTGTTGAGAAATGCACTTGGTTGGTTATAGGCTCATAGAAAGAAATTTTTCTGAAAAGTCAGATGATAGGGTCCAATACTGTAAACTCCCAGTTCTGAATAATGCTATGCATATGTATACAGATATCTTCTTGGTTTCTTTTTTGTTTGATTATCATGTGTGAATATTCATGTTGGATTAGTAAGATGTGTTTCCTGTGAACACAGGCCTTGGGAGATGTTGTCCTAAATCATCGATGTGCCCATAAACAGGTAATCTCTTGATTTCCTTTTTCATTGATTATTTTTTAAACTTCATGGTAGTTTGTACAATCATCCCGAAACACCTTTTTATTGGTTCATGTTGCAAACTTGAAACAGGAATGATATCTTTTACAACATGGTTAGTTGTTCAACTATTATTAACTTTGTACACTGAAGCTAATAGCTGGGAACAATAACTTTTTTGGGATCTTTAAGTCTAAAATAATGATGCTTCATTTGGCCTTTGAGGAGGCATTAAAAATGAAATTTAAACTGAATATTTTATTTTAAGGTAGTTGAAATGTCTCTTGTAGATTTTAATATTCTTCCTTTTCCCATTTTCTTCATTCTCATATGGATTTTATTTAGCCTCAGCTCTCAAATTGGCAATTAGGCTCAACAAGATATAAGATTTAACAACTTAGCATTGCACTTTGTTTATCAGAACCATCATTCTTTAGCCATTGCATAATATATTCTCCCTATATGAACTCTTTTCATATTAATTTTTAGAGGCCATTTCATATAAAATCTGGTTCTTTACATCCACTTTATATCATATCATGCAAAAAACTGGACTACTATGTATATATCAGCGACACTGTAATGAACATACAACTATGACACCAGTCAGATGGACCTTGCATGCTATGTTTGAGACCACTTTAGTATAAACTCAGGGTATGCAAATTTCTTTGGGAGATGACTTTATAATGAATGCTGTTGTTATCCTCTTGATGAAATTGACATTCTTGTTGATTTCAGAGTCCAAACGGTGTTTGGAACATTTTCGGTGGGAAGCTTGCTTGGGGGCCTGAAGCAATTGTTTGTGATGATCCAAATTTTCAAGGCCACGGAAATCCTTCAAGTGGTACTTTATTTTTTCCTTATTTGTTGGGTTAAGTGCTGAAAGATTTTTTTTTTTTCCCTAATGATCTTCATTAATGAATTTAATTTGGTACTGTACAATTTTTATCCTTTGGATGGATCATAATTTTGAGTTTGTCAGGACTCCCTCCAATTGGCTTTAAGATTAAAATGGAAAGGGTGCTAGTCTGTGAGACATGATCTCTCTATGAGCTTCACTTCATCTCTTGATTATTTTGATTTAATGTACTTAGTTTAGCTAACGTGGTTCCTACTTGAACTCAACATGCTATTTACCTTCCATGATCAGTGTGTGAGTGTTGGAATAAGATTAGTCAGATAATATGACAACCTCATGAAGACTACAAGTATATGCTAGTCTTAGAGGCTGTCAAATTGGTAAATTTAAGCTTACCCCTATACTCGTCTGCTGTTAATGCTATGTGTAGGGGATATATTCCATGCAGCGCCCAATATTGATCATTCAAAGGACTTCGTAAGAAAAGATATAAAGGAGTGGTTAAATTGGCTTCGGAATGATATTGGTTATGATGGATGGCGCCTTGACTTCGTAAGGTGAAGGCATTTTCCTCTTCTACTTTTCTTTTTTGGTTTGGAATGGGACCAAAGGTCCAAGGTGTTTGTCTTATTTCAGTTTCTAACAAATATTTCTTTCTTTTTTCGGCTGAAGTTGTTTTTTTGTTTTGACTTATATGTATTCAAATTCCAAGTAGGATATTTGGTATATAAACTCGAGGAAAAGAATGCAGATTCTGTCTTTGTGGAGTTTACTGCGCCTTTATGATATAGGAGTAGTGGTTTGTTGATTTAAATGCTAGTAATTCGTGAGCTCAATTGGTATTTTAGTAATTTACAGACACGCTTCTATCCATTATTTGAAATTTTCTGGTATCTTATGGAATTCTAGATGCTTCCATGATGTGGCTACTGCATCAGCAGACTATCCCAAAATTTGTAAATGCTTTAAAACTCAGTGTATTCTAGCATCATGGTGATTTTCACTTCAACTTTGGAGATAGAAAAGTTAACTATGATTCTGGGACCAAAGGAAAAGAAGATAAGATAAAAGAGTCAAAGAGCATTATATAACATTTCCCCATCTTAACTCAAAGTTTTCATATCAAACCTATTCTGAGTGAAAATGCCATGTAATTTTATAGTCACATGTCAATTTCATGTTTAGACCAGCGCAACTGTGAAGGTATGCCAATGTCTTCTGTCAACTGTACATTAATTTGATCGAAAGTTCTATATGTTTGAGAACTTCTGAATGCTCTTATGCATTCAGATTTTATTTATTTATTATTATTATTATTATTATTATTATATTTGAATCCATAGTGCACAATTAAACTCTTTTTGCGTTGTTCGCAGAGGCTTCTCTGGCACCTTTGTAAAAGAATATATTGAAGCTTCGACTCCCGCATTTGCTATTGGAGAATATTGGGACAGTTTAGCTTATGAAAATGGGAATTTGTGTTACAATCAAGGTAAGAACTTGTGGACTGTGGATTGAGTTTGTAATTTTTTTTTGTTGTATTTGTATGATTGGGGGTTGAAAGCAAACTATAGTTCCATCTTTAGGGACATTCATAACCATCATTGGTCAATGGTGAAACACCCACACTTCTGCATTCTAAATCTGCTCAATAGTTCATTTTTCAAGCCAAGTCATAAAATTAATAATGGTCAATTCATAACTGCTGTGTGTCAATTCATTCATTACCTTGCCCTCTATAAAACTATTGGACGCTCCTTTAAATTAATAAAGCTCCTTCATTGCCAGGAGCAAAGAAATATTTTCTGTTTTGCTTATCATATACTTGTCTATTTTTGTAGATGCTCATCGGCAACGAATAGTTAATTGGATCAATGCCACAGGTGGTACTTCCTCGGCATTTGATGTCACAACAAAGGTACCTTCTAGACTGTATCCGCTAAATCCTGTTTTAGTTGACTACTTGCACATACATAAGGTTAAGATTAAAAAAAAGAGTTAAGAAAAAAAAACTGAATTGGAATAAACAGTTTATCATTCATAAAAAATGCACCAGAAGAAACTCAGACCAAGGGGAAAAAATGAAAATGGATTTTGCTTGACAAAACTTAGAGTCTTTCTTAAAAAGAAGGTTTCAAACCGAAAATATATCTTATCTGAATACATACTTAGTATTGCACTTTTGCAGGGAATACTCCACTCTGCTCTTCATAACCAATATTGGAGGTTAATAGATCCTCTGGGTCAACCAACTGGAGTTTTGGGTTGGTGGCCCTCGCGTGCTGTCACATTTTTGGAGAACCATGACACAGGATCGACACAGGTCTCTCTCTCTCTCTCTCTCTCTCTCTCTGTCACGCACACACACACACACAGACTTGCATGCACGCACACACAGGCACTGAACGCAAATATGATAGCATAATACCATTACTGAGGCACAAGAAGCTGGTTACTGTTTTCAATCCTTGTATTGGTCATTGACAGTGAGGGATTAACCGCTAGACTCCATCGGTTAAATCTTTTCTTGTTAAACTTGAGCTTTTATCTACCAATAAGTCAGGATTTAATGGATGAACTTTCTAACTTTTCTATCTCATTTCAGGGTCATTGGCCATTTCCACGAGAAAAGCTTACACAGGGATATGCGTACATTTTAACACATCCTGGAACAGTGAGTTCTCGATAACCCAATTGCCTTTGGACTTTTTATCTTTTTTTGGATGAATAACAGCTATTTAACTTTGCAATCTTTATTTTCTTGCAGCCGACAATTTTTTATGACCATTTATATGACTTTGGTCTTCACGAAATAATAACTGAGCTCATTGAAGCTCGGAGAAGGGCTGGGATCCATTGCCGGAGCGCAGTGAAGATATACCATGCAAATAATGAAGGTTATGTTGCACAGATAGGTGATACACTAGTAATGAAACTTGGTCAATTTGATTGGAATCCCTCAAAGGAAAATAATTTGGAGGGCAGCTGGCAGACGTTTGTTGATAAAGGATCAGATTATAAGTTGTGGTTACGACAATAATCTGATCAATTCAAATGAGATACTTGTATGACATTAACACCTAATTAAAAGTACTAATTATAACTTTCTTTTGTTTTCTTTTGCATGAGGAACACTGAAATAGAAGGCAAAAGAACTATTATTCTAAAGCATTTTTCCATGTAAATAAACAAGCATGCCAGAAGAGATGGTGTGTAAAATCAGTTCGACAGTTCCTGCACATATTTCCTGTCTGTTTTCTTCATGAAGTTTGTGGGCTATGCAAAACTAAATGAAAAAACCCAAAAACCAAAAAGTTAAATCAAATGGAGATGCAGGGGATCGAACCCTGTACCTCTCGCATGCAAAGCGAGCGCTCTACCATTTGAGCTACATCCCCAATTGATCTCTGCTGCTAAATTGGCGTACTTAACTAGAGTCAAAATTTCTCGCGGGTAATTTATATATGTACGGCTGCACCCACCGACTCTTATCATCTTATGTGATATAGAATCATAGATGCGACGACGACTTGAGTCAAAGTCTTAGCACAAATACCGAAGTCAAAGCAAAATCTGCAGTAGGTGATACCGGTCACAGCACAATTAATATACTAATATATTAATTGCATTCTTTATTCCTAATTTCCTATCAACAAAAAATAAATCACAAGAAAATAGCTAACATACAAGTAAAGTTTGAGAAATTAGTTTAGCTTCAAAAATCAAAATAATTTTTCGTATTGGGTAAATTAATTTGTGCTCATAATTAGAAACATTTCAATTACTAAATCCAAAACTTGGAAAAATTATAGGGTATAACCGATATACCGTCACGTGATATAACAAATCCAACGTGTAAGGGTATTATTGGACGATGTGTTTATATTAGTAGGGTATAGTATTAATAATATCCACTCATATTATGACAAATAGACTGGTTATACCACGTGTCAATATACCGGTTATACAAAATAATTTCTCCAAAACTTGAGCTCAATCACCAACCTTCAGTGGTAATGAGTTTTTTACCCAACACCTATGTCATAATTGGAATCTTCCCCTTTACATTTACATTTGGGAAATATTGTCAAATAACCTATTTTAATACTAGAATTACTTGTTTAACTCTCACCTTCAAAATTAATTAATTTTTTTTATTCTTTAGACATTTTTTGGACTAAAACACTTTTTAAGTCCCCATATATCGACATTACAACACTCTGTTGATAAAAAAATTAAATCTACTAATAAAAAAATAAAGAAAAATAAACATAATAAACTGACTGCAGCACCATTTAAATAGTGATATAACGCCATCTAAAATGGATGTAGCACCACCTAAATGGCAATCATTTGTCGAACATATGTTGACCATCAAAATTTTAGATATGAATTTAGGTTTCATTGATGTTGAGCTTTGAAAATAAACATAAACAAAAAATTCAGATCTCCAAATTTAACACGATTAAAATCTCATGGCAAAAGCAAAGCAAAAAGTTATTTCATTGTGCTAAATTTTTACATCAATATAACAAAAGTTTCTAAAAGAAAAAAATAATGCGATTCCAGATTGTCTCTTCAAAGAGAGAAATCCATTAATATATGGATATGTGAGAGAAAACCCTATTAATATAAGGAAAGAGCTTTAAGATCTACTTCTTGTCGAGTCTACCACTGAGCACATTAAAACCAACAAAAATATGTCATAACTATAAATGGCTACCACCATGATTCCTTTCCATTGGGGATTGCAACTCTGATCAGAGGCTGGAGTGAAAGCTTGACATCGAAGGGTTGAGCTGCAAGCTTGGAATCGAAAGGTTGGGCTGCGAGCTTGGAATCGAATGGATGGTTTCTTAGATCTACAAGTCAGATCTTAGTTGGGGTGAGAGAAAGAAACTGGGATGAGAGAGAGGTTGAGAAAGGGCAGAGGAATAAGTTGGGCTAGCCATGAAGAAGAAGACCTAGATCTAGATTTTTGAATGTGAGATTAGAAGAGAGATCGAGAGACAGTGAAAGAAATAAATTGGGTCGAGTGACTAAAAACGTGTTTTGGTCTAAAAAATGTTCAAAGAGTAAAAAAAGATTAGTTTTGGAGGTGAGAGTCAACAAAGAAATTATAGTATTAAAAAAGTTTATTTCACAAAATTTTCCTTTACATTTAGTTGTTTTTGAAAAAAAATAAAATACTATTTAGCTTGGAAAGTTAGGTAGGATAAGAGAAATTATTCTGTATAACCGATATATTGATACGTGGTATAACTAGTTTATGCGTTAAATTAATTGTTAATATAAATATATCGTACAATAATATTTTTATACGTTGAATTAATTATACCACTTAACAATATATTAGTTATATTTTATAATTTTTTATAGGATAAGTGGACTTGGCACTGGGCCTGGCCCAATTCTGTTACTACCCTAGAGTCTAGAGAATAGTAGACATCGATCCTTCCTAGTTCCCATTCGGCTCTTAAACACACCCACTTACCCCTAACTTGATTGCTTAAACTGGCGGCGGGAAAATACACGCAAAAAGTAAAAAAATGCTAAGCATATTTACAAAATTCTTAAATAAAAAAGCTCAAAAAGTGGCCTGAAAAATAAAGTGGACCACCCCACGCTTGTACAAAAGCGCGTGGTATCCGAATATCCCGTCTACTTTTTCCGTTCAATCTACGAGCAAAGACGTACACTTGCTAGAGCGTACGTCTTCCTACTATATCAACCGTCAATCAACCCTATATCTTCATCCAACGGCTATAAGAGAAGAGCATACCAACTACTGAGAAGTATATTAATGTTTCTAATTCCCTGCTTTGGCTTCGGGCATCCGAAGCTGAGGTCCGGTTCCGAGCCGTGGGCGGCGTTTTCCTTTGAGACTCTGGAGTTGGTTGAAAAACATATTTTTGGGCAGTGTTTGTTTGGATCGCTTTATCTTCGGCTTTTGGTCCGAAAAATGAATTTCGGTTTCTCACTCTTCTTCTTCTTCTTCTTCTAGTCTTTCTCTGCACAGGAACAAAATAGTTTTAGAGAGAGAGAGCTCAGAGCCAGAGACACAGTTTTAAACAGAGAGCCATTTGCGTCGTCGTTTTGGAGCTTGAAGAACTGTAAATTGAGCTAGAGGAGAAAGATGCCGCCGTGCTTTTTGAGCTCTTGAAGAACCCTAATTCTCTTGGCTTAGATCACACTGTGAGCTCCCAACTCCTCCTTTTGCTCGCTCGGCCTTCTTTGCTTTAGCTTCCTTGTGCTTTAAGAACTATGAATGATATATTAGAGTTGAAAATTTTGAGGTTTTCTGTTCTTAATTCAGCCAAATTAGCTTAGAAATGCTCAATTATGGTGATTTCTTTTGTTTTTAAGGAGAATTGAGGTTCCAGTGCTTGTTAGGTAGACATATGGCTGGTTTTTTTAGGGTTTCGAGGTGTAGAGTTTGAGCCTTGCTTTTGCTTTAATTTGTCTGTAAATGGCTTAAAAATAGTCTTTAAGTGCTTTCTGTTCAGTCTTTGATTTGTTTTCTTAAAACCCCAGAGCTCACATTTATTAGCTTAAGCTTTTGGTAAATTTGCATTTTTGGTTCTGGTTGCTACCTTTCCCATTTTGTGATATTAGCTCTCCAAGTCTCATGAGATTCATGAATTTCGGTGGTAAAGTGCAAAATTCGACAAAAATATTTGCTCGTGTAGCTCCTTTCAACACCATAATATAGAAAATTTTGAATCTTGAAGCTGCCATCCAAGTCCCTACTTCGATTTCTTGTCTTTATTTTTCCCCCTACCTTTATAAGTACTTGAATTATACACATGCAACTAGTCGTTTGACGCTTGCATGGAATTTGTAACTTTGTCAATGTGCATTACAGTTGGCAGACCATTGCAGTGGTTCTCCATAAATGAGGAAAAATTATTGTGTATAACTGTAATTAGGCCACGTGGTGTAACCAATCCATGTGTTATTATATGGGTGGATAACAGGTTTATACTTGTAGGGTATAGTATTAATAACATTCATCCATAATAACCACGTGATCATGTTGTGGTTATACAGAATAATCACTCATAAATGAGACCCACTTGAGTTTGACATCTAATGTTACTGTATGGTTGTGGTTTCCATAGTTAAATTACTAGCTTTACTCATTCACGGTTCTTTTGTGGAAATTGTCTGCCATTACTTCTAGTCTCATTTGTCCACTGAATTTTTTTTTTTTTTTTTTTTTTTTCATGCAGGTTAATTTTAAGGGATGCTGCTATGGAAATTTCGTGCCATTTTGGTGTATTATCTTTGTTTTGAATTTGCTTATTAAGCATGCAAAAAATGCCCTTAAGCAGATTTGTAGCGATGATACAGTCTGATACATAATGTTCTCATTTATGATCATAACTATTTTCCACAAAAGCAACTAGCTTGGAACATTTGGTGCCTGGAAATTTAATGCCTGGTAACGAAATTGAAGGCAGGATCCACAAATTATATGAGCCAGAGAACTATTCCCGTCAATCTCAAGTTGCGGATGGTAATTGGCCAGCGCTTATTTACAATCAGTGGCATGAAAAACAAAGAGAGATTGGTGAACCTCTAAGTTTCAATCTGAAGAATAACGTGCAACAATTAGGTATAAGTTGTTTCCCTTTTCATTGTTTTCTTGATTGCTTTATAAGTTCTCTGTCTTGATTGTCATGACTGCATTGGAGTTCACATTTTGTCTCGCCAATAGCGGATAAGTCTTGGAATACAAGAATATTTTTTTCTCCCCAGACAATTGATTCATGGTATTGTGAAAAACCCAGTTCATGTTTTTGAATTCCCTAATGTATCTGTTGTGGTATTTGCAGATTCATTTAGAGGACATGGAAATGAATCTTTGACTGTGTCATTTGATCAACGGCATAGACAATTGACTCAGAGACCTGGGTTGTCTAATATTCAACCCGGAAACCAACATCTGCAGACGAATGGCTATATGCTTGGACGACAGGATTTCCAGGCGAGGCAGAATCAACTTGAGTTTTTGGGTGAGAGCACAGTTTTTGTTCCACATAATTTTACATCAAGAGGCTTATCTATCCTTAAATCAGAGCAAGAAAATGCATCAGGTGATAGTCCTACCCTGACAACCAATTCAGAAAGGTCTGAAATTACTGAAGCTTCCACTGAGCTTAACTTTGTTGGAAGGCAGCAAGAACTTGTGAGGGGCCAACAAAAAGGCATTCAACAACTTCACTCGATGCAGCAGTCTGGGTACAATGACATGCAGTTGTTGCAGCAGCACATGATGTTCAAGCAACTGCAAGAACTTCAAAGGCAGCAGCAACTACAACAGCTTGGTGATGCGAGGCAACAAAATTCAGCAAATCAGTTCTCTGCAAACACTAAGCAGGCTTCTGGGGTTCAGTTTTCACCTCTCATCAATGGAACACCTGTTAATGATACACCACAAATGTTAATGAATTGGGTGCAGCGTGGTGGATCTCCTGCTGGACAAAATGCATCTGATAGAGTTTATTTTTCACAAGAGCAAGGTCAGACTTTGCATTCAATGGGTCTGGCTCCTCAGCAGTTCGATGCATCTTTATATGGTACTCCTGTTGCTAGTGGAAGAGGGACTATGAATCAGTATTCCCATCTCCAGGCGATGTCTCATGATTCTGAAAATTTGTTGACCAAGGCTAGCAATCAAGCACAGAAGCCTGCTATGCAGTCAGCCTTCAGTAACCCCTATGAAGGTAATCATTATACTACTGCTTCTCCAGACCAGGTTTGCTTGCCACAAGGGGGTTCCATATCCAGACAAGGATTTCAGGGGAAAAATGTGTTTGGACAAGTTACTGTTCAGGGTATAAATTGTGGATCTACATTCGGGAACCTACATCAAGGGGATACCTTGCAAACAAATACATCACTGCAGGAACTCAATGGAAAGCAAGATCGAGTTGGCTGGCCTGGAATCTTTCAGCAAAAAACAATGCAGCATGGCCCTTCACAGGGTTTGGTTCCCCTAGATCCAATGGAAGAGAAGATTTTGTTTAATACAGATGATAACATTTGGGATGCTTCTTTGGTAAAAGGCAGTGATATTGGTGCTAGAGGCTTTGGAAATGCTTTTGACCATACAGGATATTCAAATGCATTTCCTTCTCTCCAAAGTGGAAGCTGGAGCGCACTTATGCAGTCAGCTGTGGCAGAAGCTTCTAGTAGTGATACGGGGCTACAGGAGGAGTGGAGTGGATTGACATTTCAAAATATGGAATTGTCAACTGGTAATCAGCCTTCAAGCATCTTGGACAGTGAGAAGCAACAAGGAAGTTGGGCTGATAACAACCTGCAGAGAGCCTCTTCCTTAAGTTCAAAACCTTTTCCCATGCTTAATGATTCCAGTGTTAATTCTAGCTTCCCTGGCTTTCAACAGCCAGGTATCCAATTCACAACAGAGCATACAGAAGGTCTCCACCAGGATGAATCTCATGAATCCATTCAGAAGTCTCCCAAAAACACTAGTGAGTGGTTGGATCGTAACCCTCAACAGAAGCTTTCTGTGGAGAGAAGTCAACAGGTTCAACCATCTGTGCATTTGGACAACACATGGGCCAGTCAAATAAATGATCACTCAGAATGTGATTCTCATCAGCAGAGAATAGACTCCTATGGTGTTGTTAGCCAACCAGGCAGTAATCAAGAAGGTAGGAATGCCCATTTTCGATCCGCTAGTGGAAATGCTTCTATTTTCAGATCCCATAACATTGTGGGTGATTCTTGGACAGGTGATACTAATGAAGCCATGCACAAAAGGAACTCTGATGGTTGTCTGTGGAAGAAGGATGGTGATTGCAGGGTAACTTCATTTTCTAGATCAACTGGACAATTGGAGCACATACAATCTGGTTCAGAGGATACTCTGAGGAGCAGAGAAAATTCACATATATTTAACTTTCCTCCTGTGCCAAATTCACACATAAATAAGGTCCATCAGGAAACCAGCCAGCAAGTCCAAGATAATAATAAGCTTGATTATATGAAACACATTATGTCTACCAACAAAGAGGATAACGAGGGCATGGGAGAAAAACAGCGCCAAATGAGTAATAGCTCTCATGTTATTCGAAACTCTTATGGGAGGGAAGGTGAAACATATGAGCAGCAGCAAAATTGCTACCAAAGAGACAACTCTTATGATCGTAAGGCATTTGATATGTCTGCTACCGTCTGCAGATCAGTTGGTCCTAGTGGCATGCATGCCACTGCCCAAACAAGGTAGTTTTTTTAAGAGATAATGAAGGATTGGGAGTTCTTGATTCATGCCTAATAATTGTTTTGCATACTCATGAGTATAATTCTCTGCAGCCATCACTATTCTTTACTATTCTTTGTATTTTTTAGCATATTTTACTATTTTTTGTGTTCCAAACTATTCTTATCATACACTACTGTTCTCTTCTATTTTGTATGTTCTCGTGGAATCTTTGGATGGCTTAACCACAACAGTCAAAATATCCTTGAGCTTCTTAACAAGGTTGACCAATCGAAGGAGAATAACTCTATAGCACAGTTTGGCCCTACTGGATTTAATCCATTATCTGAGGTGACTGAGGCAAAAACTCTTGCAGCATCTATTGCTCAAATGTACAATCAGTCTTCTGCTTCTCAAGGTTTTGCTTTGAAGTTGTCCCCTCCATCTCAACGACAGTCCAATTCAAACATTCTCTTCTCCTCTCAGGGTTTGCTACAACCAGCAAGTAATCCAAATATAAGGCAAATGGATTCTGATTCTGGAGAGAAAAATCAGACCTGGTTAGCTACTCCGTCGCCATCTCAATCTTTGCCCCAATCACATGAATCATCACCGAGAGCCCGTTGGGATGATAAATTTAGTATTGGGGGGCAATCAAGCATCCCCCCATCTTATATGCATGGAAGCTCTATTGCAGAAATTACATCCAGTCCTACATTTCCAAGGAATCAGCTTCAAACGCAACCTTTCTTTAATGTACCTGTAGCAGGTCTGTCTACACAGGCAACATTATCTGGAACTGCTACCAGACATCCACCTTCAAACCTTTCTCTTTCGCAAGATTCTTCTCAACAGATTTTTATCAACCCCGGTGGTCAACAATTCCCTGTTCTGGAAGCTGTGCCAGTATCTCAGTCTCCTTTTATGTCAGGCATGCATACACAGGGTGGAGTTTCAGTTAGGCCACACAGTTTATGGACAAATAAAACAAGTCAGCAACAGCTTACTGGCATGGAACCTCAAAAGGTTCCCTTGATAGTTCCTTCGAATGATAGTATGGAAACTACTTCATTGACTTCAAAGGAGAATCTAAATACTCAAGAAGGTGGATATAAGTCATCTGGAATGCTTGATGCTTCACAGACAGGGGTAAGGAATGTCTCTGATCCAAGTGCTTTGGCCTCTGGTTCACTGTTGGCTCAATCGCACCTGCAGGATCTTGATAGAATACATAATGGTGACAACAATGGCCTGGCTCCCTCTGCAAGAAATCTTGAATTTTATGGCCATGCTTTAAGACCATCACATGGTGTTCATCGAAATTACACACCAATGCACCAAGTGCAGCCAATGAAAAATATAGAGACTGATCCAAGTAGGAGGGATCTGGATGTACAACAGGTAAATGCTATGGCTGGACAGCAGTCAATGTATGATCATAATAAGGATGATGGACTGGATTCTGCATCACATCTAAAGTCATTACCACATGGAAATATCAAAATACCAAGTTTCTTGACAGATGCAAGAGTAGATCTGAGTGTAAAAACTTCTTCTCAATCTGCTCTCCAAGCTCAAGGGACGGTTGCATTTGGTGAAAGTGATTCTCAGAATCAATCTACTGGCAGTAATGTGATGTCTAATCATGCAGAAACTTCTCGGGCTAAACTACACATGGCAGCCAACTTGTTTAAGCAGTACGGGACTTTCAGAAATGGACAGATGCCACCAATGTATGATGCGAGGTTTGCAAGGATTGTTTCAGGGAACTTCTCACTTGTGAAGCCTTCTCAGAGTCTAAACATACATTCTTCTGTGGAACAAATAGATGCTGCTGATGCTAGTCAAAGAAGCAGAGTCTGGCCAAGTACAGCTGCCAATTTGGTGGCTAGTGAACCGTTTATAGCTCCTTATGTGTTGCCTTCTGATGCCAGCAACCAAAGCATGGCTATTGTGAGACCAAAGAAACGCAAAACTGCAACATCTGATCTTCTACCATGGCACAAAGTGACAGAAGGTTCCAAAAGGGTTCAAGATATCAGGTATTTGCTATTATAGTCCGTTTTTTTGCTAATATACTCAATTTTGTCATGTAGAAGATGGGTAACTCCTGATTAGATATTCTTATTTTTCTTCTCAGACCCTAATATTTTTTGCTCGATGAAGACAAAATTTTCTCTTATTTTAGCCTCATTCCTTCTTTAATTTACTTCATTTTTCTGGTTCTCATATGAATGAATGTATATATGTTTGTTAACTTCCGAGTGCATATGTTTGTGCAGTATGGCTGAACAAGACTGGGCACTGGCATCCAATCGGCTGGTTGAGAAAGTGAGCTTCTAGTTAAATGGATCAGATCATATAATGCAATTCATTCTACTTTGCCCTAGATATTTGGACCCAAGTGGTTATAATATCTTTCATTTTTAATGGCAGATTGAAGATGAGTTTGAAATGATTGAAGATGGACAGCCGATTGTTCGATCTAAGAGAAGGCTTATCTTTACAACACAGTTTCTGCAGCATTTGCTTGGTCCTGCACCACCATCCATTTTCTCAGCAGATGCTGCTCTGTACTATGATAGTGTGACTTATTTTGTTGATAAATTATCACTAGGGGATGCATGCAGCCTGACCTGCGGCAGAAGAAGCAATACTCGTATGCCACTGAACAACAGCAACATGTAAGTGTCGCTCTTCGTGGTTCGTTGAGGGAGTGAGAAAAAAAGACTTGTAATCTGATTTAAATTTTACAAAAAAGAAAGACTACGTACTTGAAATGGTATAGCTTGAGCTTTGGGCCTTCTAAGAAATAATATCTTTGTAGGATTCTGGAAAAGCTCAAAGTTCCTCAGAGTACTGATGACCAGTACCTTTCAAAAGTTGTGGAAGACTTCACCAATAGGTCAAAGAAGCTGGAAAATGACTTACTGAGGTATGACATTAAGTTTTCCATTCTTGAAATCTTTGACAGTTCTGGTAACTACACTGTGTCATATAGTCTTTAAAGGGGTTGAATGGCAGAAAAATGTTTCTTGAAACAAACTCTAAGCAGCTGCTCTAAGGCTCAGTTGAGTATGCTTTCCCTTATCAACCGAATCTGCAACTCTGGTAAAAGTTTACAGGGGACTCATAAATTCTGGTATAATCACATTATATTGTTTATACGAGAAGTCTGCTACTTACTCTATTGCCTGAGGGAGATGTTTTTATTACAAATAAATAAATTTGTGCTTTTGGTATCAGGACTACATGGGTCCCTTAGAAATCCCCAAAATAGAATACTTTCAGAATTCTGCCTTGAGAATTTTTTCAGAATAAATACCTTTATTACATAGCTATGCAGTCAGCCATATAGTTCTTTGATATCATAACATTCTTTTAAGAAATATCCATTTGATGATGCAGGTTAGACAGGGCGGCATCAATTTTAGACGTGAGACTGGAATGCCAGGAGTTGGAAAGATTTTCTGTCATCAACCGGTTTGCCAAGTTCCATGTCCCACGAGCAGATATGTCTGGAACCTCTTCGTCATCTGGCCTAGTCACAACTCCAATGAAAGCATGTCCCCAACGATATGTCACTGGACAGCCACTGCCGAGGAATCTGCCGGAGGGGGTACAGTGTCTTTCACTGTGATTATCAATTGATTGATCACCTCCCCAACTGAATGCTCTTCTCTTTGCATCTATATTTGCATTCCATATCCCGCACATGCACATGTCTATGATCTCTTTTTACTGACATATGCTGGAATTGAAGAAAGAAGATTGAAAGATGGAATGCGGGATGTCAACCCTAAGTAACTAAGGCTGCTCGTTCATTTTTGAACCAACACCTATTGTTGTCATTTTTGAGAAAGTACATATTGTTTTTTCTCTTTTGTATATTTTCATGGAAGTTCCAAGGAGAATAGGACCAATAGGTAGTACCTGAAGTAGCAGGAGGATCATTGGTATGAATGTATCTCCAGTTGCCTAAGCTGTTGCATAAATTAGTTTAATTTAGCATACCTAATTTATACAGGAATATCTGGCAGCTACTGTACTGTAGTTTTTCCTCTTCTCTTTTGGTCCCCTCTACTTTTTGTCCCTTTACAGGTATTTTCTGCATAGAGCTGTGCTGGGTGAACAGGAAAGTTGGGATCTTGAAGAGCAAGCAATTAGTTAGGCAAATGGAATAATATTCTGAAAGGTATAGTTATAGTTGGTTGGTTGTAATTTTATAATCCGACAGATGCTTACTCTGGAGACTCCACCACAAACATGGGAGTTTTATTAAAAGTTTCTGTCTGACTTTGCCTGCCATTAATGATTTCTTTTCGTTAGTCACGTGTACATGTATGTTGATACCTTAACTGACTCGGATTCTATTGGGGAGCACAAGATCCCTATGAAAAGGTTGTCGAAGCTTCATTGGCAACTTTAAAACCACTTGTTTTTTGTTTTCTTTCTTTGAAAAGTACAAGGTTTCAGACATTGATTCTGTGTCCCTCCAATGTCATAAAGGGCTGTGGCAAGCACAAGATGGAGTAAAAGACAAGGAAAGGCTTTATTATAGAGGACAAACAAAAGGTGTGGAATGAAGGGATTCTAGTACGTACTTAATGGGATTGTTCCATTCTTTTAATTAAAATTGACTGAAAGCAGCACTGACATGTCAGAGTTCAGACAGTTTGTGATCCTCCTGTTATTAATAAATAATATCTAACTTGGTGTCCACAATATACTGTCTGCATCATCAGCATCTGATCCATTCCTGATTGGAAAGTGATGTGGGAGAGAGAGAGAGCTGAGAAAATCCTTTCCCAAGCAGTAGTAGAAGTTTCCAAAGACGAGAAACAAAACATCAAAGCCTTTTTTTTTTTCTTCATAAAAGTGATGATAATACCTGTGGGGTTGGTTGGCTGGTTCTATATAAGAGGAAGCTCTTATACAGATGACTGCTGACAACATTGACCAGGTGTTTTTCATCTTCACGTCTTGGGACTTTTTGCCTCGTGCAGCAATGTGGGACCCGAAGCACCCTGGTCTGGTCCTGTTTAGTTAGCCCATGGATGCTCATGTCATGTCTGCAGCTGGACTTAGATTTGGGAATGTTTTAATTCCTCTGTGGTGTACTGTTCTTGTGGTCCTCACCTATATTTTTTGTTCCTACATAAAAGGGGATTTTTCGGTCAAATAAAAAAAATATTAAAAGTCACTTTTTTTTCTTTCAAAAAGTGGTCCTTCCTTGCCGACTTGTGAAAGTGAATTTTCCTCTATAAATATAAGTCACATAGAAGGGTTCGGATTCTTTGTTTTATGAAAAAACAAAAAGGATTAGGATTACTGTAGTTAAAAAGAAGAAACCCTAGGAGAAATAGGAGTAGTTCCACAAGTCACAGGCCACGATATAAAAACCTAATCAATCCCATTAGAAAACAATACCCCCAAAATCTCAAATAAGACTGCAAGAAGAAAAACTAGTCCTCTCTCTCTCTTTCTCCCTCACTAATGGAAGACGTGTATTGTTCAGATTGCAAGAAAAGCACCAAAATCGTCTTCGACCACCAGACCGGTGACACAATCTGCTACGAATGTGGTTTGGTTCTCGAATCCTACTGCATTGACAACACTCAGGAGTGGCGAGTCTTTGCTGACAGTGAGTCTAATACCAAAGATCCAAAACGTGTTGGGGATCCCATGAATCCTTTACTGAGCAATGGTTGTCTTGAGACCGTTATATCCAAGAAGGCCAATAAGGATGATGGTCCTGGACTTGAATCTAATTTTGGTCGGTTCTCTAATCTTGTGCCCCAAGATAGGTCTCTCATCCAAGCGTTCGTATCCATTGGTGTAATGGCTGATAGATTACTCCTTGTTCCAAACATAGTGAATCATGCTAAAGAGTTGTACAAGAAGGCGGATGATCAAAAATTTTGTAGGGGAAGAAATTCCGAGGCTATAATGGCTGCTTGCCTCTTTCTTGCTTGTCAAGCAAAGGGTTTTCCAAGAACCCTAAAGGAAATTTCTACTATTGTCCATGGAACCAGCAAAAAAGAAATTAACAGAATCATTAAACTGTTGAAGAGCGTACTAGAGGTTGATACCAAGGTTTTACACGCTGGGGACCTTTCGCGGCGGTGTTGCTCCACGCTTGGTATGAATAATCAAGCTATGAAGGCTGTGCTGGAGACCCTGAATAAACTGGAAGAGCAAGACATTGATGTAAGAAGAAGCCCCAACTCTCTTTTGGCAGGGGTTATGTACATGATTGTGCAGCTTTCAAGTGATGATCACAAGTTAACTCTTCAAGGTCCGAACTAATCTCCAATTTTAATTCTTATTAATCAATCATATATGCATGTCATGTATATATGCATGTTTTGTAGAAATTACTCACCATATATCTTCAGTTGATGAATTTCTTTGTTGATCTATCTCAGTTTGACTTGAATGATTTCTTTAATCTTGTTAATTAAGAACAACATATATTAATTAATTAGTGGATGAATTAAAGTTGGTTAACTAGTTCAAATTTAGTATTGGGGGTCTTGTTTTCTTTAATTTGGTAATCCCAATTATTTAAGCATGCATTCAATGGTGCTTAATTATGCATTCATTTGATCACATCAATGTGGATTGCAGATGTATCGAAGGCAGCTGATGTTGCGGTTGGGACAACTAAAAAGACATACAAGGATCTTTATCCCTATGCTTCAAGAATAATACCCAACTGGTATGCCAAGTTGGAGGACCTCAACAAACTTTGCATCCCTTGAAGCTGTGGAGGTGCAAAAGATTGAATTGAAGCCTGTGACAGTGGCAAATAAACAATTCCCAATTGATCTGGGTTCTGGGTTTTCTTAGGATTTGGATTTTCCTTGTTAATTGTGGGATTATGATTTTTCTTGTCAAATTTTAGAATCCAACTTTTGATCATCGAAAATTCTATAGTACGAATTCGGATGCTATACAAACATTTATTAAATCCTTGGATCAACGGATTCAGGTTTTAACATTACCATATAAATTTGTAAATCATTATTGAATCTATTTATTGTGTGAATGACATATGAATCCCTACTATATACAAACTCTTTGACCCGTTGATATGTGAAAGTGTACTATTTGTGTGCTTAGATTGTTCGGAAACAGAATCGTATATACTTCAAAAGCTTTATTAGAAAGAATTAATTGGACTTTTACCATTGATTGGATTTGTAATCAGATTTACGGTCATATTTGTAAATGCAAATTAGATGGCTACGATCGGCCTGTGTCTTCCAAACAGTTTCTGCTGGGCCCAGGCCCAATTCACGAAAAGACCAACACTCAAGAGTCAAGACTGTTGGCTGCCCACAGTGTCGTTGTGGCCCATACGACCCACACTTCCTATATCTGTTATTTAGTGACACGAAGGCCCACATTAACGTGAGCTTCACATGTAAAAAATCCTATGCATAACACAAGTGAAAGGGCATATAAACGAGAACAAGAGAACACCAAAATAAAGGACAGATACAGATAAAACTAATAATAATAAAGGACAGATAAGGAGCAATTTAAAAGACTAGCGAATAGATTTAGTAGATTCCAATTCTTATAAGACAATGCCTTGACCTTATTGGCTCCAATCACCCCATAAAAGTGACACCAACTTGAGACTGAGAGCTAGCAAAAGAAAGAAAGAAAGAATGGTCAATCCACATGTTTTGGTGATACCTTATCCAGCACAAGGCCATGTAATTCCTTTGATTGAGCTTTCAAGATGCCTAGCCAAACATGGTATCAAGATTACATTTGTAAACACTGAACATATTCACATGCAAATGAAAAATGCATTGGCAATGGAGGAGGATGATAATGATATAGGGAGTAAAATTCATCTTGCATTTATCAGTGATGGATTAGAATCCTAGGAAGATAGGAAAAAACCAGGAAAGATGTCTGAAGCAATCATGCGGGTTTTGCCCGAAAAATTTGAGGAGCTCATTGAAGAGATTAACGGATCAAATGGTGATAAGATTACTTGTGTACTTGCTGATCAGAGTCTTGGATGGGCCCTGGAAATTGCAGAGAAGAAGGCAATCCGGCGAGCTGCCTTCTGCCCTGCAGCAGCTGCACTCTTGGTGCTTGGATTTAGCATCCCAAAGCTCATTGATGAAGGAATTATTGGCAATGATGGTCAGTAGTAACACTATCTCTTACTTTTCCTGGTTTGAAAAGTACAAGCAAATGAAATACATCATTAAATGTAGCAAATCTTTGGTTTTTTGGGACAAAATGGAACACGTTATAAGGACATTGAAACAATTAAATTATGATTTTTCTTTGCAGGAACTCCCACAAAAAAACAAGTGATCAAGTTGTCACCAGATATGCCTGCCATGAACACAGCAAACTTTGTGTGGGCATGCCTTGGCAACATGGCTATGCAGAAAAATGTGTTTGAGCTTATGGTTAAAAACAACCAATCGATGAAATTGGCAGACTGGTTACTCTGCAACTCAAGCTATGATCTTGAGCCTGCAGCATTTACAATGGCTCCAGAGATCCTCCCAATAGGTCCACTTTTGGCAAGCAACAGGCTCGAAAACTCTGCCGGAAAGTTCAGGCCAGATGATGACTCTTGTTTGAATTGGCTTGATCAACAACCTCCACAATCAGTCATATATGTTGCTTTTGGTAGTTTCACAATTTTTGATCCAAAACAGTTCCAAGAATTGGCCCTGGGGCTTGAACTCTCCAATAGGCCATTCCTGTGGGTGGTGAGACCTGAAATGACACACACAGATAATGATGCCTACCCAAAAGGATTTCATGGCAGGGTAGCAACTCAAGGGTTGATAGTAGCTTGGGCACCCCAACAGAGGGTTCTGTCGCATCCTTCCATAGCTTGTTTTCTGAGCCATTGTGGTTGGAATTCCACCATGGAAAGTGTGAGTTATGGGGTCCCTTTCTTGTGCTGGCCTTACGTTGCTGACCAGTTTTTTAATCAAAGCTACATTGTGACTGTGGGAAGGTTG
>QANW01004920.1:142029-198104 GCA_003254865.1 Dryas drummondii | reverse complement strand
ATTGTGACATGTGGAAGGTTGGGTTGGGGTTTGAAAGAGATGAAAGCGGGATCATTACAAGCAGAGAAATAAAAAATAAGGTGGAGCAGCTGCTAGGAAATGGTAAAATAAAAGAAAGGGCTTTGGATATCAAGAAAATGGTAATGGATAGTATCAAAGGTGGTGGCTCATGCAAAAATTTCAATAGTTTTGTTGAATGGGTGAGAGGATAGGTAAGCTCTTCGAGCATTGGTTAAAACTAAATTTACTTCTATTCTTCTTTATTTTAGATGTCACATGGAATATTCCATGTCAATGGCAAATAAGTAAGCAAATAAAGAATGGGGAGAACTACAAGTAAGAACACCAATTTGGAGATATCGCCTGTCACAACTACTCCTACAATTTGGCATGTTCGTTTTTTCACTATATATAACTCCCAAAAAAGTTTTACCATGGTTTGAAGTACTTTTATTTTCTGCAATAACAGCAGATGCCTTTGCTGGTAATTGAAGTTACAACACTTGCTAATCATCGGATTTAATCGGGTGGGGACCGAGATTCAAATAAATTGCATTACGAAACACAAGTAAGCCAAATAAATAAACAAAGAATTACTTATTGAGATAAAATTAATATAACCCAATCCCAAAACCATAAAATGTCTCCCACAACACACTCTCTTGGGAATGCACCATATATATGATGCGTCAAATTTCATATGTTTCAGAGTCCATCAAACTTTTGGCACCTATGGCCACTCTCACTGGCCAATGAGAGTAATATTTTTGTCTATTTCTGGAAAAAGGAGCTTTCTTGAAACTTTAAAGGAGTTGAGATAAAGATGGTGTAAACTACAAAAATAGAAGCCAAAACCCTGTGTACATCTTTAACATCTTCAGTAGTTCCATTCCATCAATTATAGAACAACAGGTCAACAGTATAAAACAATAGAGTGATGAAACTAAAGCCATTCACTGAAAGCATCAACAAAAAAACACCACAAAAAATCAAAATAGGTATGAACTCGATAATAAATGGACAAGATAAAATGAATGGCCTGTAAAGGAGAGAGACAAGATGGTTGATTCCCAACTTGGGGATTCAAATAAGACCAATGCCCATGAAGACAACACCTACAGTAATGGGGCTCCTCAACTTATGCCCCAAGCTTCTCCTATATATGATATGATCAAGAAACTACAATAAATTACATCTGAAGTGAAAAAAGGAAAAACCAAGAACAAAAATGAGCAACCCACATATTGTAGCTATTCCTTATCCAGCACAAGGCCATGTAATTCCCCTCATGGAGTTCTCACAGTGCTTGGTTAATCATGGCTTCAAAGTTACATTGTGAACACAGACTTCAATCACAAGCGAGTCATGAATGCCTTGGCTGATGAAACTCCTAAAAGGATTCATATTCATCTGGTTTCAATTCCAGATGGCTTAGAACCCTGGGAGGACCGGAATGATCTAGGGCCGTTATCTGAAGCAATACAAAGAGTCATGCCTGGGAAGCTGGAGGAGCTCATAGAAAAGATCAATGAAGGGGAAGGTGACAAAGTCACTTGTGTCATTGCTGATGAGAGTTCCGGGTGGGCTCTGGAAGTGGCAGAAAAAATGAAGATCCGGCGGGTTGCCTTTTGGCCTGCATCAGCTGCAAGTATGGCATTGAAATTCAGTATCCCAAAGTTAATACATGAAGGCATCATAAGCACTGATGGTGAGATCCTCTATCACTAACTTGTGAATATCATGCAGCACTGTTATGTAATATGTTGGTCCAACAAGTTCTTGTTTAAGATTGATCAAAACTCACTCATCAAACTATGCAACAGGGTAGGGACAGAAACAATATATGAGAAACTTTAAAAAGATTTTTGGTGTCTATCCACTCTCAATTTGTGCATACTTATATCAAATATAGCAGATAAACACTAAGGTTAACAATTTTCGTAATCATTTGCCTTGAAACCCCCATAAGTAGCAATGGCACTTATTAGAACATGCAGTTCTTGACCTATCTTATTGTGATATCCCTAAATCCCAGATCCGTAATACACTGAAAAGATTTAGGGTACTTAAGCAAGGCCTAGAAATCTAAATGTCAACTTGAGCAGGATCTTCACAGCGCATTACTGATGTGGAATTTAGGGGTATCACAGATTCATAGTTGTTAACTTTATATTTTCATAATCATTCACTTTGGACAGGAACCATAATAAAAAGGCAGATGGTTCACTTGACACCAAACATGCCCGCCATGGAAAATGCAGACTTTGCGTGGGCATGTATTGGTGACTTAACAACTCAGAAAATTATATTTCAAGTTATGTCAAGAAGCAACAAGACTGTGAAACTGGCAGACTGGCTTGTTTGCAACTCAGCATATGACCTTGAGCCTGAAGCATTCACCTTGGCACCAGAGATTTTACCAATAGGCCCACTTTTGGCAAGCAGCCGGCTTGGCAATTCAGCAGGCTACTTCTGGGCACAAGACTCAACTTGCTTACAGTGGCTGGACCAACAGCCACCCTGCTCAGTCATCTATGTTGCATTTGGCAGCTTCACAGTTTTTGATCAAACCCAATTCAGAGAATTGGCTTTAGCTCTTGAACTGTCACAGAGGCCATTCCTCTGGGCTGTGAGACCAGACACCACTGACAAGACATATGATCCCTACCCAGAAGGATATAAAGACAGAGTAGGCTCTAGGGGGTTGATGGTGGATTGGACACCACAGCAGAAGGTTCTGAGTCATCCTTCCATTGCTTGCTTCTTAAGCCACTGTGGTTGGAACTCTACCATGGAAGGTCTAAGCAATGGGGTTCCTTTCTTGTGCTGGCCATACTTTGCTGATCAGTTCCTTAATGAGAGCTACATTTGTGATGTTTGGAAGGCAGGATTGAAGTTTGACAAGAATGAAATTGGGATCATCACACAAGGAGAAATCAAGAACAAGGTGAACAGCTGCTCGGTGATGAAAATTTCAAAGCGAGGGCTTCCAAACTTAAGGAAATGGCCATGAGCAGTGTCAAAGAAGGTGGTCAATCTAACAAGATCTATAAGAGTTTTATTGAATGGATGAAGTCATAGGAAATTCCCCTATTATTCTCAGTTAAAAAGAAGTTGCTTATTAATGGCCAAAAAACAAAAAGAAGTTGCTTATTGTTTTCTTTAGCATGAATGATGGGTAAGATGCAATGAAGAAATTGTGGGAATGAATCTGTTTCGAGAATTAATACAAGGCCAATAATACCTCAGCTGATACGCTGATACAATATACATCAATCAAAGTTTGATCACTCTCAGTGGCCAATATTAAATTGATGCTAACATGGTAACATTTTGTCTATTGCTGGAAAAAGGTGTTCTCTTGAAAGAAGTTGAGATAAATAAAGCTGGTGTAAAGCCAAAACCATGTGTACATCTTAACATCTTCAATACTTCCACAAAGAATGAGAGGTAGTTCCATCAATTATAGAACAAAAAAATAGAAACAATATAGTGATGAAAGAAACTGCAGCCATTCACAGAATGCATCAACAAAACAACACCACAAATAAAAAATGGACAAACGTAAGGAATGACCTGTAATAGAAAGAGACAAAATGATTTCCTACTTTGTCAATGGCATAAAAAAAAGCTATCATAAAGGTGTCCAACCACTCCTGCTGCATAATATTATATTTACATAGAATAAAACGTGTTAATGTGAATCTGCAAAATAACATATTCATTTAGTATAATATAAAATAAAAAATTTCAAGCTGTGAATCTGAGAAGTGGAGCTCCTCTCTCTAAGGACACCAGAGCTCAGGTTGCTCAGATCATTTTGATCCTCATGCTCGAAGAGGTTGCCTTCACCACAAGCAAATAAGAAGAGGCCGCTATCCTTGACCTGAAAGCAAAGCTCTGCCAAATTCAATAAAGAAGAAAACCAAAGGATTGAAGAGCAAGGTGCTGGTACTATCAAGCTTCTTAAGCACCTGTTATGCAACAGTAACAGTATTTCTATTCCAAAGAAGAAGTCTGGCACCTGTTATGCTACATTAGAAAACATCTGAAAGTAGAAAAAGGAAAAAAAATAGAACAAAAATGAGCAACCCACACATTGTAGCTATTCCTTATCCAGCACAAGGCCATGTAATTCCCTTGATGGAGTTCTCACAGTGTTTGGTTAGTCATGGCTTCAAAGTCACATTTGTGAACACAGAGTATAATCACAAGCGAGTCATGAATGCCTTGGTTGATGAAAGTCATACAAGGGATCATATTCATCTAGTTTCAATTCCAGATGGCTTAGAATCGTGGGAAGACAGAAATGAGCTAGGGAAGTTATCTGAAGCGATACAGAGAGTCATGCCTGGAAAGTTGGAGGAGCTCATAGGAAAAATCAATGAAGGGGGAGGAGAAAAAGTCACTTGTGTGATTGCTGATCAGAGTTCAGGGTGGGCTCTGTAAGTGGCGGAGAAAATGAAGATCAGGCGGGTTGCCTTTTGGCCGGCAGCAGCTGCAAGTTTGGCATTAAAATTCGGTATCCCAAAGTTAAATCATGAAGGAATCATTAACAATGATGGTGAGATCCTCTATCACGTACTTGTGAATATTATGCAACAATGTTATGTAATATGTTAGTCCAACTAGTTTTTATTGAAGAATTTCTGACAAAAAAAAAACAAGTTCTTATTTAAGAGTTAAGATTGATCAAAACTCACTCATCAAACTAAGCAACAGGATAGACACGGAAACAATATATGAAAACTTTAAAAAAAAATTTTGGTGTCTATTCTCACCTGCGCATGCATATATAAAAGATAGCAGACAACGCTATAAGGTTAACATTTCATTATAATTTGCCTTGAAAGCCCCACAAGTAGCAATGGCACTTATTAGGACATGCAGTTCTTGAGTTCTGTTATTGGGATTCCCATAAATCCCACAATCGCGCTGGAAAGATATAAGGTACTTAGTCTCCAGCGCATTATTGATATGAGATTTAGGGGTATAACAGTTCTTATCTTTATCTTTTTGTAATCATTCACTTTTTTCAGGAACTATAGCAAAAAGCCAGATGGTTCAGTTGGCACCAGACATGCCCACCATAAAAACTACAGACTTTCTGTGGGTATGTACTGGTGACTTGACCACTCAGAAAATTATGTTTCAATAGATGTCAAGAGCGAACAAGACAGTGAAATTGGCAGACTGGCTTGTGTGCAACTCAGCATATGACCTTGAGCCTGCAGCATTCACCTTGGCACCAGAGATTTTACCAATAGGCCCACTTTTGGCAAGCAGCCGGCTTGGCAATTCAGCAGGCTACTTCTGGGCACAAGACTCAACTTGCTTACAGTGGCTGGACCACCAGCTTCACAGTTTTTGATCAAACCCAATTCAGAGAATTGGCTTTAGCTCTTGAACTGTCACAGAGGCCATTCCTCTGGGTTGTGAGGCCAGACACCACTGACAAGACATATGATCCCTACCCAGAAGGATATAAAGACATAGTAGGCTCTAGGGGGTTGATGGTGGATTGGACACCACAACAGAAGGTTCTGAGTCATCCTTCCATTGCTTGCTTCTTAAGCCACTGTGGTTGGAACTCTACCATGGAAGGTCTAAGCAATGGGATTCCTTTCTTGTGCTGGCCATACTTTGCTGACCAGTTCCTTAATGAGACCTACACTTGTGATGTTTGGAAGGTGGGATTGAAGTTTAACAAGAATGAGAGTGGGATCATCACTGAAGGAGAAATCAAGAACAAGGTGGAACAACTGCTTGGTGATGAGAATTTTAAAGCAAGGGCTTCCAAACTCAAGGAAATGGCCATAACCAGTGTCAAAGAAGGTGGCCAATCTAACAAGGCCTTTAAGAGTTTTATTGAATGGATGAAGTCATAGAAAAGTCCCCTATTGTTTCATTCTGTATGACAAAGAAAACATGCGAATAAATCTATTTCATGAAAAAAATACAATACCAATGCCTCATTGCCTCAGCTGATACACTATTGATGCAATAACTAACATCCATCTCACAATTAAATTATGAATCGAGATAACCATATAATTAACATCTCTCGCATAGTCGTAGGTGTGATCCATCTATATGAGTAGTCCACATAATGTAACTTCTCAAATGTTGTCCACGAACAATCCCACATAAAATGTCATAATCTTTTTGAGTAGTACCAAGATCTCAAATTTTGTTCAAAATTATATGTTGATATTTTATTTATTCATACATGACTCACTCTAAAATTAATATATTTTACAAGTAAAACACTGACATGTATAATAACATATCATTTAAAATCCTAACATAATTGAACCTATCATTTGAATTTTTGAACCACATTAGAAAACAATTTGTATAAAATCTAAAGTCGGGAAAAAGCACTGTTCTTCTGTGCCATCATCTATTTCTTCACCTTCTTTGAATTCATCATTTATGTTGATCATATTGTTATACAATATTAATATATTATATAAACTAAAATATTAAACTAAGATTTACAATCAACTAATTGGGGTAAGTTGCATTACATATAATGATCCTTTGTTTCAATAAATTATCAATTTCTTTTTCTTTTGGATTTGGAGAGAATAAAGATCGAATGTGGTGTATCCGCGTGTCCTAAATTTTACGATCCTTCCAATTGGACTACCCAAACAATTACACATAAATAGTCAACTTTAATAATACAAGATTTGACGTGTTTTGCAGATCTTAAAAAATTTATATGATTATATATTCAGGCAGATTTAGAAAGAAAAAAAAAAAAAAAAAGATTTGGAGGCCCATATCCATTTAGGTGGTTCCAACTTCCAACCGAACCCAACGGTTGGAGGCCCATTTTTCAACCAAGTTACCATGTCACCTTCCATTTCATCCTTTGTCATCCAGATGGCAATCTTTTATTTATTGTTTTGACTTCCTCTGATTAGATGGCTGCCATGCGGTTCATTTGTTTTCTCTCAGAAAGTCACAGGCAAGCAAACTATGCCATTCAGTAAACCAGTTTTAACTACGATAAAAGGAACCATCATCAACTCCATTTTTGTTCTCCCATGAAAGCTCAAACACCCTACTTCGTTCCTTAAAAGTGGTTCCTTTCTTTGCATGGACCAGCATACATATATATTTTGCAAACAGGCTCATCGATCCTCCATGATTTCAACTAATTGGCATATAGGTAAGATTGTCATCCCCCCTAATTCATTTGTATCATTGTAAATTTCTGCTAGATTTTGGTAATAAATTGCTGATGTTTACAAGATTTGGCCGTCTGCTTCTGCAATTTAGCCCTGGAAAAAATCATCATCATAGTTGTGATATTTTTCGGAGGTGCTTGTAGTCAAAACTCAAAAGCGGCTGTTTTTCCCAAGTTCTTCATAGTTTCTTATTTTTATTTAATGGTATATTTACTAGTTTTACCCGCCCCCAGAAACCCATATCATGAATGTTATGACCCGGCCCATCACATCGTTAGAAACTTAGAACAATACGCGAGGACATAATAATGCATGACTTCCTAGATTTATCATGTTTACGAATTAGTTGGTAATTGGTAAACCTGATTGCTGTAGGAATGCATATTATTGCTTGTTCCTTACTAATACGATATCCCTAAATTTATTAAGTTTCTGAATATCTTTCTTATATATTTATAATTTATGTCCATCCGCTTCTGATTCTTCTGGGTCTCAAGGGAAGAGCCGATCTGAAATCTGAATCAAAGAGTTTGTTTGCTTGTTGCTTTCAGTCGTTTGTCGGTTAGGCAAGTTTCTTTCTTTTTATTAAATAAATCTTAAACCCTTTTCAATCTACAATTCTGAACTGTTTATTTTGTTCTATGTATGATATATCTGTTGGTTCTTCGTATTTATTCATGTTTGGGTGTTTTATCATTTGAGTTTTATGACTTGTTCTCTTAATCTCTGTTTAGTTTGTAACTTTTGTATAATAAAAATAAAGCTTGTTACTATGCCTATCTGCCAAAATTAAAAACTTAGTTGGGATTCCGGAAATTGTTCCTTGCAGTGAAATATATTAATAATCCATGCAAGCATACATATATGATATATTTGTTTTCATTTTTTGTTGAACTCAGGGTTTTCAAGAGGTGTTAATTAATAGAGATGGCGAGGATGATATCCAAGCAAACAAGGAAGAAATGGGCTAAAGTTGTTGTTAGTAACTTTCGAGTTATATTTACATACTATCGCCTATCAAGAATGTTGTTATCGCTCCCTCGAGATTTTATTGACCGCAAGCTGATCAGAGCTATCACTTGGATGCAAAACAAAATAATAAAACATTCCAAACTAGATGGGAGGAAGAGCAATTCCAACAGCATGTGTGGTACAACAGTTGGTCCAAGCAACTCCCAGAAGAAATCATGCAATTGGTTCTAAAGCATCTATGCATAGCAGATTACCTTCGGTGTCGTGCAGTATGCCGTTTTTGGAAAGAAGCTGTTGATAGGGCCATTGCTGGCAAACGGTGTCGCCCTGCTCCTCAACTTCCATGGCTGATTCTCTGTTCTCATCAATTTTCCCTCAAAGATCATGGCTTTTTAAGTCTAAGCGACCAGAAAATATACAAATCGAGTCCCAGTTACATGAATAGGCTCAATTGTGTTGGGTCAATTGAGGGGTGGTTGATCATGGTTGATAGTGCATTTCCTGCATATACTCGCCGCCGGCCGAGGCATTCACATTGTCCTAGAGATTGAGATTCATACCAATTGAGATTTCCGATCAAAAATAAAAGACGTAATTAAACAAACTTGGACATATATAACACATGTAATCATCCAAACTATAATCTCATACAAATCTAAATTAAATTGATCAAAAATATCAAAAACTAAGCTACGGGAATTAAAATCAGAGATAGACATATAGAAGGAATTCAATAATTCAACTAACTACTTAATCAAACTTTTATTTCATGCAGATCTAACAGTACTCAACAATTAACCTACGGAAATAGATTTAGAACGAATTCATTTATCCAAACAACCGGCTAATAAACTATGATACGCTGCAAATCGAAGCTACGGAAATATAAAAACATCATTCATATTATCAATCGGAGTTGATAAATTAAAGCAGAATTACACTGCAAATTTAAGCAATGGAAACACAAGAACATTCAGATTTTGGAATTCATAACAAAATTTAAAGCAGAATTAAGCTGCAAATCTAAGCCAGCAGATCTAACATCAATCAACAATTAACTACGGAAACAGATAAAATAGATATAGAACAAATCAATATCCAAACAACTAGCTAATCAGATATAATACGCTGCAAATCGAAGCTACGGAAACATAAAATGAACAGATTATTAATCGGAGTTTTTAAATTAAAGAAAATTGCGCTGCAAATCTAAGCTATGGAAACACGAGAACATTCAGATTTTGAATGGAGTTGATAACAAAAATTAAAGCAGAATTAGGCGGCAAACCTAAGCTATGAAAAAACGAAAAGAAAATTTTGATTTTCAAAATAACGCACCGATGCCATGAGTTCGCTTGGGCAGAGCTCTCTGATGTTCTTCTTCTCTCTCTGGAGAAACGAGTGGAGGGAATGAATATATTTTTTTCTTTCGAAATTGGGTGGAGAGCTGACAGAAAGAGTGTCTTTAGACCTCTATTTATACACGCGGGACTGGGAAGTGGCGGTTAGATTTTAAATTTGTTTGTTTAATTCTGTTATGGCTAGCTGGAGCAAAACAAATTCTCGCTCGCTCTTTCATCAACAGATAGTGTTGTGCTACCGTCACTGCCCCTTCATCGATCCACAATGTCACTGGGCCCACTTCCATTCTCTCCATAATACTCCGCGCGTTCTGGCTCATCGGATTTGGCGGCAGAGGTGGCCCGCCGGATTTGGATGCGGAGGAGGGCGAGGGCGGAGGCGGAGGTCTCCACTTGTTCATACTCAAGCTGACTGATTTCTGAAGTTGGACTTTTTAATTTTCTGTTATTAAAACCTGACTTTTAATTGTCTCCTCGGCCTTTTTCTTTTTTTTTGGTGGTAGACTGACTCTCTCGCTTCCTTGACCTTCACTTTCTAGACCCTTCCGAGTTCTGATGGGCCGTGTCTCCAAGCTTTGGTGCATTTCTTTAATGCAACTTGGGTTAATTTTCGTCTTTTCTCACCAGCCCACCACGAATAACATGCTCAATCTACCATTTTTATACATGGTACAAAATAAGCAAGGAACATCAATCTACGTACCATTATATGATATATGATTTATGATCACTTGTCATGATCCATCCTTCCATTGCTTGGTTCTTATAATTAAGCCACTGTGGTTCCTTATTGAGATTGAGAACTACATTTGTGATGTTTGGAAGGTGGGATTGAAGTTTAACAAGAATGAGAGTGGGATCATCACTGAAGGAGAAATCAAAAACAAGGTGGAACAACTGCTTGGTGATGAGAATTTCAAAGCAAGGGCTTCCAAACTCAAGGAAATGGCCATAACCAGTGTCAAAGAAGGTGGCCAATCTAACAAGGTCTTTAAAGTTTTATTGAAAGGATGAAGTCATAGAAAAGTCCCGTATTATTTCATTTTGTATGACAAAGAAAACGTGCGAATAAATCTGTTTCAAGAAAAAATACGACACCAATGTCTCATTGCCTCAGCTGATACGCTACTGATGCAATAACTAACATTCATCTTATAATTAAATTATGAATCGACCTAACTATATAATTAATATCTCTCACACAATCGTAGGTGTGATCCATCTATATGAGCATTCCACATAATGTAACTTCTCAAATGTTGTCCAGGACAATCCCTCATAAAATAAAAACCTCTTTTGAGTAATACTAAGATCACAAATTTGGATCAAAATTATCTGTTAGTATTTTATTAATTCATATATGACTCATTCTAAAATTACTATATTTCACAAGTAAAATGCTGACATGTTTAATAACATATCATTTAGAATCCTAACATAATTGAACCTATCATTTGAAGTTTTAGTTAGCGTGTATTAGCTGTAATTAGTTGTCAATTAGCAATAAGTTAGCAGTCTTAATTGTATAGTTGACTTACCATCTTTGGTATTTGTATCCTGTATAAATACACACAGTATAATGAAGATTATTCATTCAGCCTAATTATAATTCTCAATTTGGTATCAGAGCTGATGGCTAAAGAATTTTCTTCCGCTGCCTAATCTCTATTCTTGCTGAAAGCAAACCCTAAATTCTACAAAATACTTAGAAAATACAAATACTAGTATTTTCTGTACCTACATTCATCTCCCAGAAGACGACAACGACCAGCAGACGCCGACGCCACCCAGAAGTTGGCGACGCTGCTGCCTAGAAGACGACGACCAGCTGACGACGACGCCGCCCAGACGACGACGACGCTGCCCAGATAACGACGCCGCCGCCATCCAGGAACGCCGTCGATCCTTCCTGCTTGCAGCGCCGTCGATCCTTCCTGCCTGCAGCGCCGCCGATCCTTCTACGGTTCTTTCTGACGCCGATCCTTTGTTTCAAGTTCCAACAAGTGGTTTCTGTTCTCTGCTTATAACAGAACCCAGATTGCACAGGGTCCATAAGTTGTTTCTGCGTGGCTGGTTTTGTGATTTCTGCCTTTAAATCAGTGACTTTTGTAACTTCTTTTTTCATTCTTCTGGTTAACAGAATTAAGCATATCTGATATGTCTGACGGAAAAATGACTCCTGACAGCAAGATGCCAACTGCTGTGACCATTCAGGATAATTCCTCTCAAATCCATATGAAATTGGATGGTACAAATTATCGTGTTTGGTCTAAAATTCTAGAGATGCATATTGCAGGTAGAAAAAAGAAAGGCTATATTACTGGAAGGAAAGTTGCGCCTGCTGTTGATGATTCGGCCTATGATGAATGGGAAGCTACCGAACAATATCGACTGTTGACTATCGAACAATATCGATTTTTGTAAACAAAATACTTCATTCGACAGATGTCTTCCGAATATATGTAAAATGTTCGGCATGTGTCTGTCGAAATTCATAAGTTCATTCGGCAACCAGTCACCGAATGAATTTTTTAAAATTTTTTTGCAATTTTCATTCGGCAGTTAACCACCGAATATGTTAGTTGTGTTCGGTAGTCATCTGTCGAACAATGCAGAAACGTTCGGTACTGATTCGCCGAATGAACCGCGAACAGTAAATGAAAAACACGAAAAAAAACTCAGAAAATTACGATCATACCTCGTCGGAAGGCAAATAAGGGACGAGTGAAGGCTCCATTCATAAAAACTAATATGTATTTCTACAATCTTATTGCGTATATGTGATCAAGAGAGAAAACTTAGGGTTTAATGGAGGAAAAATGAAGAGATGAGGTTATGAGAGGAGGGGGTGTGCAATGAAAGTTTTAGGATTATTTTGGCTGAGGTTTAAGAGTGTTGGGTGGGGTGTGTAAGAGTGTTGGGATGGGTGTGTAAGGAGAGTTTTTTTTTTTTCAAATAATAAAGGTTGTCCTTTTTGGTCATTTCTCTTTGTGTCAATTAAGTAATTTCACAAATTAAGTTGTTATGAGTGTGTAAAGAAAAAATTAAAGGGTGTACAAATAGCAGCTGTCTTTATTTATTATTTATTGTTTGACTTCCTCTGATTACATGGCTGCCATGCGATTCATTCGTTTTCTCGCAGAAAGTCACAGGCAAGCAAACTATGCCATTCAGTAAACCATTTTTAACTACGATAAAAGGACCCATCATCAACTCCATTTTTGTTCTCCCATGAAACCTCCATGAAAGCTCAAACACCCTACTTCGTTCCTTAAAAGTGGTTCCTTTCTTTCCATGGACCAGCATACATATATATTTTGCAAACAGGCTCATCGATCCTCCATGATTTCAACTAATTGGCATATAGGTAAGATTTTCATCCCCCCTAATTCATTTGTATCATTGTAAATTTCTGCTAGATTTTGGTAATAAATTGCTGATGCTTACAAGATTTGGCCGTCTGCTTCTGCAATTTAGCCCTGGAAACAATCATCATCATAGTTGTGATATTTTTCGGAGTTGCTTGTACTCAAAACTCAAAAGCGGCTGTTTTTCCCAAATTCTTCATAGTTTCTTATTTTTATTTAATGGTATATTTACTAGTTTTACCCGCCCCCAGAAACCCATATCATGAATGTTATGACCCGGCCCATCACATCGTTAGAAACTTAGAACAATACGCGAGGACATAATAATGCATGACTTCCTAGATTTATTATGTTTACGAATTAGTAAGTAATTGGTAAACCTGATTGCTGTAGGAATGCATATTATTGCTTGTTCCTTACTAATTCGATATCCCTAAATTTATTAAGTTTCTGAATATCTTTCTTATATATTTATAATTTATGTCCATCCGCTTCTGATTCTTCTGGGTCTCAAGGGAAGAGCGGATCTGAAATCTGAATCAAAGAGTTTGTTCTTGCTTGTTGCTTTCAGTCGTTTGTCGGTCAGGCAAGTTTCTTTCTTTTTATTAAATAAATCTTAAACCCTTTTCAATCTACAATTCTGAACTGTTTATTTTGTTTTATGTATGATATATCTGTTGGTTCTTCGTTTTTATTCATGTTTGGGTGTTTTATCATTTGAATTTTATGACTTGTTCTCTTAATCTCTGTTTAGTTTGTAACTTTTGTATAATAAAAATAAAGCTTGTTACTACCCCTTTCTGCCAAAATTAAAAACTTAGTTGGGATTCCGGAAATTGTTCCTTGCAGTGAAATATATTAATAATCCATGCTAGCATACATATATGATATATTTGTTTTCATTTTTTGTTGAACTCAGGGTTTTCAAGAGGTGTTAATTAATAGAGATGGCGAGGATGATATCCAAGCAAACAAGGAAGAAATGGGCTAAAGTTGTTGTTAGTAACTTTCGAGTTATATTTACATACTATCGCCTATCAAGAATGTTATTATCGCTCCCTCGAGATTTTATTGACCGCAAGCTAATCAGAGCTATCTCTTGGATGCAAAACAAACTAATAAAACATTCCAAACTAGATGGGAGGAAGAGCAATTCCAACAGCATGTGCAGGTACAACAGTTGGTCCAAGCAACTCCCAGAAGAAATCATGCAATTGGTTCTAAAGCATCTATGCATAGCAGATTACCTTCGGTGTCGTGCAGTATGCCGTTTTTGGAAAGAAGCTGTTGATAAGGCCATTGCCAGCAAACGGTGTCGCCCTGCTCCTCAACTTCCATGGCTGATGCTCTGTTCTCATCAATTTTCCCTCAAAGATCATGGCTTTTTAAGTCTAAGCGACCAGAAAATATACAAATCGAGTCCCAGTTACATGAATAGGCTCAATTGTGTTGGGTCAATTGAGGGGTGGTTGATCATGGTTGATAGTGCATTTTGGCATCCTGAGGGTTTTATGAAACCCTGGTCATTCTACTTATTGCATAATGATCAGAGCTGCGGTAGATTTACTACTCTCAACTTCTTCTTAAATCCAATATCAGGTGCCCGAATTATGCTCCCATCACAGTCTACCATTCCATGGGACAACAGCAGTAATCCTTCCTTATTCTACAAAGTAAAAGCTTCTTCAGTACCAACAAGCCAACATTGTATTGTGGCTGGCCTTTTAAAAGGTTGTTTGGCATTCTGTAGGCCCACCGATAAATCATGGACTCTCATTGAGGAAGGGGTTGGAGGGCTCTATTTTTACACTATAGAAATGGTTGATAGGAAATTATATGCTGCGACAGAGAATGCAGCAAAATTTGTAATGGTCTTTGACATCCAAGATTCTAAAGGTGGGCCTCCTAGCTACAGGGTTGAAAGATTGGTTATGGTTGACCCCATGCCAATTAGTTTCAGGTCCTTGAATTTTAGAAGGAACGGAGTCAGGTATGAGACTAAACGGGCAGCCATTTACCTATTAAAAGATCCTGTCTCAAATGAGTTATTCTTGATTTGTCGTAGTATGAGTTATGCTCGTGAAGAGGATCCAATAATTCCTTGGCTTGAGATTTTAGGTGATAATTTCATCATTCCACCAAAGACGGAAGGATTTAGAGTGTTCAAGCTGGAGTTTAATAATGGTCCTCGATGGGTAGAGGTTCTTGACCTTGGTGATCAGATATTGTTTATAGGCCAGAGCAGCAGCAAATTCATCCCTGCAGCCATAGGCATTAATGATGGTCTCAATGATAACACACTACTTGAAAGAAACTGCATCTATTTTGCTTTTGATTGTCCTTGTCGTTCAGCAACACCATCATCGAGCAGGCGTGATTTTGGAGTGTTTTCCTTGAGAGACAGGAGCATCCAACGACATACTTTCCCCAAAGATCATTCTCATACCCGATTGCATGATCAACCTGTCTGGTTCACACCAAATTTTTGGTAGCTTAGTTAACTCAGGTCCTGTTTTGCTGGGAGTTGTATGCATGTAGCTTTAGAATTACTAATTGTTTGGTTGGAACTTATGCATCAGGCTCACTTATTCTTCACTCGTAATTCACTATATATGTTGATTGGTGACGTTATATATTAATGGTAAACTTCATATTTGGTAATTTTCAACTTGCTGATGTTTGCAAGACTTGGCTGCGGTCTGCTTGTACAATTTGGCCCTAGGAACAATATACTGGGGAATCGTTAATTTTCATGGTTATGAAGGGAAGGTGGTAGAAGAATACGGCCAAGTGATTCGGCCAAAAATTCAAAAGTGGCTGTTTGTGCTTTTGAGGCCTAATTTCTTGACGATGGTTAATTAGCTTGAAGCCTTAGAACAATAAACAAAAAGCCAGAGGGAGTCAAGAGTACGAAATGGGCTGGTTTTAAAACTGCTAGCCATTCTTCGAACGCTCAAACAAGATCTAGGAATTGTTGAACTGCAATTATATAAAAAGTAAACAAAAACCTTTGGGAAAACTATAAATCTTAACTTAAAAACCAATAAATCTTCTAAACTATACTAAAACACACCATCACACGTTCAAATCACCCATAATAACCTAAAAAATATCATTGTAATTGTATTGTTTTAAACACTCCAACGAAAATTAAAAAAAGGCCATATTTTTGTTCAATAGAATCAATTCATTGTCCTTAGATACTTGGAAAATTATCGGGGTTATATGGATAGTTCATTCTTTTTTTATCAACCAACATCATGCTTCAGATATAGCTTTTGGCGCCTAGGATAATTATAAACAAGAAAGCTTACCAATTAACTCTTTAGTAACTAGTAGTCTAGTACATCCTTCCACACAAAGTTTACAAACACACAAATGCACACACACAAAAACAGCTCTTTTCTAACAAAACTGACGTAGATAAGGATGAAAAATGGGCTGGGTTGGGCCGGACTGGTTCTGGTTCAAGAGGAAGATCTGAAGTTCAAACCAATAGCTATTGGGCTAGACCAACGGGTTTTCCGGCTGACTTAAAAAATTTCTCAGTCTGCTGAGCCTTCGCTGCCCCAGAAGTCTCTAACCCGTGATTAAGATTTATTAGCAAGGGTTGTTGCTGCTCAGTGAGGCACAGACCCACAGCAAGAAAAAAATAAAAATAAACATAAACATAAACAACAAGGAATGGTTGGATAGTCTTATCACACAAAGACAAGCCTAAACGGAAATTTAAAAAAAAAAAAAAAAAACCAAAAACAACATCATAAACTACCAAACGACATCACATAAAGGAAAATTAAAACGACATTAAAATTCACAACACCAATTCCATGAGCCAACCACCGAAATTGCCACCCACCAATTTCACAAAGGAAAAAACATATCAACATGTATTTGAGATACTGAGAGTGATGCAGATATATGTCTTGCAAACATTTAAAATTGAAAACTAGTCAGCAAAGATTCAGGAATAGTAGAAGGCCCAATTACTAGAGTCCATATCCGAAAGTTAAGCCCGAGAAGAGCTCATTAAGATGGCAAAGGAATGTTTAATGTCGAAGTGACAAGTCTATCCCTGCTGCCTGCTAAAGTAATTCCAGACATAGCGGAGGCTGCAGTGGAAGAGGATCTGAACCATCACTGTGACCACCCAGCGAGCAGTCCGGTTGCCCCATATCCTGTGGAATGTAGGCACCTTGTGGCGCGTTGGGAGCAGCATCATTGGCAGCTGGTGGCGGGTTGGGAACAGGCACTGGAGCATCCTTGGCTGGCCGTGGAGCACGGACCGCCGAGCCAGCTGATAGAGCGTTTACATCGAAACCATGTGGGATTGGTGCGGGAGCCACAGCATGAGCGAAGCCAGGTGGTTCCAGTTGGTTCACTGAGTCTTGTGAAACATTTGGTGGTTGGTTGACTGAGCCTTGTGAGTGATTTGGCGGTGCTGGCTGTGCAGCAGCAACAGCGTTGCTTCCGCCACCGGAAGGAAGCCCTGCTGCAGCAGCAACATTGTTGCTTCCGCCACCGGAAGGAAGCTCTGCTGCAGCAGCAACATTGTTGCTTCCGCCTCCAGAGGGAAGCCCTCCCGCCAGCATTTCCTGCATATACTCGCCGCCGGCCGAGGCATTCACATTGTCCTAGAGATTGAGATTCATACCAATTGAGATTTCCGATCAAAGATGAAAGACCTAACTAAACAAACTTGGTCATCCAAACTAACTTAATTAAACTATAATCTCATACAAATCTAAAATTGATCAAAAATATCAAAAACTAAGCTACGCTGCAAATCGAAGCTACGGAAATATAAAAACATCATTCTGATTATCAATCGGAGTTGATAAATTAAAGCAGAATTACGCTGCAAATTTAAGTTATGGAAAAACAAGAACATTCAGATTTGGGAGTTGATAACAAAAATTAAAGCAGAATTATGCTGCAAATCTAAGCTGCAGATCTAACATTAATCAACATTTAACTACGGAAACAGATAAACAGATTCAGAACAAATTCAATTATTCAAACAACTAGGTAATCAGATATAATACGCTGCAAATCGAAGCTACGGAAACATAAAACCAACAGATTATTAATCGGAGTTTTAAAATTAAAGAAGATTTGTGCTGCAAATCTAAGCTACGAAAACACAATTGATAACAGAAATTAAAGCAGAATTAGGCGGCAAACCTAAGCTACGAAAAAACGAAAAGAAAATTTTGATTTTCAAAATAACGCACCGATGCCATGAGTTCGCTTGAACAGAGCTCTCTGATGTTCTTCTTCTCTCTCTGGAGAAACGAGTGGAGGGAATGAATATATTTTTTCCTTTTGAAATTGGGTGGAGAGCTGACAGAAAGAGTGTCGTAGGCCTCTATTTATACACGCGGGACTTGGAAGTGGCGGTTAGATTTTAAATTTGTTTGTTTAATTCAGTTACGGCTAGCTGGAGCAAAACAAACTCTCGCTCGCTCTTTCATCGACAGATAGTGTTGTGCTACCGTCACTCCCCCTTCATCGATCCACAATGTCACTGGGCCCACTTCCATTCTCTCCATAATGCTCCGCGCGTTTTGGCCCATCGGATTTGGCGGCAGCGGTGGCCCGCCGGATTTGGATGCGGAGGAGGGCGAGGGCGGAGGCGGAGGTCTCCACTTGTTCATGCTCAAGCTGACTGATTTCTGAAGTTGGACTTTTAGTTTTCTGTTATTAAAACACCTGACTTTTACCTCTGCCTTTTTTTTGTTTTTGGTGGTAGACTGACTCTCTCGCTTCCTTGACCTTCACTTTCTAGACCCTTCTGATGGGCCTTATCTCCAATGTTTGGTGCATTTCTTTAATGCAACTTGGGTTAATTTTCGTCTTTTCTCACCAGCCCAGCCCACCACAAATAACAAGCTCAATCTACCATTTTTATACAAGGTACAAAAATAAGCAAGGAACATCAATCTACGTACCAATATACCATATATGATTTATGATCACTTGTCATGATCCATCCTTCCATTGCTTGGTTCTTATAATTAAGCCACTGTGGTTCCTTAATGAGATTGAGAACTACATTTGTGATGTTTGGAAGGTGGGATTGAAGTTTAACAAGAATGAGAGTGGGATCATCACTGAAGGAGAAATCAAGAACAAGGTGGAACAACTGCTTGGTGATGAGAATTTCAAAGCAAGGGATTCCAAACTCAAGGAAATGGCCATCACCAGTGTCAAAGGAGGTGGCCAATCTAACAAGGCCTTTAAGAGTTTTATTGAAAGGATGAAGTCATAGAAAAATCCCCTATTGTTTCATTTTGTACGTATGACAAAGAAAACGTGCGAATAAATCTGTTTTCAGAAAAAAAATATGATACCAATGTCTCATTGCCTCAGCTGATACGCTACTGAGCAATAACTAACATTCATCTTACAATTAAATTATGAATCGAGCTAACCATATAATTAACATCTCTCATATAGTGGTAGGTGTGATCCATCTATATGAGTAGTCCACATAATGTAACTTCTCAAATGTTGTCCATCTATTTGAGTTATGTGACATTTGATTTAATGTTCACAACAATAATAGAATAGAAGAGACAAAAAAATGTAATTACAAACAACGTACTATGCTCAAGACATTGGTATCTACAACTTATATTATTTTTTTTTTTTCAAAAGTTTGCAGAGGCCATGCTCCTCTTAATTCCTTCTACGTTCAACCTCTGCTACCATGGAAGCTAGGTCTAAGCAATGGGGTTCCGTTCTGGTGCTGATCGACCAGTTCCTTAATGAGATTGAAAGCTACATTTGTGATGTTTGGAAGGCGGGATACATTGAAGTTAACAAGAATGAATGTGGGATGTGGTGTACAATGTATTTGAAATGTCAAAATAGAATGTACAACTTGAACTTTAGAATTATTAAAATCTAGCGAATCATTATTTCAAGTGATTTGATTCTTAACTTTCTCTTTTATATATGATGAAATTAATGTGTTTTTTTTTTTATGTTGGAATGTGCTCAACTTTGACAATATACATATTACGGCTTAATTAACAGGATGATTATGCAAAAAATGTACCTTATTGAGTTACTAGAAAGAAGAGAAGCAATAGTTTTCCCCAACTCCAAGAGTATGGAAAAATGCTAGCTGATAAGATGTGACATGGATGTTGCTCGTAGTTAGCTAGTCATGGTGATGGGGTATGGACCCTTTTTGTAATGAAAGATCAAAGAAGTATGGTTCTTCTCTTTTTCTTTTTTTTTGGAAAAAAAAGTAAAGAAGAAACATTTTTGGAAAAGTTCATGATGCATGGTAGGATAGATGGTCAAGCTAGTTATGTTTTATTGAATATTAATTTTTTTATAAAAAAAAAAAAAAAAAACTTAAGTTATTAGTTGGAAAAATTCAGTAAGTATTTATAGTCTTATTACACGATTATCATATCTGATGCGAGACTACTAATACTTAACACGTGTGTGTCGATTTTCTTTTTTCATGCTTAACTCTTGACCATGTATATGGTTTGACCAATGTACAAGATCAAAACTAGTGTTAGTGTCATATATACTAGCGAGTAGCTAGTCGGTAATTTAAGTAGAGGATAAACGCCTCTCAAAACATGTTCACTTTCTTTTACAATAATAGTAGGATGAATAAAATTTAGTAAGCAAATTTCACGAGTGTAAACAACTATCAATTCAATATGGTCAACTAATTGTTGAAAACGACAATAAAAGATGAGATGAACAACTATATAGTATATATTTCTGTGAAACACTCGAGCACCTGGTTGGTCCTCATTTTTTTTTGTTCTTCCTCTTTATTTTATTTTTTCTCTAGCTAGCTAGACGGTAGAGCCTACCTAGGGACCTAGCTAGGATGGATGTCATCAATATATAGCATGCAATTAAGCTCTGAAGTCCATGTTACAAAATTGATTGAAAAGCAAAACCCAAATTGGGTTTGCAATATTATGATGAAGCCATGACATAGCTGCCCATTTTTCCCCTTAACTGGCAAAACTCACAGAGCATGCTGAGCTGCTCTGTGGTCGCTTTTGCACATGGCTAGCTAGCCTCTTTATTATACATAGCACCAAGAACGTTAAGACATGAGAAATATATAGCAGGAAAAGTGAGAGATATCCAAATTGGGAAAAATACCCCTAAAAATTTGGCTTTTGGCACATGGGATTCTTGACTACTGCTGAGAAAACTAGTCACTATCATCACAAACACACTTCATGCCAAGGACAAATTAAGGACATTTGTGAAGGGCACTGCTGTCCATTTCACATAGATATTATGTGAATGTGAAATATCTATACATCTATCTATCTATTTATCTATCTGCAGAATTCAGAAACTGCAATGACTGTCACCCACCACCACCACACCCATGCCAATAAGCTATTTTGCTAATATATGCCATGCTCTCATCATCTTACATATTTACACTATTACCAATTTTACCAGTACTACACTGACATGGCTGATGGCTTTGCTGTGAAATGTCATGCCATGCCTCCTCATCATCAGTCATGACTCTCTGCACTGCCAGTAATTAAGTAAGAGAGACATATGTAGGAGAGGGCCACAGGGTATGTCTAACTCCTGGGTACCCAAAATTCCCACCTTTTCCGTGTATTTGCATTTTGAAAACTATTTGTTCATCATTCAAATATAACAAATTCTAAACTCTAGGAAATAAAAAAAAAAGTATCGGATAATTTTGAACACTAACCCTTTTTTGTTTTTATTAAAGAGGATTGGAGTTCTAAATTTCTAAAAAGAAAGCTAAAAGTTTCAACAAATTTTGGTTAATAATTTTTCAAATTTCTCAAGGATATCAGTCTTTCAATATTTTATTCAAATTGGTGGACTCTGCATATATAAAATTATATAATTAATATAGTCTAGCTTGGATTAATTACTCATTCTCCACATATACATGCACCAAAATATCAAAGCCACCTAAGCTCAAAAACTATAAAATACAGAATATATACATATACCAATTCGTCATTCTCGATCACCCCAAAATATCAATAAAATTAGCTAAGCGCCCAGAAACTATGAGATAGAGAAAAAAAGAAACCAAAAGACAAGTAACATTACATTTTGCCACAAATATTAAAGATCGAGCAGATGAAAATTTTAGCTATTAATTAATTGAGCCTCATGTGGTGGAAGATCTTCAACCAGACAAAGCATGCAAAATCTAAACTTCAAATTAAAATTTTAGAAAAAAAAAAAAATTCGAAAGCCCCTTTCTGATAAACTAACTATGATACAGCAGCGATATTTTCTTTGTCACTAGATCCATAAAACTCAACGAGTCTCTGTAAAATCAGGACCTGGGTCCGCAACAGAACGATGTAGTCCGCGGTTTCTTGGAACAATTGGTCCGCTTTTACTACTGTCGACGAGGACGACGTCGTTTTTGTTTTCCCGCTGTGGGACGGAATGAGGCTCTTCAGGGTCTCCAACTTCGCTGACACCACCCTCGAGCACTTGCGTCGACGTCCTCCATTGTTGAAGCTTCTCCGAGCTCTACAGCTGCCACGTGGCGCCCCGAGCCTTCTTCGTGAGGTGGTTCTTCTTGTCCTTTCTGCAAGAGTGGTTTTGAGGTTGCCCGGAGTTGAGCTCATTGTGTGTTGTATGAGATCAGAGAGAGAGAGAGAGAGAGAGAATGTGATCGTGAAGAGGAGGCCTTTCCGGGTCTTAAGTAATGGTGGGTTCGTAAATTGACACTTGGGTTGGTAGTATCTACGGAAATGCCATTTATGGCTTTTCTTTTGTCGTTTTCTTCTACCTTCAAATTCTCTTATTCTTGGCCTTTGCTTGGTTTCTATTTATTTATTTGAATTTGGGAAAAAGGTTAAAGTTTGTACTATTTATTGGGTTATAATAAAAAAAAATATCTTGAAGATGTAAAAGTTTCTCTTCTTTGGCCCTTTCCTTGAGTCTTGCATAAAATTCCTATCTCATTATAATTAGTTTTTCAAAAAAAGGCTTAATAATGACATAGATTAACAATACCTATTTAAATTTTCATATAATAATATTAGATATATTAAATTTAGAGCTATTTAAAAAAAAGTTAAAAAAATATTTTCAAAATTACAAATAGATCGATAAATATTTTTTAAATCTCAAAATAGTTACCATCGACTAAAATGAATTAAATGAAATTATGTATTATAATAGAACATAACAAAAATTAGAAATTACATTCACTGCTATTAAAATAAAAACAATAAATTAGAGCAAAAAAGTAAAACAAACTTAAAGAAAAATCAATAATGGGCTGGACCCGCAAGGCTATTGATCAAAACGTAATTTATGAAATTATATGATTGACTAAAATATAATAGGAAATTTAGTATTAACTTTTTTGTAATTTTAAAATATTTTATTGACTTATTTGTAATTATCTATTTATTTACAACATAATGATTTGTAATATCTTATTTATTTGAAATAAATGAGGCATATAAGTTATTTTTAATGTTAACTACCAACAAATTACAAATAGAATGCAAGGGGTGGGTCCTATGGAGCTATTGTAAGGGACAAAGGAGGTGGGAAAATGCAGATATTCCATGCAAGGAGAAGAAGCGTGATTGTGTAATTTCACAAATAAAAATTTTGGCATCTCAATTAAAAGGAGAAAGCGGGAACAAGGCACAACTTGCGAGCCACAAGGCAGAAAGCCTGCCCATCTGTAACGGCACATGTGAGGTCCCGGACCGTCAAACGCCTCATTCCCAGATTACCCTCAAATTTGTTTATTTAATTTGGTGAGTCGATAAACATATTTACACTAACATCAACATGTGTCTTTGATCAAACCTTGTGCAATTCTCCAATTGGATTATGTTTTTGGTTTTTTAACCCAACGTCACTAATCATTATAGTTTTGCTAACTTCATTTTTTGACATGAAAAATTACAAACAATGACAACTTTATGATTTTTTTTTTATTCAGTGAAAAAATAAAATGAACTGACTGTCTCAATCTCTTTAAGGCATTGCATCGAATTTATTGATGTTGTCTTAATGAATTAAATTATTGAACCAAATTAATGGCAACAATTTTGTTCATTATACTCAATTAATGGCCAAGGCAGTAAAGCACAAATACTATACTATGCCAATGTCGAATGGAAAAGAATAATAAATTAGATGACAATTAGTTACAAATGATATCTGATCTGCGAAAAAAAGTAAAAATTCAAAGAAATACTTGTACAAAATGTTAAAAGGATCCATGATCGCCAAATCCAATGCATAGCAAGACAAATTAAGCTTCTATTCTCTGTTTTGTTTTGGCAACAGAGGGGAATTCCTGGCAGCCCAAAAATAGAAACCCAGAGTCTAATATAGACAAAGCTTGCCTTTCATAATGTAAAGAGTATTAATGGGTTGTTTAACTAGATATTGAATCTAAGGGGCAAAATAGACATTTGGGACCCAATTAAAGGTTGTGAGCAGCTAGGTAGTTGTATTGGGAGTGTGGCTTCCCTAAAGGATGCATGTGAATTAAGGGTGATATGGGCCAGCAAAGCCCCATCTGAAGGGTTGAGAGGGTTGAGAGGGTTGAGAGAGAGAGAGAGAGAGAGAGAGAGAGAGAGAGAGAGCACATGGGAAGCACATGCAGATGAGGAGTTTTGGAGTGTAGTTTGGGAAGAAGGGGGTAGGCATGTGACAAATGAGAGACAGTGAGGCAGCATGAAATGTACAGCATGTTTTGCACATTCCCTGCATGGAACTGATCAATTTGCAGTACCTTTTCTTCTCTCTCTTTCCCTCTCTATCCCCTCCCAAAGAATTATTATTCTACTTTAATCATTTACTTTTATCAATCAATTCCATCCCAAATCATATATAAAAGTACTATAATATGATTGTTATTATAATTGTAATTATAATATATAATTGGATTTACTTATTTTGATACACATGTTTAGACTTGGTTCAGTTTCAAGCTAATTCAATCCGGCATGTGTGACATGTGTGTGAGCAGTGCACATGAGTTTCATTCCTAGTTATTATAGAATTGAAAGTACCATACTATTCAATTTATCTAAACAGAAGATCCTGTCTTCTCTTAGGTGGACTTTTGTTGAACTACCAGTGCAAGCCAAACAATTAATATATAACTTTGTCCGGTGGCCAAAAAAACAAATATATATATATAACTTTGTCCATTAAATGTATATCAATTGCACCACCCATATGCAGTAGAAGCTTAAACGAAGTTAACCCACTATAAATTTTTCATATTATAAAAAACACAGAAGTTTTTAGACAATACTATTTAGTCTAACTTTTTCTTTCCAATTTAGATGATATATATATATATATGATATGGTGGGCATATCTTATACCATAGAGATTCTAACTTCCTTATTTCTTGAGAACTATGATATGCATTCATGAATCATAAATATATATATGAACGAACTTTGACTTGAGTAAGTCGGTCCAACTTCAATGCTTTCGGTGGGTTAAAAGCTAAGGCAATGGTAAAAAACTTAAACTTCCATTTCGTCTATGTAAATTAGTAATTAACTTTACAGTACAAATCTTGATCTGCTAATTATAGGTCCAAATCACATGAATTTCCAATCTAGAATGAACATGCATATATATATATATATATATATACACACGGGTGTGAGGGACAAGATGATGAGAGTGCATTGTTTTGTTGCAAAGCAAATCACAGAGAGACATGTGATGTAACATCTTTTTTTGGTTCATCAGGCAGCACTTTCTTCGTTAGAGAGGGAGCTCAGTGCTGCGCAGGTGCAGGTGCACCTGCAACTACGGGAGTGCATGTGGAGTGGAGGTTTTCACTTTATTCCTTTTGTTTTTCGGTCGGCAGAGGGTGCCATAATCGAACATGGCTCACTCACCCCTTTTGGTTGCAACCCCATGACCCACTTGTATTGTCTAATCTCAACCGACTTTGCCTACTACTTCTTCCCCCTTGGTCAACCACACATTTTACTCTTGTCGGCTCTTATTAATCAATAATCAACAAGCTCTGACCTTAACATTATTTATGGTTTCACGGGTCAAAGTTGAGATAGTACACTACTTCGTTTGGTTCATTTCATTTTACAACTACAACTACCACTAATTTTCCAAGTACTAATTATAGTTTCATTTCACTTTAAATTTTATTCCTAAAGAGAAAATGTCTTGAATGGGGCAGTCTAATCACCTATATATTGCGACTACTCATTATTTATTAAAAACCATATTGTATACATGACACGATTATTTTACTAACAAAAATTTCATAGCCAAAATGATATTGGGCCATTGTTAATTCACTAACGTATCACGTATGATATATATTGGACCGATCCAGGAGTGATCATTTTTTACAATCATTTAGAGAGAATAATTCATGACATAATATTTTTGACACAAATTTTTAATGAGATTTACTTTATATACGATTTTAACGATTCGAACCGTTTATTTTTTAAGTTTTCATTAAAAGATAATCCTTATAAAAAATTAGATAAATCGGAAACTATTTACTATATAAGATTAAATGGTCAACATTTAGAGTTTATTTTGTTGACTATTGAATCTTTATAAGTAAATGATTTACAATTAACCTAATCTTTTATAAGAATAATATTTTAATAAAGACTTAAAAAAATAGACAGTTTGTATCCTTGAAATCCTATATAAAATATATCTCATTAAAAACTTGTGTCAAAAGTCGAAACTTATAAAAAATGATATCCCATGATCCACCCCCATCATTTAGTTATCAATATAATTGGATATGGACCCCGGTACCCAATTAAAAGGCCAAGCCCAACAGTAAAAGCCCAAAAGGGGATCTCATATTCTCATCTACAGGCTTAGCGTAGGTGTGGGACCATCTGCGGACTCATAATCAATAATTTGATATAAAAACAAAATGTAAAAAAAGACAATCTAATAAAAATCCCTGGCTTAAAGAAATATGTTGTATTCTGAGTTTCTGACAAAAAAAAAAAAAAAAAAAAAAAAAAAAAGAAATGTGTTGTATGACTTTTATCTTTGGGTGACTTTTCTTTTCCATTCCCTCAGAAATCTGCGAAGATCTCTCACTCAATATCTGGTTCCAAGCTTCCAACTTTCAACAAAATTCTAGGGTTTACCAATTCCACCAACAAAATAGGTACGAAAAGACAAAAATCTTCCTATTTTTCTGTTCAATGTTCAGATCATTAACCTAGTTTTTTCAATTTTGTGTTTATATTCTTTAGCACGATCTATGGTTTGATCATTCTCTGCATGCTCTTTTGGTCTCTGTCATTTTTTATATTTGTGGATTTGAAGTTTTTTTTGCAGTGTAAATTTTGGGTTTTTTTTTTTTCCAAAAGTTTTGCTCGCGATCAGGTAGTCATGCACTTCAACTAATGATTTCTGTTGCTGTGCCTCTCAATTTCATGAAGTGTGAATATTTGTTTGATATGTTGTAGACTAATCTGATGAAGTGTGAAAATGTGTTTCGTATGTGTTAGAATTGAACATAGATTAGTGAAGTCTTTAACATTTCAATGGTAATAAACAAAAGATATGGGTTGACATAGGTATCGCTCTCTTACGCTTTGTGTGTTATGGTGGTAATTATCAAAATGATGATATGGGTTGCTTTCTTTTTTCCCCTCATTTGAATTTTCGTACATGTTTGTTATTTTGGGGACCAGTTCTACCCATGGGTTCATTCCAATTTCCAAAGATATGATGTTCTGCGTGCACATGCATCATGTCTGTAACTACATTTGTAGATCGCACCTAGGTATGCAACTGTAGAAATAATTGTGTGGTGGTCATATTCCGTAAGGAAATTTACTATTTGGCTGAATGGTGGAACTATATTTCAACCCAACATAGGGCTATGAAAGTGCATTTGCTTATTGAATAAGACGACCCACACATAGCCCTATGTTTAATCCAATGTGAGGTTCTTTTGAGTTGACCACACTTGTTTATCTTTGGGGCTACCAGTTATATGGAACAATTTTTGATCATATGGATCTAACATAGCCAGGATTATTTTTTTTAAGGACAATGCTTAGTTTGAGTGCATCTCTTCATGACCAAACTCAGTGTCGGAGTAGGTTCGGATGTTTATGTATGTTTGTACTTGAACTGATTGTGATTTCTATGATCTATAGTTTATTTGCCTTTCCCCCCATTCTTTCTAGAGCATGTTTATTTTGTGTTCTAATGTTAACTAAAGCTTTAATGTGTGCATTTTTCTGAATTTTGAATTTATATGTTTTTTATTTTTTTTCCACAGGGTTTTTCTAAGAGTCTACTGCTTTCGGTCCATCTAATGTAGTATTTATTGCAGGGACAGAAATTTTTTGAATTTTTTGTGAGCTGAAAATGACAAGTGAAGAGGTTATGAAGGCCGTTTTTCCTTTACTGGAGGGCGTGGACCTTGCTTCATGTATGGCAGTGTGTAAGCAGTGGAGAGATATAGCCCGGGATGATTTCTTTTGGAAGTGCCTATGTGCCAAGAGATGGCCTTCTGTCTGCAAGCGACCTAACCCTCCCACTCTAACATATTACAAGCTGTATCAAACCTTTTCTAAGCGCCAGCATAGTCAAACTCTTCTTCCCCCGAGACTTTCCTTTGATGACTTGGAATTTTTCATTGATATCTGGACTGAAGATCAATTTATCTTTTCAGAAGTGATCCCAGGCCCTATCCTACAGAGTGGTATTAAAATCCCACCACCAGGAGTATGTGACATGCTTAGATTTCACCTGGAGGGTCCTGAGTACAAGATGAAACTACCTGTTGAGCCAAGGTTCACAATTCCTGTGAGCCAGACCGTGAGTGTTTCAGTGCTTGTGGGGCGCAAGGATTCTAATAGGGTTGCTTGTATAATCAACAAATCTATGTTTGATTACATTGATCGAACAGCATACAGGGCCATGGCAAATGACTACCTTGACTTCTCACCGGTATACCCCTTCATTTCGGGTATCCGAGCATGGGTCTCTTTGCTTTTCATGGACGACGGAAATGAAGGTGTTCTTGATGTTTTCGGGATTGAAATGGATTTCTGTGATGTTGCAAATTCCAAGGAAGAGGTTTTGTGGCTATTAGACATGCTTGATTGGAAGTGAAGGTTTGACTTGTAAGGCCATGCAATGAAAAAGAGCCACCAATGTAACAATGGTGTTTTGTTCTCTATGGCTCTTTGATGTGCTGAGGCTGCCAGGCTACCTCGGGAAAATAGTGCAACGCTCTTTCTTTTGTGGGTTCCTCCATGTTCAAAGGTTGTACATACTTTTTATTAATTACTGGTAATAATTATGAACCTTATTTTTTCTCTGCATTGAATTGTATCCATTCGGTTCATTCCTTTCGGTCCCCTGAAATGGGGAAGTCTCTGAATTTGTCCTATGCACTAAATGTTAAGCAGTATGGTAATTTTACAACAATTGTTACATGCCCTTTAAATGTATCTTCATTTGTTAACTTCAGCTAGTATTCACAAATAACATCAGGTGGAGTTTGTGATATTTCTTATTTTGAAAAATAACAGGAACTTCTGTTGTCAACTTTCTTGCCTGCAGTTCTATCTTGTTTTATTACTCACACGGTCAAACTCGATGATGTAGATAGCAAAGATGATAAGGGAAATTTAAAATGCCATATGAAGGTAGTGGTTCCTTTTGACAGGCCATTGGGCTAAAGCATGATTGACTGATTGTCTTCCTTCCAATTTGGCTTCTTCTTCGACTTAATTTTTGATAACCTGTTATAGAAAACTGTCCTGGTCATAGTAAGGTTTTTAACTCTACCTAATTCACAGTGTTGGATTAAACTTTTTGTGATTGTAAATTCCTTGTCACCCGTTGAAGAGGAGAAGGATTCATGCAATGAACCTTAACACCCTTTTTTCTGTTTGGTATAAAGCATACAAGTAATTAGAATAAAAAAAGGAAAAGAATCTCGACTACGGTCTACCCAGGTGACAGATATTTTTAGGGATTTCTATAAATTCTGGAAGCCAAGAATTGCACAATGAATAATCATATCTTTATTATTAGGAGATGAATTTTTAATTTGCCACATAAGGCAAAAAGTGCAAATCAAATAACTAGCAAGAGACTAAACATTGAGTCTATGTCTAAAAATTACTTCTCCCCTCAAAGGTTTGACCAAACTGCCAATTATTTGGTGCAACATTATCAAACCCGATCGTTTTCCCATCACTAGTAGTAACTTGGAATGACAAGCTTTGCCCAACTAAGTTGGCTCCAGTCTGCCAAAGCTGGCCCCAATTGCGTGACATCTGAAGCCAATCAGTGTTAGAGCCTTTAACTCTGACATTTGAAACATCACCAGCACCACCAACATTGAACACTAATGCAGCAAGCCAATAGGGGTTTCCACTGAGTTGAAACTTAACCCCTCCTTGTTTATGGCATGGGACTCTGCGATACTTTACAGGAATAATCCCAGCTTTGTATATTGCAATTTTTGTGAACATGGACATGGACAAGTCGAAGTGTTTGTTTGGTGGGTTGCACCAATGGTCTGGAGCTGGATCCCAATTTGGTGGGCAAAAATTGGTTGCAGTAATTGTAATAGGGCCAGCATTGGCTATGCACCACTGTGGATCATTCACACACATGATCTCAAAACAAGCACCACAAGCAAGCCCCTTGTTGAACAGTTCTGTGCTTAGAGCTGCTGTTTCCAAGCCATACCCTTGTTTGAACAGATCACCATATCCACAAGCTCCCTCTGTTAATCAAACAATTACAAAGTTATAACTTGAATGTCATTTTATCTAAATCGAAAACAAAAATTATTGTATGTAGTGCCGGTTATGTATGCCTCTCTCTCTCTCTCTCTCTCATAATATGTATGTTGGTAGAGATTATATGTAACTGACACATACAAAAACTCTTCACTTACGCATTGTTTCTTTTCCACTCATGTCACCATAAAATGTTGCATGCGCGTCCTCCCAATCATTGTGGGCTTTCTCACCAAAAGGGATTTTCTTGCTCATGGCTTGAACCAAAAGAGTGATGAACACTGCCCATGTAAACAATATCTGACACTCAGCCATGGCTATGTGATAGTAAGATAAACTGAAATGCTATTGCATATGTATAAAAAACCTCATGACTACGAAGATAATTTATAGGCATAACTGCATAAGTGGGATTATCATAAAAGGAAAGAAAAATATATGAGGATACCAAATGATATTAGTTTTTCAGGATTATTAAGTGAAAAAGGAAGAAACAGAGAGAGACAGATGTATCATGTATAGTTTATGTATAATCCTATACATGATATGATAAAATAAATCACATGTTTAGACGTTTTACCTCTAAATAAAATCAAGAATTAAATGTAGTGGAGGAAGGTGAGCCTCAATTCTTGCTGGAGCCACAAAGATTTTCCATTTAGAACAAAATTTCCAATTAGTTTACATTGATATGATAAAATGGATTCACATGTTTAGATGTTTTACCTCTAAAGAAAATTAGGAATTAAATGTAGTGGAGGAAGGTGTGCCTCAATTCTTGCTGGAGCCGCAAAGATTTTCCATTTAGAGCAAAATTTCCAATTAGTTTACATTGATATGATAAAATGAATTCACATGCATGATTAGATGTTTTAACCTCTAAAGAAAATTAGGAATTAAATGTAGTGGAGGAAAGTGAGCCTCAATTCTTGCGGGAGGTACAAAGATTTTCCAATTAGTTTTTTGTGCTTTCTTTGGTATATCGTGAGGTGGGACTAAAATTCTATAGGCCAATCAAAATTAGCACTACCATGATTATAGTTGAATCCGGATGAGGTTCATGCATGTTTACTTCTTTTAATATCCCATAGAACTAAATAAGAACATGTGGGTATTATTCCTTAAATGCATATTTTATACATAAAGAATAATACAAAAATGGTACACGAACTTTTCAAATTGTACCAAAACAGTACAAATATTAACTTTCATCCAAAAAATTAACAGAATTAGTCATGTGCACAACATATGATTGCATTTTCAAGGGTATTTTAGTTCATTCATCACATTTTGGTTAAAATTTTTTTTATGTAAGTTAACATTTGTATTCCTTTGGTACAATTTAGAAAATACATGGACTAAATTGATATTTTTATAGTTAATAGACTAAATTGAAAATCACAGTAAAATTCGTAAACTATTTTTGTATTTAATTCTAAAAAACAAAGAAATAAGCAAAAAACGTTGTATCGATAGAATACTAATGAATTTGTATTATGAAAACTATGTGATGTTTCAGCTAATATAAATCTTCCTAAGAAATAATATTGATAAGCAAATAAATCATATAGTATATATAGTTGGTGTATAGCTTACAGTAGACTAAATCCAATTTTATGCTGTTGGTACGAGGACACTTTAATCAAATGAGGAATTGCGTTTAAGACTTAAGAGGGATAACTTATGGCTCACAATGTAGAAAGTTGTTGAAAGATGGCTAGAAATGGGAGATCTATCCCGAATTTTGCTGCCGATTTTCTTGCGAAAATGGGCTGTGACAGTAGGCCGGGTTTTAACAGCATATTAGCTGAAGATGGGCTGACATGGCCAAGCCCAAAATGATTGTGATGTGGCTCTCTTTTGTTTTAGGCTTCGGCCCTAGTGTACCCACAAACAAAAATTTTCTTTTTTTTGGTACATCAAAGTATTTAAAGCTTTGTACGATTTGGTCGGTCTAGTAAATGATACCTTTGTCAAAATAGATCAACAATTGATTAATAAAAAGCATATTTATAACTTTGATGACCATTTTATATGTCTAAGATTCTAAACACATATTTCAATAGTGACATTCGTTACTAAATGGTAGTTATATAGTTGCCTTATGTTATTTAGTTATATAGAAGAGAGGGAAATACCATTGTTGTTCATATATGGGTGGACAATTAACAATTATTGATTATTGTGGATCTCCTAAAGATACTACAATGGAGAATATTAAAGTCGTTTGTTTAAACACGTGTGGACAACTAATATTTGAAAATTTGTACGGATCGTATAATGATATTTATTTCAACTAATAATTTACAATAGTTGACATGCGCAATTGACGCGTATAACTACTATAACTGAACTGAGTAAATATGATTAGCAAGAGTCAAACAATAATATCACTTCAAACAAGAGAAGTCTGGTGGTTGACAACAGAAATAAAAAGACAATTTTTCCTGTTAGTTGACAACAAAAAAAAGAGACAATAATCCGTTAATTGTGTGCAATTACCATAGTGGCATTATTGGCATTATAATTATTTTAAAAAAAGAATATACTAAAGGGATTAATCTCAATTTGATCCTTAGGCTATTATATTTGTATCAGTTTGGTTCTCAAATTTCTAATTTAGAACATTTAGTCTTAAGACTTTTTCAATTTTTTCAATTAAGATTGGTAAGTCAATTTACACACTTCTAATTGAGGTTGTTCAATTAATTTTGTCAATTTACGCGCGCGGAGTTATGGTATAGTTTAGAATAAGCATTTTGTTCTAAAAAAAAAAAAGGACACGTGATTGACACAAAATTCTATGTAAACAAAACTTTAGATGAAAAGTGAATAAATTTATTAAATAACTTTAATTGGCAAAATTAAAAAAATTAAAAGGTTAAATTTTTCAAATTAAAAATCTGGGACCAAATTAATACAAATATAATAATTTGGAGACTAAATTAACATTAATTCCTGTACTAAATTATGGGTTAACTACTTAACTCACTCCTATTATTCCGAGGAGGGAAACTCGAAAAACAGGAAAAGATGAAAAAAACTACACGCGGACACGATCTTTGTGTTGACCTTCATCAAAGTTTTATGGTCAAGAATCGATTAAAGATTTGCTAGTCAGGGGTACTTCCGTAATTCAATAACTCGACCCTTAAATAAAAATTTAAATTAGCACAGCAAATCCTCCATCGCCGAAATTCGGGAAGAGCGGCAAGAAGAGACTTCTCATGAAAGGCAACTCGTGAGTCGTGTCCGGTAAGCACACAGTCGCGCACACAGTGTCTGGAGGGCATTCTCGTAATTGCGCTAGCGCGACTCATTTCCCACACCCTATAACACCAAATCCACTTCGATTCCCCCCAAAAGCCCGAAAATTTGGTTCCTCAGCACACTTTCCCCGCCATTTCTCTTCCCAATCTATCCCTCTAGGGCTCCAAACGCTTCTTCTTCATCTCCCACACTCACTCTGCAACACAAACCCTAATTCCCTCCCAAATACCCCTTGATTTCAAGCTAATTACAGCCTGTGCCACTCCAACTCATTTTCCATACATGCCTTACAGTGCTGCCAATCGCGAACTCAACGGTTAACGAATCGATGAGTTTTCCGTTCACTTCAAGTTCGGGCTCGAGCTCGAACCTCTGCGGCATCAGCCTCTCGAATACCATACACTCGGAGGTCGCGTCTGGCTTGCCTTTGCCTACGGTTCCGGTGTTCTGCGGCGCATCTGATCAGGTCCTCCGGCTGTTCGACGAGCCGAGTCGGAACAGTGCGTGGTTGAATCGTCCTGATGAAGCTCTGTCCAGTAGGATTGCTGATCTGCTTCGAGAAACTGATGTCTCTTACTTGTAAGTTTTTTCTTTGTTTTGCGCAACTCTTTCGTTTCCAGGTTTAACTTTGAAATTTGACTTAAGGAAGTGCGTGAAGTTACTTGGAGTTGTGATTTTTGCTTACTTTCATAATTACGATTTGAAATTTAACGGTTTTGATTGTTGCTGTGTGAAATTTGACCACATTAGAATTTTCCGATTTTTGTGGTAAAATTAGGTTTTGATTGTTAACTCATCACTTTTGCTGTTTTCTTAAAGTTTTGGTCATGAAGTTGTTGAAATAATTTTTCTTTTTTTAATTTAACGATGATTGATTGAAGTTACTGCTCTCTCTCTCGCTCTCTCTCTCTCTCTCTCTCTCTCTCTCTCTCTCTCTCTCTCTCTCTCCCTCTCTCCCCCCTCTAGTAATAACTGAAATCATGCATGTTTGAACTAATGCGATCAGTTTGTGAAATTTGAAATTTTGGTGATTAGTTTTACTACATCGTTTGGAATACAGAAACTGTATCATTTGTGCTTATTGCTTACTGAATTGTATGTCAGGATTTAAGTTTAGATTAAAAATCAGATAGAGAAGTGTTGGTGTTAGTAGTACAAATGTCTATACTTATGCGGCACTCTGAATTTTTATATTCAAGTTACAAACATTTAAAAGGCGCATTGGTTTTCATGGCTTTTCTGTATGAATTATTCTGAAGAGTGAGATTTTTTTTTTCTTATTCTTATTATTGCTTATATACGGTATCATGTACAGGAACCTTAGAGAGGATGCTAGGGCAGTTCCATATAGTTATGTTGAACCTTTACAACTTCACGATGAAGTTCTACGGTACAATCCAGAAGCATTTGAGTACAGCACTCCAGGTAAACAAAGTTTTAATTGCTCCATACCTGCCTTGATTATAAGTATTACTGCTTGCGAATTCATTCATCTTTTATTTACATGCAATTTTTTTACTTTCCTACTAGTTACATAGGGTTTCTGTGTTGCTGCTTTTGCTAGAACAGGAAAACAGTGGGTTCTTTTTTCCCAATATAGATAAATAACAGTAGATGCACTGCATAAATTTAATTTAATTTTAGTATGTTGGGAGATAAATGTGAGCCATTTTTCATTATATTATCAATAAGCTTTTACATAAATTATAATCTGATTTGAGAAATGCAATCACATCTTTTTCTGGTGCAAGAATTTTTGGTGACAATATGGACTTTGTTATTAATTATGTAGATTTATAGAATAATGAGAGACCAAACATATGTTACATACTGATAACATACTCAAAATAATGCAAAATGATTAAATATTATTGTTTTTGTTTGTGCAATCATTGATATTGATCAGATATGATAAAATTATTATTGTTATTATTATTAATTTTTTTTTAGGTGTGAAGGTACAGGTTGTTAAAGTTAAAAGAATGCTAATTGATATTTTTACACATACAAATGGTATTAACATTGGTCTCATCACTTGCTATTCAAAAAAAGTAGTCTTATTTAACCTCAAAGAACTAGTTTCTTACTAGAATTATGTAGTTTTACTTAATCAGTTGAAAGGATACATGGTGAATTTCCAGGACATGTCTCCTCTTTACTTTATGTGTATGTTGGACTTTATTTATTAGTGTTTTTGGTCCTTAAATGGTTTAATGTTTCTGTGCTTATTGTTTCTTGCACTGTTCAAGTTTCTCAGGTCCTATTAAGGGGCAAGTGCCTGGCAGTAGTATGGTACCTGATAAGAAGCCCTTTGAGCCTAGTATACCTATAACAAGACATGCTCAAAGAGAATACGGTGCAATTCACAATAATCAGCTCAATTATATTCCTCCTAATGTATGTGTGCATCTCTTTGGAAGTTTATAATGTTTCCCCTCCCCTCCCCTCCCCCCTTCTTATTTTCCTAATCTGGAAGATGAAATTGCAGGACATATCTACACCATCTTCTAGAAAACCAAAAGCCAAGAAGAAAGCTAGTGATGGCATTATGTCCTCAGTTGAACCAGATCCTGCTTCCATTCAAGGTTCTAGCTGGTCTTGGGTTTTAGAACTCTCTATCTCCCTCAATCATGCTCATACACTCTTATTTTTAATATTCATTTGAATAACTTATTTTGAAAAATCTTGTTTAGATGCCATTATTGGACACTTTTGTGAGTTGGTGGAGGATTTCTGCGGCAGAGCTGAAATTTTCAGTGATGATCGGGATGAAGCAGAGTGGTCATTGATGCCTCTTTCTGATCTTAGAATGCTTGCAAATGAAATAATGTCTCTTCGTGCAAAGAGGCTTCTACATTTGGTTCCTGTAGATATTTTTGTTAGACTGTTAAGGATTTTAGATCATCAGATACATGGAGCTGAGGGCTTGTCCATAAATGAATTTGAGCAGGTAAGTTTGTTATAGACTCCATTCTTTCTTGAATATTGCATTTTTGTCGGGGTAGTTTGCTTCTTAACCTACATTTCTTATTCAATAGATACTTGTGATCACTTTCATTTATTACTTTTCTTTTCACTGTTTCAGTCAGATTCAGATGTGGTTTCATCGATACATTGTGCACTGGAGTCCATTCATGCAGCTTTAGCAGTAATGGCTCATAACCAGATGCCAAAGCAGCTGTATAAAGAAGAGGTACGTGCTTTATATTATGCTTTCTTTTTATATTTGGAGGAGATCTGTTATATCTGTAACTTGTAAATGTATCTTGTGACGTTTTATGACTACAAACGAGGTAAGTAATGCTAGTTTTTACATATCAGATCATTGAAAGAATTCTGGAGTTTTCCAGGCATCAGATAATGGATGTCATGTGTGCTTATGATCCTTCATATCGTGCTTTGCATAGGCCAAATGAAAATGGGACACTTGAAGGTTAGCTTTTTTATAACAGTTGGGATTTCTGTAACCTACTATATTTTTATGTCTCTGAACTTTTTTTTTTCTATGTATTTTAAACATATTTATCGGTATATGACATTGTCTCCATCAATTTCTTTATTGCTTGTTACCTAAATTGGACTGATTGTTCCCTTGCTCGATCATTCTGCATTTCCTAGAGTGGTTCTTTCCAAGTTCTGATATTGAGCAACAATAAGTTCTGATATATTTACAGTTGAGGAAGATGAAGAGCTTGATGCTGAAATTGGTTCAGCAAGCAAGAGGCGGCGTAGTATCAAGACCATAAAAGTGCAGAAATCATCATTTAACAAGTGTGCTTATCTACATTCTGCTCCTATGTCTTTGATTTTTTGACAAGGTATTTCTGTAATTAAAGTTAGGTGTTTTCTTTTTTCTTAAATCTTGCCTTTTGTAGGGTCTCTGCTGCTGTGAATAATATTCTTCAGAAAATGTGCACCATTCTGGGTTTACTCAAGGATTTGTTGTTAATAGAAAGGTTGTCAGATAGTTGTATCTTACAACTGGTGAAAACAAGCTTTACAACATTCATGGTGGATAATATCCAGCTCTTGCAACTGAAGGCAATTGGTTTAATCAGTGGGGTACAGATCAGCACTATTCTTTTATCTGTTGGCAGCTATTACTTACATTACATGTTTTCATGCATATATGCATTTTAATGTTATTTGATCTGAAACTTGTAGCATCTTCGTTGTTGGTGGTACAGATATTCTATTCATACACTCAACATCGAACTTATGTGATAGATGAATTACTTCATCTGCTTTGGAAGTTACCGTTCTCGAAGCGAGCTTTGAGAGCCTATCACCTACCTGATGAAGAGCAAAAACAGATTCAAATGATCACTGCTTTGCTGCTTCAGTTGGTTCAATGTAGTGCAGACCTTCCCGAACCTCTAAGGCAGGAATCAAGTGGTAATTTTGTCTTAGAAGTTTCTCTCAATGTTGATTGTCCAACTAAAGGCCTTGCAGCAGCCACAGGGGCATGTTGTCTCTTTTGGACTCGTGTACTTCAGCGCTTTGCTAGTGTGAAGACTCAGGAAGCTTCTGAGTTAAAAGTAATGATGGAGAATCTTGTTACTGATCTGCTGACGACATTGAACTTACCTGAATATCCTGCTTCAGCCCCTATTCTGGAGGTAAAATATATGTCTGATTTGTGTGGAATATAATATCTTAAATTGCATTAGTGTCTCCGTGCTGAAAGAGATTTATTCGCAGGTTCTTTGTGTCTTATTACTCCAGAATGCTGGGTTGAAATCTAAAGACATAGCTGCACGTACCATGGCTATTGACCTTCTCGGCACCATTGCTGCGAGGTTGAAGCGTGATTCTGTCCTTTGCAGTAGAGACAAATTTTGGATATTACAGGAGTTGGTTAGTGGGGATGGGATTGATCAGAGTTATCCAAAAGATGCATGCTCTGTTTGTTTAGATAGTAGGGTTGAAAAAAATTTCTTTGTATGTCAAGGTTGTCAGAGAATGTTTCATGCTGATTGCATGGGAGTAAGAGAACATGAAGTTCCTAACCGAAGTTGGCACTGCCAGATATGCCTCTGCAGGAAGCAACTCCTCATTTTACAATCTTACTGCAAGTCACAATGCAAAGATGGTGGGATAAAGGATCATAGTTCAGGAAGAAACACTGAAGTTTCTTTTCCAACTACGAAGCTTGAGGTTGTCCAACAGTTGCTTTTGAATTACCTTCAAGATACTGCATCAGCTGATGATCTGCATCTCTTTGTACGCTGGTATGTACTCATTGAACCTCATTCCTTCTTGACCTTGTGGTTGCATTGTTGCCATAGTGAAGTTATGCATGCTCTCGTTCAGGTTTTATCTCTGCTTGTGGTACAAGGATGATCCAAAATCACAGCAGAAGTTCATTTACTATCTTGTTAGACTGAAATCGAAAGCAATAGTGCGGGATTCTGGTACTATTTTTTCGTTATTGACAAGGGATTCAGTCAAGAAGATTACTTTAGCATTGGGACAAAATAATTCTTTCTCCAGAGGGTTTGATAAGATTCTTCATTTGCTTCTGGTTAGTAAGCCTTTTCCTCTACTCCCTGATTTGTTACGTAATAAAATCTCTATTTTGACAATTTAGTTGATTTCAGGCAAGTTTAATGGAGAATTCTCCTGTGATCAGGGCTAAGGCTTTACGAGCGGTAAGTGAAAAGGAATATTTTTTCAAACTTTTAATCCTTGAAATGGAAAGTGAGCATTCTTTTTATGGCTATGCTAACAGGATTTAATGCCTTAATCTCTTAATATGATGAGCAGGTCAGTATAATTGTAGAAGCTGATCCGGAGGTATTAGGTGACAAACGTGTGCAATCAGCTGTTGAAGGAAGGTTTTGTGATTCTGCAATTTCTGTAAGAGAAGCAGCACTGGAACTTGTAGGGAGACATATTGCTTCTCATCCTGATGTTGGTTTGAAGGTGTGTTTAATTGATCTCTCATTCTACTAGGGGGTTGGTAGATTCTCTATTAACACATTTTGCTTCATCTTCTCCATTTTTTTCTTTTAGTATTTTGAGAAGGTTGCTGAGAGAATCAAAGATACTGGAGTAAGTGTTCGAAAACGATCCATCAAAATCATACGAGATATGTGCACTTCAAATGCGAGCTTCTCCAAGTTTACGAGTGCTTGCATTGGTATCATCTCTCGTATTAGCGACGATGAATCAAGTATACAGGTAATTCTACAGCCAATGAATGTGTTAGATTAAGTATTGAACTCTGGTCACATATTTAAATCATTAAATTTTCCTGCAATATGTTGCGTCTTCCTTGACATGGTGCAATTTAGTTTTTTCTTCCATCTTCTACATCTCAACATAGAGCTGGATCCAATTATATAAAGGATATGTAGAAGACAAGTATACATATTTGTTGGTTTTAGATTAGGTCCCTGTTTTTATTCTTTCCTTTATCTGCAGGATCTTGTTTGCAAGACATTTTATGAGTTCTGGTTTGAGGAACCTACTGGTTCGCAAACTCAATTCTTTGGAGATGGTAGCTCTGTCCCATTGGAGGTGGCTAAAAAAGCTGAACAGATTGTTGAGATGTTGAGGAGGATGCCAAATCATCAGCGTCTTGTGACTGTCATTAAACGCAACTTAGCCCTTGATTTTTTTCCACAATCAGCTAAAGCTATTGGGATCAACCCTGTCTCACTTGCATCAGTACGCAAGCGCTGTGAGTTAATGTGCAAGTTCTTGCTGGAAAGGATATTGCAGGTACTTTTCTTCTCCTCATATTTTTGACTTGCTAGATTTATTGGTCGATTGTTTAAATCTGAATGTTCGGAAATTCTTTTTTGTCAGGTAGAGGAAATGAATATCCAGGAAGTAGAGAAGCGGGCACTTCCATATGTTCTAGTTTTGCATGCATTCTGTGTTGTGGATCCAACACTATGTGCACCAGCTTCTGACCCTTCCCAGTTTGTGGTCACTCTTCAGCCTTATCTAAAGAGCCAGGTTAACAGCATTTCATGGATTTTAAATTATTTTGTTTCACATGTCCGTATTAGATTTTGTATACAGTTATACTGAAAAGCTGCCTTTCTGGATTCTTGTTTACTTGGCAACTGCCTTGTCTATATATGCTTTTTTTAGTCTGAGGCAACTGATTTATGCCTTTCCAGCTTTCCTTTTGTTACCATTTATTTCTATTTTTTTTTTCCTACAAGAAAGTAAAGGAAAACAGCATGTCTGCCTTCTAATTTGCTTTGTCATGTGTTCAGGCTGATAATCCAGTGGTTTCACAGTTACTGGAGAGCATAATCTTTATAATTGATTCTGTCCTGCCTTTAGTACGAAAGTTACCTCAAACTGTTGTTGAAGAACTTGAACAAGACTTGAAGAACATGATTGTTCGGCATTCTTTCTTGACAGTTGTTCATGCTTGCATCAAGTAAGTTTGCATTAGGCTTTTGCTTTCAGACATGTTCTATTTTATTTCTACTATTATTGTGGTTGCATTCCTTTTGCCGATTTGGATGTCTTCTAGGTTTGATTTTTTTTCCTCCTCATTACAGGTGCCTCTGTGCTGTGAGTAAAGTGGCAGGAAAAGGTGGTGCTATAGTGGAGTACCTTATTCAGGTGTTCTTCAAACGTTTGGATTCTCAGGCAGTTGATAACAAGGTTGGTTGAATTATGTGTAAATGAGTTGTGTTTTTAATCACTTAAATTGTATTTCTAGCATTTATTGCTTGAATTAAAGTTAAACGTCTTGATATTTATATGGCCACCTCATAAAGTAGGATTTGATTTGTTGGAGTTATAACTCCTAAGATTCTAACTGTCTATTCACTTGGACAATATTATTAAATTGGTGCAGTTCTGCCCCATAATTGGATAAAATTTCGTACATGCATTCGCCGGCTTTTAAGTAACACATCTATTACAGATTTTATAAATGGGTTTTCTTCCAGTTACATCCCTTAAGTTTGACCATATTGTCTATTTGCTCCCTGGCCTTATATTTGAAATACGTTCTCCCTTATCTATTAGGGGATGCCAAAGATGTTACTGATACTTGGGGGAAGTTTATGTCGTTGTCTTGTTCTTTTTGAGCTCTTTGTTTCTTGGCTTTTGGTTCTTCGTGAATCAAGGTTGATCCATATTTAATATGCTCTTGATGTGTATTTCTTCTTTTTCTAGAGCAATTCCAATGTTTAGCTCTAAACTGGAACCCATAACTTGTTGGTACACAGTACACACACACAAACACTGATGCACATTGCCCATTACATATATGTATATAGTCATATGATTATGTTAATATTTTTTTTGTGACAAGTTTCTATTTTGTTGATTACAGCTTGTGGGGCGATCTCTTTTCTGTCTTGGATTGCTGATTCGTTATGGCAACTCTTTACTGAGTAACTCCTCTGACAAAACAATTGATGTTGTAAGCAGTCTCAGCTTGTTTAAAAAATATCTTCTAGCGGATGATTATGTCATAAAGGTTAGATCATTACAGGTATGAAATTTTTAATCTTTTTACTCTTACAAAAGCTTGGTCTGATCTTGAAATATGAAAAGCATGGTTTAATAATGAAATGTAGTAATGGTGCTTTGTATTACTTGTAGGTATGAAATTTTTTATCTTTTTACTCTTACAAAAGCTTGGTCTGATCTTGAAATATGAAAAGCATGGTTTAATAATGAAATGTAGTAATGGTGCTTTGTATTACTTGTAGGCATTGGGCTTTGTTTTAATCGCTAGGCCTGAATATATGTTGGAAAAAGATATTGGCAAAATATTAGAGGCAACATTCTCTTCCAGTGCTGATTTTCGTCTTAAGGTAACAGTGTCCCTTGATTTATGCACAGCAGTCTATCTATATACTAAATCATCTTATTGACCAGATGCAAGCATTGCAAAACATGTACGAATATCTTCTTGAATCCGAAAATCAAATGGGAACAGATACGGCCAGTAATAATGTGGTTCAATATTCTGTGGAAGGTGGCAATGCTGTACCTGTTGCTGCAGGTGCCGGAGATACTAATATCTGTGGGGGTATAGTGCAGTTGTATTGGGATAATATTTTGGTGAGATGTTTGGACTTTAGTGAACATGTTCGCCAGTCTGCCCTCAAGGTGAGTATGGGGTTTTGATAGTCTGTTCCTAGCTCTGTGCGTGAGTGTGTGTGTGTGTATGTATGTGTGTTGTCCCATTCCAAGAAACAGTGTTATAAGTCTGGAGGTTCAACCACAATCTTGTGGACTGTCAACTCTCAGAAAATTATGTGTAGGAGGAAAAGTTGTTATGTATATATATTCCTACAATATATACATATTGTATATATATTTATATTTATATATTCCTATTTATTTTATGAGAAACTAGTTTGGAAGAATTGGTTCAAGTGTAGTAGTAACTTTTTTTCCAATTTATCTATACTGTTTACCAATACACTGCAGATTGTTGAAGTTGTGCTGCGCCAAGGACTTGTGCATCCTATTACTTGTGTGCCATTCCTTATTGCACTTGAAACAGATACTCTGGAGGGCAATTCGAAGTTAGCTCATCAGTTGCTGATGAATATGAATGAAAAGTATTCTCCCTTTCATGCTTTTTGACTTGTTTTATCTTCTCTATTTGCTTACGCTTGCTAATTGAAGGTTCTTTTTAGGTACCCTGCATTTTTTGAAAGCCGCTTGGGGGATGGCCTTCAGATGTCTTTTACATTCATACAATCCCTTAATACTAATTCTGAACATAAGAACACAAAACTCCAATCAGAAGCTTCTGGATATTCTAAGGAAAAACGTGATGGTGTTTCTCTTGCTCAAGCGAGACTGGGAGTTTCTCGAATCTACAAGCTTATTCGTGCTAACCGGGTTTCAAGGAACAAATTTATGTCCTCGATTGTTCGCAAGTTTGATAATCCTAGCTGGACCACTTCAGTAGTCCCTTTCCTGATGTGAGTTCAATCATTGGTGCCAATCCTTAGAGTTCATGTATGCTGGTTGAGAGTGTAGACTTTTTTTAAAAAGAAACTTTATTAAAACAAAAGGCAGAGCTTACAAACAGTGGACAAGGAGTCGCTACTAAAACACAAAGCATAAACAAAGCAACATACAATCCCCAACCCCAAACTATAGGAAAAGAAAACAGAAGAAAATTAACTGTCAGCTGTCTTCTAATCTAACAAGTAACTGCTGGTTGAGAGTGCTGACTTGAAAGTTGATTTATTTTTACAGGTACTGCACAGAGATACTTGCTTCACTACCATTCACATTACCCGATGAGCCCCTTTATTTGATCTATACTATAAATAGAGTAATACAAGTTAGAGCTGGGACGCTTGAAGCAAAACTGAAAGCTCTGAGTTTACATCTGTTACAAAGAGGTGCACCTCATGGGAATGGCATAATTAAAGAGGAACCAGCTGGTCAGCCTTTTCCAAGTGGGATGACATCAGTGGATTTGAATGGGACAATTCAACAAGAACCTGTGTGTCATCCTGCTACAAATTATATGTCAACAATGGATTTGAATGGGATAACACAAGAGGCAGCTGATCAGTCAGTCTCAAATCAAGCTACCTTGTTGGAGGCAAAGGTGCTCATTACAGGCCCAGGCAGTTCCTGTGGCATCTCAAAAGATGATGGACAGATAATCCAGGTATTTTTTCCTCTTGTAGTTCTAGAGAGTTATTGTCATTGTTACTTTGTTAGTGCTCTCATTGATTTTAATTTTTTGTGAATGGTTTTGTAGGCAGACTGCCTGGCAGCTATTGCATTGCAGCTTCTTTTGAAACTAAAGAGACACCTAAAAATTCTGTATAGCCTGAATGATGCAAGGTGCCAGGTAAGCAATTATAGATAACTGTGGTTGGATTTTATTATTGTGACTTATGAACTTAATTTTTTCTTGTAATTTTTCTGTCGAACCAGGCTTTTTCTCCTACTGATCCCGTTAAACCAGGAGATGTTCTCTCCAGGCAGAATGTTCCTTTTGACATCGGTGAAACACACACCAACTTGCCTACAACTTGTCAAGAATTGGTACAAAGATATCAGGTACCATGAGTCGAAACATTATGCATTTCTGTTTCCCTCCCTTCTTGCTTATATGTCAAAGGACTGGGTCCATGGTTGCTGGAAGTTTCCAATAACTCCATACATCAATTCTTACTGGTATCATTACTGTACAGGAATTGAAGAATGCGTTGAAGGAAGATACTGTTGATTACTCAACTTACACAGCAAACATCAAGAGAAAGCGTCCAGCACCCAGAAAAGGACGGAAATCTGTAGGTGGGGATGATGAGGATGATGATGATGAGGAATGGACAGGTGGGTTTCGGAGGCTGAGTAATAGTGGGAGGAGAGGTAATTACAGTAGAAGCCGACAACGGTGATAGTTGTAAGTATATGATAGTGACAGTTAGGCTAACATGTACATTTCTGTAGGAGAAAAAGGAATAGAAATAGGATATAATGAAGAGCGGAAAGAATAGATTTCTGGAAACAGTAGAGAAATCAGTAGAGTAGTGTAGCTTTCTCTTACTGTTCCCGTATTTGTAATTTGCCTGGGCATATATAGTAGCCGCATTCTTTTTGTGAATGAAATTCAGCCTTTTGTGTATTAGCAGCCTCCTTTTGTGTATTAGATTTTAATTGATTAATATTACTTTTTACGGTTCATTCTGTTCTACTTGTAAATTTTAGTAGAAGCTTCTGAATGTAAATTTATTCAGCAAATTCAAGAAGCTGGAAACTAAAATTTCTCATCGAATTGACATGTGTTGTGACATCTCAAGGTGTCAAATGTGTTGTGACATCTTACGGACACGGAAGCATTGCTTTTTATAACTCATTAATAAATTCATTGTTATTATTACTTTGTTTATTTTGTAGACTCCGGACTATAGCATTGCTTGTTATAAATTTCATTGTTTCACGACACAACATAATATCAGCTCAGTTTAAACTTCTTTCCATGATCATTGGGATTTTGGTTAACAGTTACTTTCTATTGGCGGCTTGTCTCTATATATATTTGGGGATTCTTCAACCATGCTGTTGCCTGTATGGATGTAATTATGCACCTTCGTGTGTGTACCAATGTGTTAAAACAGCCCCTATTTTTGGATTTTGGGGAAAATCATATCTGACTTGGAACACTTTTTAGGTTTCCATCTGACTTGAGCAATTTTTGGTACCCATCTTACTAGGCATTTTGATTCTCTTGTATTTTGATCTGCCACATTTTTAATCGGAAACCAATTTTGAACAGATTGGCATTGGAAACCAATTTTGGACAGATCGGCATTTCTCATTTCCTCCCCCCAAGAGTCTGAAGTCTGCTTTGGGTGTTTTTTCCCTCTTTTTTTAACTACATATTTTGTGGAGAGGGTTCATCTTGCGATTTTTCTTTTGGTTGTAGGTTGTTCATCTTACGGTTGTAGTGGCTATTTTGCAAACAAATAAAAGAGAAGCTAAATGCATAAAAACAATAAATGTTCAAGACTCGCAAAATAAAAAAAGGAATTGTTTATATAAATGTTTCATGGCATACTTTCTAAAACTGTCTTAAAAGGCATAAATAATGTTTCAAGATAACTCAAAGCCTAACATTTTGAGCAACACACCCTGACCTAAAACTCTAAAAATATGAATACCCAGGATTTCCAGAATCGAAACAAAACCATAACCATTATTAAAATTAAGATTACAAGGGAACATAAATAGTATCAAAAAGTCCTTCGAGAATTAAACTATCTTCAAAGAGTGTCCGTCACCAAAAAGCTTCAAAAATTCTTTCCAGGTTGTTGCTCATGGTACTATGACAAAAAGAGGCTGCACGGAGGAAGACAGATTGCTTAGATAATTAGATTATCAAAGAATATGCGAGTAAGAGAGAGTGTGTGTGAGAGAGAGATTACTTACTGTATCTACGCTCACTGGTTTCGCATCCTCAGCCAGTACCTCAGTAATAGTTCCAGATTGATCAGCCTGAAGGAGAAATAAAGGGACAAATTATTAACAATACTGCAATATTTCAAATGAAGGTAAAGCCAAATCACTGCATAACATAGACAAGAGCAATGTAAAAACATACCTCAATTTCATTCATCAATTTCATGGCCTCAATGATGCAAATGACTTGACCTTTCTGCACCTTATCTCCAACCTGAAAAATTATTTGAGTAAACAATGATGGGAAATATGACCATATATCTATATAAATGTATGTGTATGGTAAAGGGGTACATAAGCATTCTTAGGGCCCAAGCTATATTTCTACAAGTAAATAGAGCACATATACGCACACACATAATATAAGTAATCAAGTGTGCAAAAAATTTGCATTTTTCCATCTCTCCACACTCAAACTTTAAGAATGAGTAGCACAGACACTTGCCTTAACAAAAGGTGGTTCGCCAGGTGCGGGAGAACGGTAAAAGGTTCCAGCCATGGGGCATTTCAATGGCGGGTGAGATGATGTGCTGGCCTTTGCAGGGGCAGGTAATGCAGGTGCTGATGCTGCAGAAGGAGGACTTGCAGGAGCAGGAGCAGCTGCTGGGGCTGGTGCTGGTTGAGGTGGTAACATGGCATAAGGATAGGGTGGTGGTGCAGAAACAGGAGCTTGTGGTGCTGGCTTCTCCACGGCTTCTTTTTTTCTAATTATGAGCTCTAAATCAAGTTGCTTCATTTGCAGCTCAACAATATCTCTTGAATCCACTAGCCTACTCATGAAAATGATGTCAACTTAATGAAAATGATGTACATCTTAAAACCACATATATGCATACAAATGAAAGTTGCTGCAACTTACTTGACAAGGTCTGATACTTGAGACATGAATGCTGAAATTGATGATGCATCTGGAATATTGTTTTGACTGGAAACTTTGGACTCATCTTTCCCGTCCTGTGATCCATCTTCAGACTTAATGTTATTTATGGGTGCAGAATTTGAAGATTTCTCAGCAGTAACCTTGGATTCAGAAAGTAATTTATTACACATTGATGGATGATATTTCCCAACAAAATCTACATACTAAACTTGTCGCAAACAATTTACCTCACTAAGCTGTGCCTGCACTTTCCAAAGAGTAGATTGCTTCCTGATGGGACTCTACACGTGTTAACCATATGATGAGAAAACAATGAAATTCATAACATTATTAAACTACAAAACTAGATTATCATACATGGAACTGTCGCTCCTATAACAAGCTATTGACATATGAAAGTAGACTAATGACTATGGTGAAGGGTTACATCACAGCACTCAAAATCTACACATGTGCCCATCAATTCTTTGACCATATCAATTTCAAAACATACCCTACACATATCTCATGTGCAAAATTCAGTTCCTTATTTAATAGGCAACAAGCTTTAGAATATGACGCATATACAAATGTATACACCCAAACCCATTTGGTACATAAAAAGCAATAATCAACTACAACCCAGCAGAACAACACTGATTACTGATTATAATTCATAAAAATCGAAGTGGTAGAGACTCAAAAACTTCTATTCAGAAAAATGGAGAAAGACCAAGTAGAGGGTAGAATTAATCAGACCTGAAGGGTAGAAATTTGCAGAGACGGGATAGGAACCCGATTGAGACAGTTGTGGAAGGAGAGCAAGTGCTGTGGCTGCGAAGTTTGGGCGGAGGAGCCAAGGCGAGCAATAGGGGCAGAGCAAGCTTTGGGGCACGGGACTGTGAAGGAAGCCATTAATTTGTTGTTGTTTTGGTGAAGCAGTGAGTGGTGGGAAGAGCAAGAAGGCTCTCTCTCTCTCTCTCTCTGTGGAAATGGGAAGAGCTGTAGGGATGGGATCTGAATGGAATGGGGAGATTTGTAGGGGTGGGGACGAAGGGGGCGATGAGATCCAAGAGGTTTTGGTCTGAGAAATCTGAGAAGCCCAAAGAGAAATCTAAATGTGTTTTTTTCTAGTTTAGTTAAAGAGAGCCAAAGTGTTTGTTTGTGTTCCGATACTTCCAATGCGAGGGTGTTAATGTTATTGTGGATGCGACCATAAACATCCACCTTCTTAACTACCCGCAAACAACACGCGCACTCGTCACACACTCTCTCTCTCTATCGGATAGATACCACCTATTTACTTACACACATACATACATTACATTCACAACTCACAACAACATTGACATTGTGTCTTGTACTCTTGTGTGTGTTGCTTTCCCTCCAACTCCAACTGCAATTCTGCTGTGACGACTAAGGTGGGTCCCTTGATTTTTCATCTTGACTATTTTCAATATTAGTGTTCTTATTTATTAAACAAAATATATATATTTCTCCTTTGGAGAACGCTATTTGCACTCTTCAAAAGCTTCTCACACTATATTTTAATTAGGAGACCACTATTGTAAGATGAAATTTCCAAACACTATCAGTCTAACATAAGTGTTTTAAGTTTTAAACTTTTAATAGAATGTCTTGGAAAAAGTATACAAGTGTTTTTAAGTAAATTGACAATTTCAAAATTTTTATAATTTACCATAGTTTCTTCCTAATTATTAAAATTGTATTCAAATATTAGAAGTTTACTAGTCATTTTCTTATTTGTAAAAGAAAAAATTATATGCACAATTATAATGAGTAATTACACATATTGGGCATTCAACTATTAATGACTAATGCAGCCAGCCAATCATCACTAGACAAAAGCTTTCGATTGCTTGATAATTATTGCCGACGCCCTTGCCAGGTAAGAAGGTTTGACGGCAAAGGCCTCATAAGAATAGTCCGCGCGCGTAACTTCCTAAATCCAAACCAATCAAAATATTCTTGAAATGAAAAAATAATTTCAGATGTGAAAAATGAAAAATTACGGATTTGGACCATCAAGGAAAAGGATTTAAGACCACATTGATCATCAAGTACATTCACGCCTGCACCAAAGCGATTGGGGACAGCTGGCAGTTGAGCTAACAATTCCACCATTAAATTTTTGACCAATTACAAATTGAACTAAAGGACTTGAAAGAGAGAGGTAGCTAAGTAGCTAACCAAAATATATCGAATATATGGACAGCTTGCAGTGCCCAGTATAAACCCATTTGGAAAATTGAATGTTCTTGAAAATCACATTCACAGTCGCAGCATGCTTATTTCTGACAATGCGATGTTACAAAGAAGAGAACCTATAACATATTTGGGGAAAAAAAATAATACACCAGCCTTAAAAGCTCTCTCCAAGGGCAATAATCAATTGCATAAAAGCAACAAATATTCCAAGACCAGACAGATCGTGCAAGACAAGGATGAAATAATTACGGCAAAGAGAAACTAGTATCTGTTCCAGTAAGTGCGGCGTCTGAACCAGTTGTAGTCAGGCAACTTCCTAATTGGACCCATGGCAGCAATTGCAATATCCTGTGGGAGCAGGCAACAGATAAAGTTTGAGTGGTTAGCATTTGATCAAGATTGGGAATCCAGCACTATATATTTAGCATTTGGTACAAGTATCATAAAAAAAAGATAGTAGTCCTACCCTGTCATAGATAAATCGGTTTGCAACACGTTTGATGGTGCTTGCATCAACAGCATCAATTCTAGCAAACAACTCGGCTAATGGGATTCTTCGACCATATGTGAGAAGCTGCAACAGCAAAAATCAAAATTCAGAATACACAATGGAGGCAGAATCAACTTCCAGACAATAGCACTGTTCTTACACTGTCAATAGAGTAAGTCGATAACTATCAACTACTATAAGCCATAATGATTCATAATAATCATTATGCCCTTTACTAAAGGACCCAATTATTTTTTGAAAATCTGGGCCTAATCAGCCAGTCAACATATATTATTGATTCCAGGTAATGCAATAAAGAGATGATATTAGAGGTACCACTTATTTCCCTTCTAGTGGGCGGCATGTCTCATACTACCTATTAGTGCCTCAAGACAGGTTATACTACACATTCATAAGATTAATCATTCCAGGTCTCAGGTGAATAGATCCAATTAGCCAACTCCACAGTTCTCCTGATCCTGATTGTGCTCATTATTGTTTCTATATTCTATATGAGAAAGAAAAGGTACCTGGCGCCCAATATCTTCAGCTATTGCACTTGTCCCATCCAAGTGAAGGAGCAAAGAAGATTTCAACTGCCAGAAAAGGAGAAAGGTTTTAAGTGGCTATGGATGTTATAGCGATATGGCCAGTAACATGAAATGGCAAAAAGGAACATGAAAAATTCACCAGTTTTATACTGGATACAGACAAACCACACACATACAAACATGCATAGCAATATTGTACCGATATATTCAATAAGATAAAATGGCTAAAAGGCAACATGAAAGATTCACCAGTTTTATACTGGATACAGACAAACCACATACACACAAACATGCATAGCATTAGAAAGCATTGATCTAGTAGTGGGCAAATAAGGAAATCTGGTGGTTACCTGATTACGAGCACGAATAACATCAGCTTCTGAAACTCTATAAACTAACTTGGTTATCTCATACATTATTGCATAGGCCAAGTCATCTAAGCAACCCTCCTGAAGTCAAAAGAAAACACAATATTAGTCTAATTTAAATAATATGACTGCTGGTTAATATGTAAATATTCTTGTGCTTAGATAGATTCCTTTTTCACTTGAAATTAGATTATCATAAAAAAGACTCATATATTATTTGACCCAAATTATGAGTACATCAACTCCTTCCAAAAGAAATGAACAAAGTAATCTCCTCTTTGCAGTTAAACCAACTAAAGTATGAAGAAAATCATATGTATTTGTCTAAATCCTAATCACAGAAAAGCTATTGTAAACTCTAACTTTACTTATCTAGATTCGGGCATCGAAAGAGAGCAAAGACACTACAGACCAGAATAACAATTAACAAGTCAACAAAAATGTTTGAAATGAAATAATCCAACAGAACAATGGAAGTTAATAAGACTAGGAGGCAACCTCACCTTAGCAGTAGCAAAAACACCAAACAAGCCAGTGTCCTTATAGTTGGTGTTGAAAGCCATCATGCTTTCAGCTATTTCATTAATAGCAACCCTCTGTGCCAGCTCCGAACTGTTTACAGAGAAATAGAGAATCAAAACTAATCATTACATGTTCTTCGAAGAGATATACTTGTAAAGGTCAATATCGAGTACTCAAGTCACAGAAGTTATAAATCATGTAAAGAGCTCACCCCATGTGCTTTCCACCATTAGCGCTTTTATTCCATGAACCCAACATTGCCTGCATGACCATTAGAGCAATAGAGTCTGGATCTGTCCATGATGCTCCACTAAATGCAACCGCAAAATGTGCCACAGGCAAATCATCATCGATGATTCTGACCTGATTTTCACAGCGTTAATAGAAAAGTATATTATTAGAGAAAGCAAAATCATTGAATAGAAGGTAGAAGTAAATGCTCAGTATACATGTATCTACCTCAGAACCAGTAAAAAAAGAAGGTTCATTTGCAACTAACTGAGAAGCTGTGGTTGGATCTCCTGACAATTTAGTAAACAAACCCTTAACTGACCCAACAATATCTTCATGCTTAACAGCTCCTGAAGCAGCAATGACCTAAAATAGAGATCGCCAAAAAAGAAGGTTCAGTACAATCACTTCTGAAATCAAAATCCTCAATATCTGCGTGTTACATAAAGAAATAACAAAGAAGGGCAATGACTACACCAGTTATGCTTTAGTATTTACAATAATGGCAACAAATTAAAAAATCACAATTCTTGAATTACCATTCTGGGAGCAGTGTAGTGTGTTTTGATGTAATTTTGAAGGTGCTCTTTGGACATAGTCTTAATATTTGAAGCAGGTCCAAGAATGGTTCTGGCCAAAGGAGAGTACTGGAATGCAGTTGCATGCAGATGGTCAAAAATGACTTCATCTGGTTGTTTCTCGACCTGCAGCACCAAAGCAATTATATTAAATAACGACATTAAAAAAAAAAAAAAACTCAAAAGTGTAAAAGTAAAGAAACCCTTTTTTTACTAACCAGAAAAGGAAACCCTTTTTCGCAAGCTGTTATAAAAATGTCATAAACAACTCCAATTCATGTTTAAAGAAGTGTGCTTTTCTCAGTAAGGTTATGAAATATGCGTACCCAAAACTTCACAAGCCCACCCATGCTTACCAAATAACAACATATAAACACCCTATTAACACACAATTTGCCTTTATATTCACCCTAAAACAGTCAGTTCCCATATTTCATATCAATACAAGTTATTTTCAACATTACTGCGAGCACAAACATACATTACCCATAAACACATTCATAGTGACTTCCCAACATTAATAAATATTCACAAAAAACACAAATCACCTACACCCAACGATCCAAAAATCCCAAAACCCAAATCCCAATTTCCAAATAACCAGCAGGAAAAACTCCTTTTTTATTTATCAAATTACCTCTTCCATCTCCCTCAAAATCACATCACGCTCGCGAATAATCCGGTTGTTATCGAACTTGGAGTTCTGCAAGATATCAGCCAAAATGGAGAGTGCCTGGGGCACGTTCGAATCCAGCACCTTCGCGTAGTACGTAGTCTGCTCCCTCGATGTGTACGCATTCAAGTGGCCTCCCATGTTCTCCACCTCCTCTTCGAGGTCACGCGCGGTCCTCTTCTCGGTCCCTTTGAAGATCATGTGCTCCAAGAAGTGCGCGGTGCCGTTGGTCTCGTCGTTCTCGAACCGCGAGCCGGCGTCGATCCAGACCCCGACGGTGGCAGTCTTGGCAGCGAGGTTGGACTCGGTGGCGACGCGGAGACCGTTGGGGAGCGTGGTGACACGCGTCTCGGGTGCGGTGAGGATGTGGGTGTGGTCCGTGAGGCTCGGGTGGGGGGACCCGTACTTGAGGAACCTAGGGTCGGGGTTTTCGAGCCGTTTGATCCTGGATTTGACGTCCTCGGCCAATCGGTCGTAGATCATGGCCGTTGGTGGAGGAGGGGAGGGTACGGATGGGGATGATGGTGACGTGGCGACCACGGGGGAGGTTGATGAGGATCGGACGGCTTGGGTGAGAGCGGGTGGGGCCTTTCGGGTCTGGCGGCGTGCCAGAGAGAGGAGGTGCTTCATCGCCATGGCTTTCCCTCTGAGCCTTAGGGTTTCGGGGGAAAAATAGAGACAGCAGAAACAAGGACTGGAATTTCAGAGGCTCGAGTTCTCAAGTAAGAGGTCGATGTCAGTCAGGATGGTCGATACGGCGTCGTAATTTCTTTGCTTGCTACGCGGACTTTGGAACCAAAGAGAGTCCAAAAGTGAGGTGAGAAAAAACAATTGGGCCTTAAATAAAGCCCCCTTATTTTGGGTCAAATTCTGATAGTTGGCCTTAATGGGGCCCAATTAGACATAACGAGACAGCCATAAACAAATAAGTGAGGCTATTCTGAGCACCCAAACATGCTGAGTTGACCATTTTTTTTTTTTTAAATCTTCCAATCTTACCCTTACTCAATAATCCCAAAAATTAAAAATAGAAATTTTGGACACCGCCCACCCCACACACCCGAACTAGCACCACCTAGCCCCATTGGACCCACCACCCAATCTTCCTTCTTCCTTGTTGAACCCACCACCTAACCCTACCCGACCCACCCACCCAGCCCCAGCCTCGCCCTCTACACACCGCTGACCCCTCGTATCGCCGACCCTGTCTCTCCTTCCCCCTCCATCTTTTTCTTTATCTCTTACTTTCTCTTCGTCCCTTCACATCGCCGACCAGCGATCTGGAGGTTCATGGAGTCACCCTTTTGCACCGCCTCCCCTCAATCTGGAGGTTCATGGAGTCGTCGACCACCATGGTGGTCTGGTGAGAGATAGGCACAGATAAAAAAGAGAAAAAAAAGAGAGAAGGAAAAAGAAAGAGAGGAAGGGAGGAGAGAGAAAAAGAAATAGAGGGAGAGAGGAGAGGGGTGGCGTCGGTAGGTGGGGCTGCCGCGGTAGTGGCGTCGCATGTGGGCTGGGTGGTGGCTGAGTGGTTGATGGGGTGGAATGAGTTTTTACAGTTTTTTTTTTTCATTTTAAGGGTAAAATTGAAATTAAAAAAAAAAAAAAGTTAGTCAACTAAGCATGTTTGAATGGTTAGAATAGCCCTACTCGAAACAAATTCAATGGAAGATCAAGTTTTGATTGGTGTAAATGAGCAAAGCCGAGAGGAGACGAATACCAAGTCATCAAGCTTAGGTTGTTTAATATTTATAGAGCTTTAACTTAACTCAAGCTCAAGTAAAGCTCAAAGAGCTATGTTCAATTTCAACTCGACTTAATTGGTGTTTGTGGAACGAGATCAAGCATTGACCTTATGCTTGGCTCAGCTAGACACATTTTTTAAATAAGTCTGTGTTTAAATTTGGCTCAACTTACTAATAAATAATTAGAGAAAATATGAACTTAAATAGTTTGGATTTAGTTGTACCAATGTTATAGTTTGGATTTAATTTTTCTATTCCATATGTTTATATTTAATATTTCTATTATAAAATTTTAAAATCTAATATATATGAGCCAAATTTTAATGAACGAGTTAAGCTATAATCAAACTTCAGAGATCTCTCATAAAAGTATATGATTAACTCACATACTTTATGAGCCAAGTGTGTCAACGCTCAAGCTTAACTCATTTTTCTAACGGGCCTAATAGTTTGTTGGCTTTTTTACTTAAATACTACCTGGATTATAGGGAGTGTGCTCTCATACCACCCAAACTTTTTTTCTTGTCAATTTACCATTTGAAGTATTGTTCGTATGATTAATCGTCTGGGCATAACGACAAGTCACACAATGCCTAACACCATGCTGTTTGGGCCTAGACCCAGAAGACTAAGCCCTTCCTGGGCTCCTAGCCCATGATCTACTAGGCTCCGGCCTCCCAAGCTCAAGCCTCCCGGGCCCCCGACCCGTGTCAACTCACTCGGATCCTCGAGACCAGTGCCACGTGGCGCTCCTACAGTGCAAGTCAGCACAAAGGACACGTGTCGTCACCGGATTGGTTGACACTCTTCCAAAGGTACTATAAAAGAGGTACCTTCTGTTCACAAAAGGACAACTGAAATCATTATTATACTATTCACTCACTCTGCTCTCAGATCTCTCTGAACACTGACTTGAGCGTCGGAGGAGCTTTGGCCGGCA
>QANW01004920.1:119497-137250 GCA_003254865.1 Dryas drummondii | reverse complement strand
AAGACTAAGCCCTGGCTGGGCTCCTAGCCCATGATCTACTAGGCTCCGGCCTCCTAAGCTCAAGCCTCCCGGGCCCCCGACCCGTGTCAACTCACATCCTCGAGACNCCCGGGCCCCCGACCCGTGTCAACTCACTCGGATCCTCGAGACCGGTGCCACGTGGCGCTCCTACAGTGCAAGTCAGCACAAAGGACACGTGTCGTCACCAGATTGGTTGACACTCTTCCAAAGGTACTATAAAAGAGGTACCTTCTGTTCACAAAAGGACAACTGAAATCATTATTATACTATTCACTTACTCTGCTCTCAGATCTCTCTGAACACTGACTTGAGCGTCGGAGGAGCTTTGGCCGGCACCACACCGGTGCCCTTCCCGCTCACTTTTGTGTACTTGCGCAGGGTGCTTTGGATACCATTCTCTCTCATTACTCACCAGTCGGACCCAGCTACCCGTTCATGCCCCACTTCGACGTGTCATCCACTTAGTGGTGGGTCAACGTGCCTACGTGGTTCAACTCGACGTTGACTGCTCTACCATTTTTGGGCATCAACAAGTATCAATATGTGCCAATGTGACACCTGTCATCCATTTCTGTCAATTTTTTTGTTAACTTGAAGGGTGATATTGTCAATTCATATCATAAAATATCTTAAAACAAAACTAAAATCCAAATACACTTAAAAAAAAAACAAACCCAGCCAACCCACCCTTACCCTCGATGCCGACCCATCCCCAACGATGCTGACCTTCTTCTCATTCCCTCTCTCTTCTTAATTATACTTAAGGGCAAACTAGAAAGTTTAAGAAAAAAATTGATAATTTAACAGAAAAATTAACTGAAGGTGCAACATTGGCATATATTAAAATTTCAGGTGGTAAATTAGTAAAAAAAAAAAAATTTGAGTGCTACGAGAGCATATCCCTGTAATGCAGGTGATATTTGAGTAAAAAAGCCTAGTTTGTTTGAGTCAAAATCGTTTTTTTTTTTTTAAACACGAGCCGAACTCAAATTGTAACTCAAAGACGGGGTCATAGATTCTTTGCTTGCTACTGGGCTTCAGAACCAAAGAGAGAGTTCAAAAGTGGTGAAAGAAAAACATTGAGCCTTAAACAAAGTCCGTTATTTTGGGTCAAAATCTGATGATGGGCCTTAATGATGAGACCCAAATCGACAGAACGAGACAGCTATAAATAAATTGCGAAAGCCGAATGGAAAACCCTAGAGAGAAAGAGAGAGCCATCTTCTTCTTCACCAGCCTCCTCACTCTTATTTCTCAGCTCAGAGGCGCTCTCATTGCTCTCTCTGAATTCAACTATGGCGACTGCGAAAACTGTGAAGGATGTGTCCCCTCACGAGTTCGTTAAGGCTTACTCCGCTCATCTGAAGCGATCTGGCAAGGTGTCTCTCTCTACTCAATCCCTCATTTAGCTCTTGGTCTTTTACTATTTGTTGTTTTGTTTATTATTAATTTTCTAGTTTGAATAAAAGCTTGAAACTTTACTCAAGTGTTTGAAAATCATAGGTGACCCATATAACTTTCTTTGGTTGTTATATATGATTGATCAATCTTGTCTTATAGGGGTTAAAATGGTTTTAGCTGTTTGTCCTGCATCTTATAAACACTTGCTGTGTTATATTCTATCATTATTAATTTATTACGCAAAGAGTTAAAGTCATTTACCAACGAATAATTTTCATTGATAAGAATTGGAAATGCTATTGTAGATATTTTATTTTTAAACTAATTTACATGTCTTATTAGAAGTACCCATGTACTGGGAGATTTGGATGAGTATTCTTTTAAAGTTGCATTGATAATTCGTGGAAGAATTTTGTTTCATTTAATTTACATTTGGGTTTCTAAATTATGGACAGGATCATTTTGTTATTTGCTTGACCTTTCATTTCTTTAAGTACTCTATTACAAATTCATTGGAATGATTATTTGCCTGGCAGTTTGTTATGGAATAACAGTGTTTCCTTCTCGCTTGATAGTGTGATTGTCAGAAAATTTTAATTCATTTTTTTGGTCATGTCTCATGATCATTACTACAATACGATTATTATAAATTCATTTTCGTGCTTTATTATTTATTTACTTCCCATATTTGGAGCAGATTGAACTTCCTCACTGGACTGATATTGTTAAGACTGGAACATTCAAGGAGTTGGCCCCTTATGACCCTGACTGGTACTATGTCAGAGCTGGTGAGCATCATTTCTCTTATATGCACCCAATCTTATTGGTATATGCTACACTTATATGTATGTGTTGTAAGTTTGTTGTGCTCTGATCTCTGTAACATTCACTCTTATGCAGCCTCCATGGCAAGGAAGATCTACCTAAGGGGTGGTCTTGGTGTTGGTGCTTTCCGAAGGATTTATGGTGGAAGCAAGAGGAATGGAAGTCGCCCACCCCATTTCTGCGAGAGCAGTGGTGCTATTGCTCGACACATTCTTCAACAATTGCAGAAAATGAACATTGTTGACATTGATCCAAAGGGGTGAGTTCTTTGTTCCTTGTGAATCTTAGATATCTCATCTCTAAACTGTGTCTCCATGTTGCCAAATCAGAACTTAAGTGCACGTATGAGTCAGTTTCTGCCCTTACCATTTCCAATCGATAGTGTAATTGTGTAATGAAATTGGGTTGGCAGTTGTTGATGTTGTTCCACACCTCAATCCCCAATTGTTCTTTTATTCCTCTGTCCTTATCATTCTAGAAATGTGTTGATGATTCAGTTTCTTCTGTAAATTGCTCTCGCTTTGAGTTTTGATTACATATTTTTGTTTCTGGACTTGGAACAGAGGGAGAAGAATCACATCAAGCGGTCAACGGGATCTTGACCAAGTAGCTGGGCGGATTGTGGTTACCCCTTGAACTATGGATTTCTTAAACCTGCTGGGTCCCTAGCGTGTTTGATTAGGTGTCGATTTGTGTTAGTTAAAGGAGATGTCGCAACAACAGAATGTTTTGAATGAAACAAGCCTTCGGTTTTAATTTTAGTTTTTTTTGACAGTCTTTTCTTCTGAAACTTCATCCAAAGTGTGTTATGATATTTTATCATGTTTTGTGACATTTGTCCTGAAGATTTTTAAAACCTTTTTTTTTACTGTCTTGCATATTTCTTTTATTTTGGCAGTGGCACGGGAATTTATTTTAATGTTATGTGGGATTGATTGTTGTTTCCCAATTGCAGGCCAATCAATAAGAATAGTCTCACTTTGATCTCTCCCCTTCAGTACACCTATTTAATGTTAAACACGGGGTTTACTTTGATTCTATGAAAAGCGTGATGAAGAGAACCGAAAATGGGGGGTTTGTTGAAATTGCGTTTGAAACCTGTCATCAAAATTCCAAAGCTAGCCTTAGATATTCACATTGGTAGTTACCATGCACTCTAAAGAAAAAATGACACTCTAAACTAAGGTCTAAATTGTTTTTACCTCGAGACAATTCTCTCTCTCCTTGAAGAAGTGATCTTGGTCCGGAAACATGGAGCCTAACGCATGTGTTTTAAGTGTTTGGAAACATATTCATGGTGGGTTCTATGAAACTAAAGATGGACTCAGCTACTAAGATTAAAACGGGCAGATGACTTACTAGCTTTTACCCAGGAACATCATATGCATATTCCTCGACCAAACATGGCTGCTTTTGTTCACCAAAAACCATCCTATAAAAGGAATACCTCAATAGTTTGTTAACTTCGTTTGATATATACTTATTGTTCTAGGACGAACTAGACACCAAGTAGAGTAATATGCTGCTAGACATGGTTCGAATTTGATATTTTACATCACCAAAGAATATAGGATTTGCAATATGATACAGGCTGTTAAGGTCCCTTTTTTTATTGAATATTCTCTCACATTTGATTCCAGCAGATACAATTTTGAGGACTAAAATTTGAGGTCTGTGAACAACTTGCTGGATCCTAAACAATTACATAACCTTATAACGTACGAAAATTTTGCGCTGGGCTGCACAAGGTAGTGATAATGATCATCATATCCAAAATAACCCAATGGTAACTGTGGGGAGCTGTGTAGTAGTGATCACTCTAGAGAGTAACCGTCGAAATTCAGCCTGCTTTGATTTCTAAATGTGTTGCATGGATTTGTGGTGAAACTCACTCTTCCATAATGCTTCATCATCACCTTCAAAGCCTCCTCGTGACTTCAGACTTATTTAGAAAGTCATGGGATTAGGCATTATGGAAGAGCAGATTTCATCACAGAGCCCTGCGGCATGTGACACATTAAGAAATCTATAGTCTTGCTATTTCAAGTGTGGCTGAGTTCCAGGCTGCACAAGCAAATTGACTTCAGTCAGCATGTAGGATCCAAAGAGTCAGGAGCAGGTCCTCACACTTACAAGTTACAACCATGACGATTCATTATCAGTTTGACAATCAAAGCAAAACAGCGTTTTGGGTCAATATTTTCTTTTTGATTTAGTTAGAAAATAACAGATTTTTCTTATTATTTAATTAAAAAAATTACCCATTTTTTAAACTGCCGTGGGATTTCTTTATCCAAGAGAAGGATTGTTCTTAGACATGTGTAAACCTCATTTGGTAGGCTATGAGCATGAGCATAAAACTAAGAAACATAAAGAATCCAACTTAACTTGTTACTTAGCAATATGCAATGTTAGTATATAGGTGGTGCTGGTGCCAGGAAATCAGCCCATTACAACTCATTTGATGATTGCAGATGAAATCATTTTTTTTAGATAATTATTCAGTTTGTACAAATATCAAAATACTTTACAGTAATTCTTTTGAATTATTTACATTAAACTTTTTAGAAGAATAGAGTGGTATTCTATAATTTGTATTGATTTTTTTTTTTTCGAAAACTTTGCAGGAGACATGGCCCCTCTTGGTCCCATCTATATTCCGCCCCTGGCAATTGGGATTTAGGAACTCCATCACTTTTCAAAGAATCAAATTATTGGGATTAAAAATTGCAACTAAACTGGTTGCTTCATTCATATACAAGATTAGAAACAATATTGGAAGCGATTTAGAAAGGAATAGAAAGGACATGATGACTACTTATGGATAACAGGGGAATGAACATGTTACATGGCCATGAGAAACAAAAGTTCTTTCTTGTCTTCAAGCTTCACTGTTGATAAGTGTAGGAGCTGATATCATTCCATGACAAGCAGCACTTAATCTTTTTATTTTGAGGCACATGAAACCTAGGCTCTTTGGGTATAGTTGGATGCTTCATTGACCTTAAAACAAACAAACATGAAAACGTAAAAAACCTTTGCTACGTCTTATAACAGAAGAAATATCATAATCTGACTTGCTCAATTAATGAAATATGAACTGCAAAATGCACGTAATCTTATAGGATGCAGCACATATTGACATCATATGAGCTATATGTGCATACAGAATTTAAAGAAGACATATCACAGATTGCGTCAGAAGTGTAAATAACCAGTATCAGTATAACTTAAAAGCAATTTATTGACCCACTTTGTAAAGATGGAATCCCAAAACTATCTGCACTCTCTTTTTCTGCATATTGAGAAAGTTCAGTAATATTATCAGCAGTCCAACCCAAGCAACTATAATCTATTATTACTAAAAATAAAAAGAAACTCAAACGAAAACTATGTTCTTTCGAGACACTATTTGCAAAAAAAAAAAAGCACAAAAAAAAAAAAAGTCAATTGTGAAGTCAATTGTCGGATCTGCTTTCAGAATCTGAAGGATTTGGAATACACCAATGTCATTCCAAGGAGTTCATATCTTCCTATCATGCAATGGCTCATATCTCACAGAAGAGTTCCATATAGAGATAGATGTAAGAAACTTAAAGAGAAGCGGTTTTCGTATTATCAATGTACAAAAAGATCAAGTTTTACCTTCTGGGAATGAAAGGCCTGTCAAAGTAGGGCATCGGCTGTGCTTTTGGAACAAGCTCCTTTCTCAACCTTCTTATTTCTTCCTCTTCTGCCAACTGCAAGAGCAAAAGACCAAAATGCATATTTCAGAGGTGAAGAATAATGATGATGGTATAATCTCAAGTAGGGGTTTACCTTCTGTTGTCTTTCTCTTTCCATCTTGTATTGCTCAAACAGGCTCATCTTCTCTGCCACCTGATGGTGAGCACACATACAAAAATAAATTCTAAAGGTAATTCATTTTTCATTCTAATTAACATATCAGAGTAAAGGTAAGGTGAGAGATACCAACACACAAGCACCTATACAAGTCATTTCTTCTTTTAACATTATGGGTCATACGTTAATGTAGATATATCTTCAATGTGAAATTTTAGCCTTAGATACAGGAACTTCATGAAGATGTCCTCAAATTAATTTCTCTCACAGTTGTTCATCTCGAATTTTCATGTTAGGATTCTGGCACAAAGATTTTTTCTAGGAAAGCTATAAATTCTACACCTTTACAGTTGTTCATTCTACAAAACCTACACACGTTATTTCTTCTTTTAATTAAGAGTGTTCCAAATGCACCAACCTGAAAACAACTTTTCCATTAGAGCACTAGGAAGAAAGTTGCACACGAATCTTAGTCTATATGTTCAACTAAGCAGAGAGTGATTAAAAATCTAGAGACAAAGTGCATATACTCAATGATCAGAATATTTAAAAAGCACCTGATGATCAAACTCAGCACGCTCTACTGCCCGTACGTCACTGTGGAGCTTCAGGTCAGTTGGTCTTGTGATCTCTTTTACTGGAGGTTTTATCAAGCACTGAGATAACAAACAGCAAAGATATGCACACAAGTCAGTGAATCGGTGCCATCTGCCTTGCAATAGCAATAAAATCACTTAAATATAATAGAAAAATAAAAAAACACAATCACAATCGTTTATGTCCCTTTCGTGTGATTTTGGACACTGAATATGTAGCTATATTTCACATCATGGCAAATTGGATAAACAATTTGAAATAATGGGTTCACCTCTGGTTCATCAGTTGTCCATGGGAGGCCCTGAGCAATTGGTATCCGCTGCTTCTCCTCCTCTATCATCATCTCTTGAACCTTCTTCATGAATTCTTCCCCCTTTAATCTTCCCCTTTCCTGCATTGAGATTCAACCACCAAAGTTAAAAGCAATGCAAATTCAAGTAAAGTTGTGTACTTTTCAGAACCATTCATATTCACTACATTTACCTCTGTTCTTAGCTTGAATGGTTTAAGGCTGGTAGCTCTGAGCTGTTGTTTCTTCTTCCATCTCCTTCCTCCCATTGAGCTAGATGATTCAGAGCTCTGAAAACTCAAGCAGGAATACAAAATTTCATCAGTTGGTGAATCAGTTACACTCTTCAAATATCATATAAAACAGTGACAACTGACAACAAAGATCTTACATTTCTTCGGCTCCTCCTTCCCCCATTGGAAGTCCTGCTTGAAATACTATATAAAACAAACCCAGTCAGGTAAAAAAAAAAAACAAAACAAAACAAACAAACCCATAAACTGCATAAATGTAATGATAACTATAAATAAGGTATTGTCACCAACCTTCCAAGACTTCCATCCCAAGAAGACGACACTGAAGGTCGCAATCCAAGGTTCTCAGACGTTAAGAACAAATCCGATGGACAAAACGAAGAAGACGAAACCTGGGTTTCAGGAACCTTGGGAGGTTGTTGCAATCCAGGTAAGGCCCACTTCGGTACCTTCTTGCCATTCTCTTCTGGTTCCTCCTCAACCTTCTGCTCGTCTGAGTCCTTGGAGCTCGGAATCGAAAGCAGTTTCTCAAAGGCCTGAACCAAGTGCATCACTTTCCCACGCTCAGGCACACTCTTCCTCGCCTCTTCCAACAACTTGTCCCTCCTTCTCTTAAACGTCGAACAACCCATTTCAGTAGTTGGGTCAATCTCACCCGGGTCACAATCATCCGACCCATCTTGAATTTGATGGTCTTGAATCCTCAAACCCTTCTCTATTTCTTCCTCGAGTTCACGATCAGCTCTATCACTCTCCTTCACACTGTCCGATTCGCCGATACCTTCGCCATTTCGGTTCTTGAAGAATTCTTCCTGGGACGCCCTCAGATTCTCATACGCCACACACAGACACTTCTTCGAGTTATTACCTTTCTCTTTGCATTTGCAAGCAATGTTCTGATTCTCTTTCTTCGCGTTTTTCTTCTTCGCCACCACGAACTTTCGCTCCCGAATCTTGTTCCGGGGCGAATGAACAACCGGGTTCGGGTTCTTGGATCCCGATTTCTGGGACTTGGAGGCCGATTTGATCCCAGGGGAAGCCGTGGGTTTTGGACCAGGCGAAAAATTGGGGTTCGAATTCTCGGAATACCTCGAATTTTCATGCTTCTTGGATCGAGACCCATGTTGGTCTTTCACAGGAGTCACCGCTCCGGCGTTCTTGCCGATCAAGTCCATCGGAAAAGTTACCACACTCGCCGGAGAAAACTGGGTTCAATTGGTTTGGAGAAGAAAAGAGGGGTTTTCAGTGTTGGTCTTTTGGGACCGAAGAGGCAGTGAATGAGGGTTTGATAGGAGAGAGAGTTGAGAGAAGGAGAGAAAAAGGGAACGTTGAGCGCTCGACGCTCTCTGTGTAACGGCTAGTTTATTTGGGGTTATCTGTGGACCGTTGGATGAAACTTTTAAATTTTCTGTTCTGTGTCTCCCGTTGGATTACGTGATTAGGAGAGACGGTCGTGATTGGACTTGATTGCCAACCGTTATAGCCGAATCAGGATGTGGCACATTACGGAAATACCCCTGTTTTTTGACTCAAATACAATTGAAGACTTGGGCTTCTTCTTGGGCTCCAAGAATTGAAAATTTTTTTAGTGTTCTAGTAACACCACCTGTCAATGTTGACGAATAGAATTTTAATACGTGGCAACTAAAAATACATTACTCAAATACCGTATCTTAACACCATTAATTCTACTATTGTTACCATCATATGGAGTGTTCCAGAGGCCTTGATAACTGCAGAAATAGATACTATGTTTCCTGAGAATGGGGAATATGTTGTTTGGGTTTCATCAGCTTTAGGTCCATTCTGGGAATTTCAGCAAGGTTGGGTGAAATGGCTTAATGGGGTGATTGCACATAAAGAACACTGAAATTGTTCTGCGGACGCAATTGTTCTGCAACTGACAAATATTCAACAAGGAAAGCATAAAGAATTTAAAGACAAAAATCAATCATAGTCCAATTGATAGTTTATCCCCATCATTGTGATCAATTCACTATCATTATACTTGAAGATGTGCAATTATTTTTTATAAAAATCATAATCACTCTTGGATGAAGCCTCTCTCGTTTCGCTTCCTCATGGACTCATCCCCACCAGAGGCCATTGTGTCTGTCGACTCCATCCACCTACTTTGCCATCATCAACGAGCACCGCCTCTATTGCCGGAAATTAGTTCAGGAAAAGAAAGTTACAGAGGTTTTGGGTCAATAAGAAGTTATAGGGTTAATCACAGTGTTTGGGTGATATGTTTTAGTTGCCACGTGTTAAAATTCTATTAGTCACGTAACACCACTCATCATTGACAGGTGGTGTTATTAGAACACTGAAAATTTTCCCGGTAATTAGAAAAAATATTGTATGTGATTGTAATATGATGTGTCATAATGACGTGATGTTATGAATTTTCTCAAATTATAATACGTAAACAATTTTAAAAAAATTTTCCTATATTTTAAGATTTTAGAAATTAATTATTATATACGTATTATAATTTGAGTAGATTAGTAACACCATGTCATCATGACACATGGTATTACAATCATACATAATAATTTCTTAAAGAATTGTCTGCATATAACAGACCTTGTAAAAAAAAATATTTTATACAATTAATATATTAACACGTAATATAATTAGTTTATATGTTATAATATAAATAGATGTTATTAATATAAACACATCATCCAATAATACTTTTACATGTTAGATTAGTTAACAATATATCAATTATACACATGATCATATATCGGTTATATCCTATCATTTTCCTCGTAAAAAGACTTCGGCGGCCACGTAACGACTTAATCCAATTCCAAACGATTAAGAATGAGTAGTTGGTATGTATTGCCGATAGTAATAGTCTAATAGAAGACTTGGCGGCCTCTTGCCCATTATAAGACGAAGAAGAAGATGAGGTGATTGAATTTCTATCAGTACTGTTCATTCTCCGCTGCTTGAATCTCCACTCTGCTCAATCTCCGTATACGTATACGTGGTATTTGATCTATTCTCACTCCCCAATTTCATTGTTTCACTATTCATACTTGTTCTCTCTTTGGAATCAAATTTACCAATTCATCAAAACTTGAATTTTGTTCTAAAGTCCTAGAGTCAATTGTTGTGGTTTTTTTTAATTTTTAAATTAGGGTTTCTGAGTTTTAATTTGGTTTGCAGAGACATCAGAATGGTGCAGAATTTGGGTGGTGGTGGTGCGGAGGCGCACGCACGATCCAAGCGATACGAGTATGGAGCCAACTCGAGTCTGGTTCTGATCACCGAGTCTCGGTCACATGACACTCACGAGCCCAGAGGCGAGCCTGAGTCCTTGTGGGGCAAGATTGACCCCAAAAGCTTCGGTGACAGGGTTTACAGGGGAAGACCCTCGGAGCTTGACGATGACGACAAGCTTAACAAGTCTAACAAGAAGAAAGAGCGCGACCCCAATTCTGAATTATCTGCCCCCATATTTGGAAAAAGCAAAAGGCGCCACCTTGGGGATGAGAGCGTTCTCACATTAACGGAGGAAGAAGGTGTTTACAAGCCTAAGACCGATGTAACCATATTTGGAAAAAGGAAAAGGCTGCGTATGAGGCAATGCTTAGCACCATTCAGGGCCATTTAGCTTGTCAGCCTCTGAGTATAGTCAGTGGTGCAGCGGATGAGATTTTGGCCATCCTTAAAAACGTGGGCTTTAACAATGCTGACAAGAAGAAAGAGATTGATAAGCTGTTGAATCCTATACCCGAGGATGTGTTTGATCAGTTGGCTGCGTGTTGATGCAAATTCCCGTGAGGTAAATGCAACAAACTTAGAACAAGTGACTTGGCTGATCAGAAGCCTTGCCGGATGATGACGTGGATGTTGATTGAGATCTTCCTGTAGACAAACACAAGATCAAAGGAGATGGACCGGTGTTGTACCAGCCAAACACACTCCGATGATGAAGTCAGTGATGTGTGTTTGATGGTGTTTGAATGGAAGTGAGGAAGAACAGGTGATGGACGTGAGAAAATGGGAAGAACAAGGCAAATGTTCTGGGTTATTTTCAGCAAGTTGGGTATGCTTTTGGTGAGCCAAAGTTTATACAAGTGTTTGCTTTGCGATGGCTGGATGGATAGCTAGATTCATCCCTCAGTTTGTGCACATATGTTGGTTTATATAGGCAAAGGAAGATGTGATGAGTAAGTTAGCTGCATGTGGATAAATGGTTGACAAAGATCCACGCGTTTGGTCATGGCTAGTAACATGCACAGCTACTCACCTCTTCAGCATTCAATGCTGCATTGAATGCTCCATTTAATGTAAGGATGGAAGGTTCAGGTAAACTGTCCCAATAGTCATGGATGTAGGCTGGGATATCCCATCTGTCAGAGGATCATGTCAGGTGCATTTAAGCGTGGCGGTTTCGAGTGGCAGCCGAGTGCCGAGCCGAACCGGACATAGATCTCCATGCGTAAACATAAAGTTTGTGTTGATCGGATCGGATGTGGATATCCAGGCCGAGCCGATCTGGCATGCAGTTGTCCCCTCAAGTCGTAGCTGGCTATGGCTATAATTTGGAGAAGATGTTCGCCTCGGGTAGAGCCGAGATGAGCCTAAGCCGAGCCGAACCGGGATGATTTTTAGGGAAGACGATCATTCGAACTTTCGGAGATCCCCAGATCGGGTCGGATCGGATCGGACGGGTTCGTCATGAGGAGCCGATCAGATTCGACGGAGAAGGTGCCAAGCTGGGTGGTGACATGGAAATCCAAGCATGACCGTTGGAAGTCAACTCCAAAGTTGGATCTGATCAAACACGTGTCCAGCTACGACTGGCTGTGAGATCGGCGTGGGTTTACCCACAAACACTGCGTATGGGAGGCGGATCACCGACTACTAATTTGGGGGTGATGGTGATGAAGCTCTTGATGATGATGGTGTAGAAGTTGCGGTTAGGTTTGAAGAGAATGAGGATGAGGAGAGTGATGTTGATATGGTGTGGGAGGATGATGATGTGGCCGGACCAAACGAGTCTGGGGCAATGCAAATGGGTGTTGGGATTGGTGATGATGAAATGCAGGAGGTGATTAAGGGTATGAGCCTTTATATTCAGGACATTGATGCTTACTGGCTTTAGAGGAAGATCTTTGAAGCATATGACAAGCAGATTGATCCACAACAATGCCATAAGCTTTCTGAAAAGGTGCTCAAGATACTTGCTGAAGGTGATGACAGGGAAGTTGAAACTAAGCTGTTGGTGCGTCTTCAGTTTGAAAAATTCAGCCTTATTAAGTTTCTATTGCTGAACCGGCAAAAGATTGTATGGTGCACCCGTTTAGAGAGAGCAGTAGACCAAGATGATAGGAAGAAAATTGAGGGGGAAATATTGCGTTTAGGTCCGAATATGGCTGAAATTAGAGAACAGTTGCATGCCACAAGGGCTAACGCAAAAGAGAGGCAAAAGAACATGGAGAAGAGTATTAGAGAAGAGGCTCGCAGGTTGAAGGATGAGACTGGTGGAAATGGGCTTGTTGACAGAGATGCAAAAAGTGGTAATTGGTTGAAAGGCCATGCTCAGCTGCTTAGATAAAAAATTGAACTAAATATAAAATAAGTGAACTAAATATGTAATTTTTTTTTAATTATATATATACTTAAAATTATATGGTTTTATTGTTTGTAGATGTACTTGTGGGCATGAATGTTAGGAGTCATATCATCACCATGAGGTCCACGACCTTGTAGTTTTCGCTTCTTTATTATGATTATGAATTTTCTTTGTAATATGGCTTCAAACTCACCCCAACATTTTCTTCGTCTTTAACCAAGTTGGGTCTTGATTCTGAAGTTTGCCCTTCATGATTTTACAAAAGTTGTACACATGTCCCATTTGTCCACGACACTATTAATATAATGCACATGAAAATCACTGGACCTTTTGGGTTTATTCCCATTTAAATAATTATAGCAGTACCACTAAAAATATATTAAAGAAAAAAAAGTGTGGTATAAGAAGTTAATCATAGAAAGTAGTTATTACTTAGTAATTACTTATTAGTCAAAACAAAATATGAGATACAATACTACATCTCGTAAAATTGAGCAACTCAGTAATTGCATTTCACCAAATAATTAAGCTATTTAATTAAGTAACCGTTTACCAAAACAAAGAAAATCTTACTAAATAATTAGTAGCACATGACTTTTGCATCGAATCGATCCTGCATGTGTAATAAACGCGTGGAATATGCTTCTGTCAGTAACTACATTTTGAAATCTATGACTTTTGAATGGGTATTTCTGTAAATTCATTTTAACATTATGAACCGCGTCTAAGGTACGACTTTACGATAATACCCTCGCATCTCCACCTGCCAAAAATAAGTGTCGGGTTTGAGAGCCACATCAACTAAAGGCCCTGTACTGGCTCGTCTTTTTACAAATCTCAGGGTAGTTATTGCCTTATTGGACATGCGTTGGGTATTTAAGCACTCCCCACCACAATTGTTCTTCATTCTCGCCTTCCCTCTAACTCAACTCTCTGAGGTCGTCAGAAACAGGACGCGAGAAGAGCTTTTCTGGTAATTCCAAACCGAAAATCGCTATTTTTCTTTGAATATGTGCGTCTTATTTGAATAATTTTAATGGGTTTTGTTCGTGATTCTGATAATGCTTGAGATCTAGTACCATTTTCGGTTGTTTAGCAGCTAAGCTTGAAATTTTTCTGAATTTGAATCAATAATGTATGTATGGTTATGGATTACATTTCGAATTTTGTACGGATCGGTTTTAGTGATTAATTCTCACACTGAAAATGCAAATTGAGCTAGTTGTCCATGGATCTGTTACAATTCATAATTGTGGTTTTAATTTTTGTACCAATTTTGGATTGTATCATAGATCTACCAGCATTTTAGTAGATCTAATTTTGTTAGGGATAAAGGAAGAAAATGAGGAGTCTTGAAATTATTGGGGCTAAAAGCCTAGATCTGGGGCTGGGTTTGGTTAAATTATGCTTCATTTTAGTGTAACAAATTTGAAATGGAATAATGGAATTGGATTTTATGTGATGATATGCTTGATTGGATATATTCTGGGTAAGCCATTATCGTAAATTGTAACAGAATTTCTCTGTCACTGCATTGTTTTTCTTTGCTGCAACATGAGAATTTATTGAGTGGGTGACTTATAGGCAGTGAGTGAGTTGTGCAAGAGGATCTGAATGTGTCAATGATCGCCATTTTGCTTTTTTTTTTTCCCTGATTTATATGAACTTAACTATGGGCAGGTTATAGAGTGAACCGAAAATGGTGAAGATCTGTTGCATTGGTGCTGGATATGTTGGGGGCCCTACAATGGCGGTGATTGCACTCAAGTGCCCATCCGTTGAAGTGGCTGTTGTTGATATCAGTGAAAAGCGGATTGAGGCTTGGAACAGTGACCAACTTCCCATTTATGAGCCTGGCCTTGATGATGTGGTGAAGCAGTGCCGAGGCACGAACCTCTTCTTCAGCACTGATGTGAGGAAATATGTCAAGGAAGCTGATATTGTGTTTGTCTCTGTCAACACCCCGACCAAAACTACGGGTCTTGGAGCAGGCAAAGCTGCAGATTTGACATATTGGGAGAGTGCTGCTCGAATGATTGCTGATGTGTCAGATTCTGATAAAATTGTTGTTGAGAAATCAACAGTCCCAGTCAAAACAGCTGAGGCAATAGAAAAAATTTTGACCCACAACGGCAAAGGAATCAAATTCCAAATCCTCTCAAACCCAGAATTCCTAGCTGAGGGAACCGCAATCCAAGATCTTTTTAACCCAGATCGGGTCCTCATTGGTGGCAGGGAGACCCCTGAAGGCCAGAAGGCCATCCAAGCATTGAAGGATGTTTATGCTCAGTGGGTGCCTGAAGACCAAATCCTAACCACCAATCTTTGGTCTGCAGAGCTCTCCAAGCTTGCTGCCAATGCATTCTTGGCCCAGAGAATATCATCCGTCAACGCCATGTCTGCACTTTGTGAGGCTACTGGGGCTAATGTTGCACAGGTGTCATTTGCGGTTGGTAAGGACACTAGAATAGGACCCAAATTCCTTAATGCTAGTGTTGGTTTTGGTGGGTCCTGCTTCCAGAAGGACATCCTGAACTTGGTTTACATCTGTGAATGCAATGGCCTTCCAGAGGTGGCAGAGTACTGGAAACAGGTGGTTAAGATCAATGATTATCAGAAGAGTCGTTTTGTGAACCGTGTAGTTGCCTCCATGTTTAACACTGTGTCAGAGAAGAAGATTGCCATTCTGGGGTTTGCCTTCAAGAAAGATACTGGTGACACAAGGGAGACCCCAGCTATTGATGTGTGCAACGGGTTGTTAGGTGACAAGGCCAAACTGAGCATATACGACCCACAAGTTACCCAGGACCAGATCCAGAGGGACCTCACTTTGAGAAAGTTCGACTGGGACCATCCCCTTCACCTACAGCCCATGAATCCCACCGATGCTGTGAAGCAAGTTAGTGTGGTCAAGGATGCCTATGAGGCAACAAAGGATTCCCATGGTGTTTGCATTCTGACAGAATGGGATGAGTTTAAGACTCTTGATTACCAGAAGATATTTGATAACATGCAGAAACCAGCATTTATATTCGATGGTAGAAATGTCATTGATGCCGAAAAATTGCGTGAGATTGGCTTTATTGTCTACGCCATTGGTAAGCCCCTGGATGCTTGGCTCAAGGACATGCCCGCTCTGGCATAAAACTCAAGAGTTGGAGTGGCTTGTTTTTGGATTCAAAGAATCATATAGCTGGAGACAGTCAGTTTGGTTCTTTATATTTTTCGTCAATGTTCTTTTTTTTACTTCCTCATAGGCAGTCAGTAAGAGGCTAAGAGGCTCTATGTTTTGCCTGGCATTGATTCCAAGTTATTATGTCTGCTTGTTAATTTTTCATTAGAACAAATGATATTATTTTTGTTTGGTTCAATGATTCAATCTGCTTGTTAATTTGTCATTAATTACAATTGTCAAATTCTTGAAACCATTTGCGTCATATTCTTGAGTCTACTACCTCATTGATAGTTCCTGAGCTGTTGGGTTGAATTGAGACAACGTGCTAAAACTTAATGTCATCTCATCCTACCTACGATGCTTGTTTAAGATTGATGACAAGACAATTACACCTTAGGGCTGCCTCAACAACTTTAGCAACAAAATATAAGCAAAAAGAGATAATCCGACAAGTTCTTGGATCAAATTTGAATGATTTAATTTTCCCCACTCCCCATCAATTTGTCACATGACTCACAACTTGTATTACATGAACTCCAAATTACAAAACACTTCTAGTAGATCAAGATATTTTGATTATGGATGTGAATGGGATAAGCTGGTATGAGTATACTATCAAAAGTGGTGAAGATCCCTACGTGGGGTATAGATCCAACAAAAGTGGTGAAGATGAATTAGATGGAGGTCTACTATCATGTTGTCTTAAAATGATCATGCTTCCGGGTTTTCGCGGATCTCTTCCTTGGCTGTCTCATTCGCTGTATACGCATATTTCTGTGCCTCATTATTGAAACAGCAGATCGTGTAGAGAGCAGGCAACGAAAAAGACCAGACAGAAGTAATGTTGCAAATATCAAGGTGGTGGCTGCAGACAAAAAACCAGAGTGGCCGCTTTGGGTAGTTTCAGGGGCAGAGTCCACGTTGCTCTGTTCTTCCAACTGCAGAGTGTCAAGACTTTCGCCAAGGTGATGACCAGAGCTCTCGGCCAATTCTTCAGGAATGTCGATGATAACATGATCTCGGGAGCTGTCGGCTAATTCTTCTGAAATGTCGATGACAACATGATCTCGGGAGCTGTCGGCTAATTCTTCTGGAATCTCGATGACAACATGATCTCGGGAGCTCTCGGCTAATTCTTCAGGAATGTCGATGATAACATGATCTTGGGAGCTATGGGCTGAATTTTTAGGAAGGTCAATGACAACATGATCTTGGGACCTCTCGGCCAACTCATCAGGGATGTCAATGAAAACATGATCTTGGGTAGCCCCGGATGCAGAGCATTGAAATTCCAAGTCCTCTGCTTTGTTTTCGAGAAGAGGAGTGTAAGCATTGCTTTGTTGAGGGTTGTTGCGGGTGCCCAATATGGGCGAGCACACACCCCAGCAAATGAGCATAGTCACAATGAATATCTTGAGCTTGAAATCCATTGTTAATCTTTTTCAGAGGGAATGAGGGAGAGTCTTTGGTGTTTCTTGGAGGGGATGGGAGAGAGAGAGAGAGAGAGAGAGAGAGTGATGGTCTTTCTTGGTGGAGGGAATGGCAGCTAGAGAGAGAGAGAGCGCTGGTGGTGTTTCTTGGTGGAGGGAATGGCAGAGAGAGAGAGAGAGAGAGAGAGCTGGTGGTGTTTCTTACAGGAGGGAATGGCAGAGAGAGACACAGAGAGAGATTGGTGGTGAATCTTGGAAGAGGAGATTGACGATTCTTGGAGCCAATGTGAGTTTTGGGAGTATTGGAATGGGGGGGGGGGGGGGG
>QANW01004920.1:79099-117445 GCA_003254865.1 Dryas drummondii | reverse complement strand
TGTGTGTGTGTGTGTGGGGGGGGGGGGGGGGATCATTTAATTTGGTCAATGAAATCATATGATCTGTTAATAAACTTAGTAACCTCAACTTTAGAGACACTGAATTTTTTACTGAAGCTAGATTTGATGCTTGTTGGGTGGTGAGTAATATTCTATGCATTGACTGTTTATAGCTTACCTGATGTTGTGTGTTTTTAAATTCGGTGGCTATATTTATTAAAATTTACAAAACTACTATACTGATTGTATATAGTATTTGATCTGCTTTCATGTTGGAACTAATTTTTGATTAATTTGAGTCATTTGGAAGGTTTAGTTTTCTGAAGCTTTTTATTTTCTCTCATTTCTAAATCTTGATTTGCAGCTTTCTTCTTTGCATTTGAGTTTTAGATGTCTAAATCCTATGTTGCATATTTGATGCACCACTTCAAATGTGGCTTCACTTGCAGGCAAAATGATAAACAAACGGCCTTTTGGTGATGAGAATTCTTATGAGGTTGCTTGTAAGCACCGAAGACAATTGGAACATGCTAATGAGCCTGCTCCAATTGTGGATACTTTTCCTTTTAATGATGCTCCCCAGAAATTTCAAACTTCAGGTATCAAATAGTTGCTATGGTCATTAATAATTTGGTTATCAAATTGTGCATATAGTGATTTGGTCGGGTCTTTATGAGGTGCAAAGGCCTAACCTGGACCATGAATCTGGTATTGCAATTAATAGTTATGGATGCAATCTGGGTCATTGACGCAATCTGACCTTCTAAAAGAAATAATGACATCAGGACTAATGCATGGCTGTCATTAACTTAGTGTAATCTGTAGATATTCAGTTTGATCTTATAGCTGATGTAATTACAATATTAAGATGGTGAAGGTGACGGGAGTTTTAGTAAGTGTCAAGATGAAGGAAGGTTTGCAAGTGACAAAGAACATGAAGCTGGTGCTTCTGGAAGCATTGCCCAATTTCTGTGGGTCAACAGCAGTATTATTGAAGCTGATCTAAGATCTGAGGAAGCAGCTCATCTATCATTATTCCCAGAATTTTTTGGACCTGTAAACCAGTTGAGGGCTTTACTTCATTCTGACACTATCTGTTCATCTCCTGTTGATTATCCTCCTCGAAAGCTAGTTTCTATTGGACCTCAGCATCAAGCATGTGTTCCAGAATGGGGCCATGAGGGTTCACACTCTTCAGATCATCTGGATAACTTGGATCCTCAACATGAACTTTCATATCGTTCTGGTGTTGTTGAGGAGAAACGGATGGGTACCTGTGTCATTTCTATGCCTGACCTTGAAGCATCTGCAAACTATTGCTGTGAAGATGTGGGAACAAGAAACAACTGTAAGTGTGCTGATGCAGGTTCTGTTAGATGTGTGAGACAACATGTCATGGAAGCAAGAGAGAAACTAAGGGAAGACCTTGGACAGCAGCTATTTGAAGAGTTGGGCTTTTATGAAATGGGAGAGGAGGTTGCAGAGAAATGGACTAAAGAGGAAGAGCATGTCTTCCATGATATTGTCCTCTCTAACCCTGCATCATTGGGTAAGAACTTCTGGCACCATCTCCCAGTGGCTTTTCCTTTGCGAATACATAAAGAACTTGTGAGCTATTATTTTAATGTCTTCATGCTCCGGAAGCGTGCTGAGCAGAATAGGTTTGACCCTCTAAACATTGACAGCGATGATGACGAGTGGCAAAATAGGGAATTTGGAATGGTAGAGGATGATGAGGACTCTGTGGTGGAATCTCCTGTAAATCTAGATGCTCCTGCCTATAATCCGGAAGAGCATTTAGAGGGTTCCCATGAACACAATGAGGATGCAGATGACACAGATGGTTCTAAAGATGGTGCTGTGGTTGGTTGCACTGAAATTGATGATGAGGATGGGGGTGATATAGATGATGGCTCAGGAGCTCATGTTGGGAATTCCCCTGGTGATTGTGGTGGTGCCACCGAAACTCAAATTTTGGATAAAATTCCTAGCAATAACCAAGAGGATTATGATATGCAAGATGATTCTTGCACTTCCTACGAGTATCAGTGAGACAGTTGAGTTCTGTGTCCACTTACGGGGATGTAGAATGACATGCCCCGTTCCTTATAAGTACGGTAAACATCTTAATTGACCTATGTGCTGTTCGAGTGATAAAATTCAAGAAGAACCCTATGCTAAGGTGGCAAGGGTCAGAGATCATCAACTACATTAAAAATTAGTAATTCCTAGTACTGTTGTTCCATTCAAGCCAGCTTTGGGCTGTATTGCCTGTATGAACTCAAAAACCTTTTTTTTCTTAATAGGATTCCGGTGAGAACGATAATTCCAGTGTAGAAGGGAAGTTTTCCAATGGAAGTGGACCAAATCAAAAGTCGGTTTGACCAAAAAAAGAAAAAAAACCAATAGTTTGTTACAGATAATTTCACTGTATCTTGTTGGTAGTGTTATATTTATCTCTAAGGTTCATACATACTCTTTTTCTTTACCCTCAAGTACTATATTTCGCTCTTGTTCTGCCAATGATAAATTTAGAACAGAGGGCCTTGCCCTTTTATACATTATTGTATGTACGAAAACTCTCTCTCTCTCTCTAAGGTTCACTCTTACTCTTTTTCTTTATCCTCTAGTTCTATATTTTGCTCTTGTTCTGCCAATGNTCTCTCTCTCTCTCTCTCTCTCTCTCTCTCTCTCTCTCTCTCTCTCTCTCTCTCTCTCTCTCTCTCTCCCCTATCAATTAGAGAAACTTCATCAAATAGCACAGTACTTGGACTCGGACACTAACATTCAATTAGCGATTTCCTGACATAGTCGCAATACTGAGCATTCTTGTATATGTTCATCTTATAAAATATAAGGGACTATGGGTGAAAACAAGTAGAGGCCAGGCATTTGCCTTGCAAACTATGTCATATTCAAGCCTGCATCATGTTGGGCTCTTTAGTCTTTGTAGCTTTAGTAACTTATATTGCATTCAAGTATTGTACCCTTGGAGCTATGAGTCCAACATTTTTAAGACCCTTCTACTGTAATATTTTTCAATCCTTTGAAATGCTTTTATTTTATTTTCAATATTATGGATTTTATAAATTAAATACTTGTTCACCTTTTCTACTACGCTTCTTACAAGTTACAAGTTTACAACAATCCCAAAGCCAAATGGTTGCTGGATATTGACCAATATACGCTGATGACACAGTCATGGTTGATGAAAACCACGCTAAATTAATATACAAACCACCTTCAAATTAAAATTTATATAACATTCTTAATACCCTGCGGTGATATAGAATTGTTATGGTTGATGAAACAAAGGATTCTGAAACAACTTGGACCTTATATTTGGCATCATGACCAAGACAATACTAACACAATAATATACATTATACTAACAGAAAGAGCATGGTATGACCCGTTAAAATAATTACATGGTCTTTTCTTTTTTCTTTTTTCCATTTTTTGGTGCTTATTTTTGTAACAAAAATAAGAAATTACCGGTCTTCTTCCCATTTTCTGATATTTAAAGGCCTAAGCTAGATTGTCAACTTAACAAGAGTTTGGTTAAATGTCAAACTCATGCTGATGTGACTCAATGATTAACCTATGCATACTTTTTAAATTATAATTAATTAAAAGTTAAAATTAACCATCTAGCTAAGTACACCTGTCTATTAACAATGCACTTGAGTGAGTTTTTTTGTTGGCCAGTAAGTTGAGTGTACTTGATCATGCTCATTCTATGTTCGGATAGAACTAGAGAATTACAGTTGGTCATTGGATGCTTAGGAGGAGCAGGACGAAAAATGAATCACAGCTAAACGTTTACTTCCATTTTTAGTCCACCAATTATTCATTTTTCATGTAACAATAATGGAAAATTTGAATGTAACATGAAACTGTAATCCCCCACGCAAAACTCTTGGGCCCCAAGCAACGCAATAAATGGGTCACTTTTCTGTTAGAGGTCCCTGTCAAGTTTTGGTCACTACAATAGGCACATATCTTGACATAACTATAGAAATGCCGAAATGAGAGTATAATGCTAGCAAGTTGGTAGCTTCATGTACACTAGGAAGTGGGATTATAGCTTTGCTTTCATGCAAGGATTTCTATTCTTTGTTGGCCAAAAAATAAAAAATAAAATAAGAAAGGGGATTTCCTTCATTTTTCTCCTCCAAATATGGCATAGCATTAGGAAGAGAAAGTGTTTTAGTGCGAGAAAGCGATCCTCTCACTCACTCACTCTTTTAATTCTTTCGCTGTGTCAATTCTTGCCCCCTACTGGCAAAAACAGTGGTCACACTACACAGCCCATGTTTTTCAGTTAGATATATTCCTTCTTTGCTTGCTACATATATATTTCACGTTTGAGTGAGTAGGGGGTTTCTTGGGGACCCAGATCTTGTTCTTGACCACAAATACTGTCATACATTTAAACCCCAAAAGGGTTTCTTCTTCGATCACTTTGAAAGCAAAAGAACTTCGTGATCGGGGTCTTAGTAGTCCTACTCCTTGGTCGTCTCTGATCTGGGTCTTTGTTAATCCTCTGTTTCTTGCACATTCTTTTGCTGTTTTTTTTCCTATTTGTTTTCCTGGAATGTGGAGCAAAGATTTCAACTTTCTAGGGAAATTGGGCTTCTGCTTGGTTTTGGGATCTGGGTTTCTTTGTTTGTTTCCATTGGATTGGCTAATGATATGATGGACAAGCATCAAGAAAAAAGGTACATGTGCAAGCTCTGCAACAAGAGTTTCTTGAGCGGCAAGGTCTTGGGAGGTCACATGAGGTGTCACATAGCAAAGAATTCGGCCAACAAAACAGAGAAAAAGCTCAAGATGAGCAACCTGGATTCTGACGGTGATGATGAGCATGCTGGTTATGGCCTAAGAGTAAACCCCAAAAAGTCTTGGAAATTTTCAGGCTCCAAGGTTGAAGCTTCAGAGGAAGAAAAGGTCTGCAAGGTATGTGGCAAAGGGTTTGATTCAATGAGAGCTTTGTTTGGTCACATGAGACACCACTCAGGCAGACAAAGGAAAGAGATTCAGTGCTGCAAAGATTGTGGTGAAGGGTTTGAGTCAATGAGAGCTCTAACTGCTCATACGAGGAGTCACTCAAAAAGATTTAGGGCCTCCGATGAATCAGAGGACATTTCAAGCCAGAAGCTTTTTTTGGACACCCAATACAGCAGTGAGACTATGAGGCTGGTCAGGAAGAAAAGATCGAGAAGATTGAGGTACAAGATTACTCCAACTTCTTCTTTTTCTGAATTGAATGAATCTAAATATGTGACTGAATATGAGCAAGAAGTAGTGGAGGTGGCTATTTGCTTGGTGATGCTCTCCAGAGATAGAGGTAATTGGGGTCGAAATAGTTCAGTAACTGGGTCCTCAGATAACAATTCTTTGTCTTTAGAAGTTAAATCACCAGGTCAAAAGAAGCCAATTGTGGACAATGAGGGTGGCATTTCTGTTTTTGGTGATGATGCTGGGTCTCTCAAGATCAGTAAGGCAAAGATGGAGAAGTTAGCTGATTGTGCTTCAGAGTGTAAGAAGGCCTATAATGAGAAGAAAATTTCTGAACTTGGTGAAAATGAATCTGGGATTGCAAGTGATGAGGAAAAGATTGTGAAATTGGAAGTTCCCATTGACAGGTTTTACGTGGGTGCAGAACACAAGATGCCTAAACTGGGTGAGGAATCCGCATTTGTGGTGTTTGATGCTGAGGTTAAGAAGGAGAGTCCTGGTGAGATGGAATTGGATGTGGATATTAGAGAGGCAGTAGAATTGGATGTAGCTGAATTGGGATCCATGAAGTCCGGTTTGAACAAGAAAGCCAGGTCTAAGGCTTGTGATTCTGGCAACAACATGATATATGATGCTACTGAATCTGAAATCTTTGCTGATTCTCAGAAGAAAAGAGAACACAAGTGCAGGACATGTAAAAAGGTTTTCCGCTCTTATCAGGCACTTGGTGGTCACCAAAGAGTTCATAAAACAACTAATAGCTGCTCCATGGTGAAGATTGAGGACTGTGAAGATGAAGTCCTGATTAACAAGTTCTGTAAGACTGAGGATACTTGCAAGCCTGCCAAGCTTGAATGCTTTGATAATTCAGTGGAGCAGGAGATGGGAAGTGTAACTAAGACAGGTTGTGAGAGTAAGGGTTACATGTGCAATATCTGCTTAAAGGTTTTTGCATCAGGCCAAGCTTTGGGTGGTCACAAGAGGTTTCATTTTGGAAAAGGCTACGAGACAGGAGCAGAACAGACCAGAGTACTGAAGCAACAGCTTTCTGATATCTGTGATGCATTTGATCTTACTCACCCAGTTAAACTTGAGGAAGAGAATGGTGATGCTGAATTCAAGTCATGGTGGGTTGGAAATGAACATAAGCATGAGCTGCTGGTGGGTCTGATCCCCAACTAAAGGAGTGTTCCATTCATGGCTCCTTTGAAGTTTTTTGTGGCGTTTGTTAGGATAACTAGAGAGGTAAAACTTCCATCTGCTGCTGATGGCTAATAGGTGGCAGTCCAGAAAATTTTTGTCCCACTTTCTCGATTTTTCTTTTTCATCTGGAAACATATTCATATAGTTGCAAGATTGTAGCTTACTGATACATTTTTGGAACTTCGTTACTGTAATATGAAATTTTTGTCCATTTGAAATGTAGTTCACTTCCAAAACTATCAATAGGAACAACAGATAAGCAGAACTATTACTCTCTTTTCTATTGTTTTCCTTTTAACTCGAGAAAAGTGTAAACAGAACACCTATCTTGGGAAACAACTAAATAGTGCCCAAAAGATGGCATCTAAGCCGACCATGATTATTGAGAGTCACCTGCCAACATGACAAACCATCACACCATATCTTTTATTGTTTTCTTGCTCTTGTTTAACTTGTAGGGTAATACATACGTATTGTTTACTTCTTTCCCTCTATGTATCAATCTTCTTTTGCAACTGGCTAGAGGTAGCTTTGCCTTGACCCAAAAGAAAACAGTCCAGCTGCATAATTTTAAAGTACATTCTAAGCTCAAATATCTAGTTACAATGCTAGATGACCCAACTGGCCAAGCGTTAAGGACTCCAATGTCTTTGACTTACAAGCTTGCAGCAGGTTTTGTGCCACTGAAACTTAGGAAAGCAAGAAACCTATCAGACTGTTATGGAAGAGCCTCCAAGATTAGGGATATTACTTTAATTAAGAGTAACATGTTTTTCCCTGAGTTTGCGTTGCAAATTTGGAATTCAGATATGGGCTTAGCTTTTGATTGATGTACATTAGGTGGTTCATGAGGAGTAAGTTGCCCCACACACACACACACACAGAGGATTGAATATACAAAGTAATTTGTGACACACCAATGAAGATCATGTGACTATGTCATGTGACTGTGAGTCTGTGAGTGTAGATGCGATCACTTGAATCTGTGCTCTGGCCATGTGCTTGCATTGCCCTCTAAAAATCATTTTGAGATGTGCCACAAGACAACATTAATGGAGTGAACCACTGTGGCTCTCTACTTGCCACAATTATTGACAAGGGTAAACTACAATTTTAGTCCCTGTGTTTTGACCCGAATACACATTTGGTTCTCGTGTTTTCAATTTTTCTATTTTAGTCTCTGTGTTTTATTATGTTAACAAATATAGGACACTTTCTAATTTTTTTTTTCCCATTTTATTTGGTTGTGTGTGAAGGCTGTCATGATTGATTTGTTTGGGTGCTAAGAAATAGACTTATTTATACTTACATCATGAGATTTATCGTTTTTTCACATACACCCCTTAGGGTTTCAATAATTACACATACACTCTCTGAGGTTTCCAAACTGTTACACATAACTCCCTTCAAAAGAAAACAATAAATAAACAAAGAAGAAGATATTTGTATTGAGGTTGGACCTTATACCTTGAGTAATCTTATTAGGCCATTACACTCCCTTAGCATGCATTTTTGCATACATTCTCATTATTTTTTATCTCACTATAAAGGGTTATATGCAACAGTTTTGAAACCTCAAGAGGGTATATGTGTAATTTTTAAAATCTCAAAGAATGTATGTGAAAAGACGATAAACTTCAGAAGGTGTAAATGTAAATAACTCTTAAGAAATATAACAATAAAAAAAAAAGGAATATTTTGGATTTTGGTTTATTTTCTTGTATGGGGTTGTGGGTGTGTGGGGCATGAGAAAACAATAACTATCGAAGGGGAGGAGAGGAGGGGTGGAGTGAGGTCGAGTGGCAGGGGAGGAGGAAGACAGGTGACGACGATGAGCAATTTTTTTTTAAATTTAAGGTGAAAAGATTTTTAAGCCCTTGCACATATGTCTCATAAGAAAAATTATTGGGTATAACCGATACACTATCATATAGTGTAATTAATCCAACATATAAGGGCATTTTTATATGGTGTGTTATTGGACGATGTATTTATACAAATATGGTATAATATTAATAACATTCACTTATACTATGACACGTTGAATTGATTACGCATAACAATATATCGGTCACCCGTAACTTTTTCTCGTCTCACAGTACTCACTAGTCACTACTCAGACCGTTAGTTCAATTGACAAATAAAAAATGTCCCATAATTATTAACAAAATAAAACACTGGACCAAAATAGAAAAACTGAAAACACGGAGACTAAATGTATTTTTGGGTCAAAACACAGGATTAAAATCGTATTTTACACCGTTTACAATTTACAAAACCCAATACAATAGCGCAAAAGCAAGATCTAAACTATGCGTGTGCTTGCAGCTCAGAGAATCGGAGTTCAAAATCACAAAGACATGCAGTCATTCAAATGGTTCAAACCTTATACCCTGGCCCACCAAGTAAATAATGGACTGTGCACCACACCATATGACACAAACCAAGCTAAGGCAACACAGTAACCTATAGCCCAAAAACAGAAAGCCCACATCCCTTAGCCCATAATCGGCCCAAAGTTTGATACCCATTTTCCTTTTCGTATTCCCATCACTTGTTTGAGAGCTAGTTTTTAAGTGCGCAGACCATGCACCAAGGGTGAGCTGGTTTTTACTAATGCGATATACCATGCGTTCTTATGTTGCAGAAAAATTAAGAGCTGGTTTGGTCTTCAAGAGTGTGTGTAAGGCAAGGCGAGGCATGCTTCACCTGCTAAATTGTAACTCTTGTATCTATTTTTCTCTGTTTTGTGTCTCTGATTTTTGTTGCATATTAGAGCATGTATAATGGCTTTTTGCTATATGCTATATTTAGCATGACTTTTAGTGTACCATAAGTTTTAGCTATATGTTAGTATGTTTATATTTTTAATATATTCATATATATCTTTATAAATTAAATTTAATATATTAAATTATTTTAATAATTATATTATTGTAAATATTTTAATAAAATTTTTAATTGAGCTCAATATTAAATATATTTAAATATTATTATTTTAATACCAAATTAATATTTTAGTATTTTTCATGTAAAAGTCAAATTTAAGAATTATAGAATTTAAATACATGGTCAATCAACCCATGACAACTGCCTATTATCATGCCCCTTGTTACAAAATTTTTCATCCATGTGAATAACCTTTCTTCTCTCTCTCTTCTCATGGGACCCACCCAGCACTTTCTTTCACTTGGTTTTTTATTCTTTCTTTACCAATACTTTTCAAATTGTGGGTCTATTTTTTTCTTGAGTTCCTCAATAATAATTGCCAAATTTTCTGCTATATATAGTGAAAAATTTAACAATAAATGCTAAATTTAACTATATCATTGTAGTAAACTTTTTTATCAATTTTGCTATATTTAACATATAGCATAGCATTTAAACATGCCATTGTACATGTTCTTATATGTGTTCCTGTGTGTGTTTGATTTCTTTTTTCTTTTCATTTTCCATGATGAACCGCAAAAAAACAAAAAAAAAAGATTACAGGATTGAAGAATGTAGATTTTGAATTTCATGAGGGAGAGAGAGAGAGAGAGAGAGAGAGAGAGAGAGAGAGAGTAGTTTAGTAACCAAAAGTTAGCCTTTATTCCATTTCCAGCATTTACCTTTACATATGAAAGAGAGTTTAAGATAGTTGTGTAGCAACCAAAAGCTACCCTTTATTCCCATTTCCCAGCATTTACCTTTACATATGAGAGAGAGTATAAGATAGTAGTGTAGCAACCAAAAGCTACCCTTTATTCCCATTTCCCAGCATTTACCTTTTACATACAACCAAAAGCCGAGGATCATCACAACCACGAAGTATGACCATCTCTGCTGACAAGAATATGCTTCTATGGTATTTCGACAGGTTTAATGTTCCATATGTCTTTAGCATATTCATGAATGGTTCTGTCACTGCTAAACTTGTATGAGCCTGCTGTATTAAGGATTGACATTCTGGTCCATTTCTGCCCCAAACAAAATTATAAACATTAGGCAAAAGTAACACAAAACACTGCTCGTGGCAAAAGTAACAAGTTGTAAATGGATCAATAAGAGTTGAGACAATCAGATAGATTCACAAATGGATGCAGACTCACATTCTTAAGAAATTAAGCAGAGTAATGCATTCCTGCAATGTATCAATAATTCAATACCAAGGAGGCATGTAACGTGACTCACCTTTTGGTCCTGATACAACTCATCAACCGTCTCTTGGCAATCTATGTAACTGGGGAAGTCCTTGCCCACAAGGAAATAGTCTCCACGGCCATATCCTTCATTTCCTTCCAAGGATCCCAATAGGTCATCATATTTGTGAGACCCAAAAACACCACTTTTGACAAATTCCTTGACTTCTTCAAAACGTGGGTCTGGAACAAACTGCATCAAGAGATGCTAGGTCAAATCCCCACAAGATAAGAATTAGAAAGAGAAAGAAATGATTATCTGTTCTCTCTATTGAATTATTTTCTCATTAAAAAAATAGAGAAAATTTCTGCCATGTAAACTTGATTTAACCAGAATCACACTCCTCATGATAAAATTCCAAGGCAGAAACATTTTTCACTGGATCAGTTCCAAAACACTGAAACAAAAGTAGCAAATGGTTATCGAGACAAACCTTCCCCTCAAGTCGTTCTTTTCTCAGCCCAGCTATCTCATGAGCTTTAGCACCAAAGAGGAAAAAGTTGTCTTCTCCAACCTCTTGTCTTATTTCAACATTGGCCCCATCCAGAGTCCCAATTAGGATGCAGCCATTCATTGCAAACTTCATGTTGCTAGTTCCACTGGCCTCCATCCCAGCAGTACTACAAAGAAATAAAAATAAAAAGGCGGGACCCATAGGGGTTGGGGCAGTGACAGTCAGAGCAAGAACTCTTTCCATTGTCTCACAAACCCAGACCCATTTTTTAAAGCACCAATTATACTCCAAAACTCCAGTTTAGTTTGGACTAAACAAATAAGGATGCCTAAAAGTTTAAAACCAATTCCTGGTTTTGCTTCTCCATTTACCACTCGCAGACAGAAAAATTATGTGGCCAACAGAAAATTGAAAATAATCATATTATGAATGAAATTGAATTACCTGATGTGCTGTGAGAGCTCACTTGCAGGAATTAGCAATTCAGCGACACTGACATTGTAATCAGGGACAAAGATAACCTAAGATGACAGTCAATAATATAATCTAGTAGGTCAGTAATGCAAAGTTACTCACAGAAAATCAAAATACACATATAAAGAAAAAATTTCGGTTCTTTCACAAAGCAAACTTTTATCAACTGTAAGACGATAAAATATGAAAAATCAATTATTTCTACCCGTTATTCCATAATAATATCATACATGTATATCACTGCCTATTAAGTATTAACTGATACCCAGAGCAAAAGTTATATTACGAAATAACAAATCCCTAAAGTGTCCAAGTACTGGGTTGGCCTATTTCCAAAACAATTAACCTGGTCATTGGAGATTCTTACATTTTGAGGCCGAGGACCATTCGATGATAAGAATTAAACTACTGTAAATAAACAATTTGAAACACATAATGAAGGGGGGGAGGGGGAGGAAATGTTTGTCAAGTTGTTAACATCACATGAAAATTGTTGTGGACACATAACAAGATTCATCAATAAGGTATAGCATCAAAGATATCCATACCTTCAGTAGATCACCTATACTAGGATCACGATTTACAGTAGCCCCAACATCTGTGATAAATTTCACAATTCTCTTGGCTTGCACATATGTAGAAAATGCTTTTCCTCCAAATATACAAACACGTGGAACAAACTTTTCTTCCCTTTCTGAAGCACTCATTTCTTTCATTTTCTTGTAGCGGTAAACAATTCCTAAAATATTCATAAGTTGTCTCTTGTATTCATGAATGCGCTTCACCTGAAAATAATAATTTTTCTTTACAGATCTCTAAAGGAAATTTTGATTGAGGCATGACAAAAAACATAAGAAAATTATGTGTAGAGAATATACCACCAGCTATGCACAAATTTGGCAGGCCTACTGCTATGTTATACAACCCTCTATAGGTTTAAGATACATTTGATTGATCATTTAGACCCATACCAAGGGCATCAGCCATGAGCTAATGGAATTCTACTACAGAAGATTATTCAACCACAAATTCTTCTTGAATACTTACCATAACAACCCATCTATATACCCAAGGAATTAAACATGACTTACTTTTCCCTTCCATATAACAGTTCTTTTCACACTTGTCTGATGCTAAAATATTGTTTAGTACTCCAATCTTCAGCACTCAACAACATACCAAGAAATAAATTTGAATGCAAGGAAATTACCTGGATATCAAACATTGCATCAGGGCTGACAGAAAATCCTGTTCTTTCTTTGATCAATGACACAACTTTCAACTTGTTGTTCCTTTTAGCTTCCCTCCATTCGATTTGAAGATCAACATCATCTGAAAACTATTAAAAACCAAATAGCTCCGGTAAGTAGAAAACTATAACATAGGTACATCACAACTTATATAAAAGTAAACATAAACTCTCAATCGATCATTGTTGTGAAATTTACCTTTCGTAATTCGGCCAGTTTTTCAGTATTCAAGACCCAGTCTTCTGTGCCAATCCACTTGGTTATAATGTTACTCAAATTGGGATTGCAGAAGCGGATCCATCTTCTTGGTGTCACCCCATTTGTTTTGTTCTGAAATTTCTTAGGCCACAACTGCCAAATTTATATGGTAGAGATCAATGGTAAGAGCATTTTCGCAGATTAAAAGAGCCTCATCTTTATTAAAATAGTCTAGGCTTACCTTATAAAATCCATTGAATACTTCATCTTTTACTATATCACTATGTATCTCAGCAACACCATTTACTGCATGACCACCCACAACACAGAGGTTTGCCATACGAACTAACTTTGGTGGTTCCAGCACCACCTTTTTCTTTTCCTGATTGCCTTTATTCTGAGGTCCATTTTCTTCATCAATAGGTTGTTCCAGCACCACCTTTTTCTTTTCCTGATTGCCTTTATTCTGAGGTCCATTTTCTTCATCAATAGGTTGTTCCAGCACCACCTTTTTCTTTTCCTGATTGCCTTTATTCTGTGGTCCATTTTCTTCATCAATAGGTTCACCATCCTCTTCTAAATCCTCAAGTTTTTTACTGGGAACAATAGTGGAGCTCTTTTTGGGTTTAACAAATAAATCCGCAAATGCGGCAGGCAAATCAACATTTTCTAATATTCTCATCTCCTTCAGTTTCTTCTCTAATAAATCCTTATCAGCTGTACCATGCTCCGAAATTATAGTGCGAATGAGCTGTAGATTATACAACCTTAAGAAATAAAGTAGACTTAAAAACTCCAAAGGAAAGAAGGGTTTAATTATGTATATAGTTACCTCCTCATCTATCATTTCTATAATCTCAACATGCCGAGGAAGCAGTTTCTGCATGAGTTCTAAACTCCATTTTTCCAATGCCTCAGGTAGAACAGTATGGTTTGTATATGCGACCGTTCTAGCACACAGGAAAAAACAATTTACTGCTTTAATGTAGATTGATAAAGATGAAAAAAACAAGGTGGTTAGACCAACTAAAACATATAAATTTTCCAAATTCCAGACTACTAAATGTGGATGGTAACCAATAAGCAAATGGATAGGGCTGGATGCAGTGCAAACAGGAAAAACAAAAACATATTTGCTATAGTCAAAAACTATGATAAAAAGGTAAAACAAATGTGTGTATGTATATTGTTTGTGTATATGTATTTATATATGAATGAATGTGTGTATCTGTATTACTTCTCACTGATCCTGATTAACAAATGTGACACCACAACTAATTAACCACCTAATAACAACCAGGGAAGAAAAGGAAAAAGATGCTCTCCACTAGTAACGAGCATAGTCACCAGCCCAAAAAACAGCCAAAAGGTATACCTTTGAGTAATATTCCAGGCCTCTTTCCAGCTCAAACCCTTCAAATCAACCAAAATTCTCATCAATTCTGGAATGCAGAGAGTTGGATGAGTATCATTCATCTGCACCGCAACCTTCTCAGGGAACTCTTCCCATCTGATGTCTCGTCCAGATCTTCTCTCAAAACGTGCAACAATATCTTGGAGAGAAGCAGAACATAAAGCATATTGTTGCTTCAAACGAAGTATCTTGCCCTCAATTGATTCATCCCCGGGATAAAGTACATAGCAAATCTGTTAAGCATTATACAAATTGCTATGTTTACGAATTGAGCAATATGTGGGTAAAATAGCAACATAAAAAGAGAAACATTTGAAAGCAAGCAACTACTAGTAAGTAGGGATATCCATAGTAGGTAAAGAGTGATGCATGTCACACATGTATATAATTAACAGTTCAAAGAGCACAAACAATGTACTGACCTTTTCAGCATTTGATAAGGCTTCAGATGCATTTGTGTGCTCCCCAGAATTAAAAGAATATAAATCAAAATCCCGTGATGAAGCTTTCGTCGACCAAAGGCGCAAGTTGATTGTGGTTTTCGTTTTGTATCCTGGTATTGGAACATCATAAGCAACAGCCTGTATGTCTTCTCCTCCAACCCAATTTCGTTTTCCATCCGATCCAGAAACAACCTTTCCGTAAAATTTTACAGGATATGAGACATCATTTCTCAAAATCTCCCAGGGATTGCCCATCTGCAAGTGTCAGCTAGCAGCCAATAAGACTTAATGAATTTATCATAAGGCTTTACAGGCAATGAAGCAGTTGAAATGAAAGATCAGATCAGAAAGCTGGCATACCTCAAGCCAATCCTCAGCAACTTCTTCTTGACCATCTTTGGTAATCAGCTGTTTAAATAAACCATACTTGTATCTAAGTCCATAACCCCATCCTGGGTAATTTAAAGTTGCCAAAGAGTCCAAGAAGCATGAGGCAAGTCGGCCAAGACCCCCATTTCCAAGTGCAGCATCGGGTTCCTATAATTCATCAAACTAATCAATTGGCTGCATCAACAGTCAACACACAGAAGGGGAGAGAGAGAGAGAGAGAGAGAGAGAGAGAGAGAGGCAGAACCATTTACTGCTCTAAAAAGTGCATATAAGTTTGTTGGGAAAAAGACCATATTCCAAGGTCGCAAGAGAGAAAAGAACCAAAAAAAAAAAAATCCTTCCTTCAGACTTCTAATTTGTGTAAATGGTACTCACAATAAAATTGAGTATATTTTTGTCTTCTTCTAGACAGCTATTCATACTAGTCTTATTCTAACACAAATTTCGTTTTTGGGAATCTGGTCCATCTATTCTTTCGTTCCGATAGTTAGAGAGCCTCTTGCTAAAGCTTCAGCATTCCCTTTTTCTCATTAGAATTGCAATTTGAATGAGTACATAGAAGTAGATGATGGTCACTTAATTATGCAAAAATTGACAATAAATATCCCACAACTAAATTTTAATGAAAAGATAAGACTAGCCAGAACCTCACCTGGACAACAACATTTTCTAATTTGTGTCCGAGCTTGCTTAAAGCCTCTGCATATGCACCTTCTAGCTCCAAGTTACCGAGTGCATTTAACAGTGCTCTACCCTACAAAACAGAACATCATGAACAAACAAGGTGTTTCGAAAGTTATACATAATAGAAACGTATGTCTAATTGTCTACATAAGGGTTAGGGAACCAATTCAGGAAATTCATAACTAACCTGTAGAAACTCCATTGACAAATAATATGCCTGCTTTACATTATTTTTCTCATAAGAATCATAAGTCGCATTCCAGTTAACAATGAGCGCATCACGAACACTTTGCGCAGTTGCAATGTAAGCCTTTGGAAGCTCAAATCGCTCCGGAGAAAACACCGGGGTGAACTCTGCATGGTATTTGATGCTTGAACCGATGGACGCAGCATCTGGTTCACTTTGAGCTTCTAAGTTTAACACCAAAAATACAAATTACAAAAAAAAAAAAAAGTAGAATTTTTGTTTTATACCGAAAATGAGAACCTTTTTCAACGATAAGAGCGGGGTGAGTAAAGAAAGAAGAAAAGGAGGACCTTCTTCCTTCAATTTCGGCTCAGGCTCACTGATCACGTTCTTTACAGAAAATGAAAACGACGACGACCTCCTCTGACTCTGACTCTGAGGCCATGGATTGAAGGTCCTCGTGAACAACAGTTTGGATTTGCTCCTTCTCGAACCGAAGTCGATCAATTTCGACTGAGATTTGTAACTGCAAGCCGTCGTCTCTGCTCCACTCCAAGTTGCAGAGAATTGCGAAGCTGCCATTGCTCCGATGATGATCTCTCTCTCTCTCTCTCTCTCTCTCTCTCTCTCTCTCTCTCTCTCTCTCTCTCTCACACACACACACACAGTCTCACAGTGTGCGACTGACACTCGCTTGTGAATATGATAGTGAGACTGCATCTACCTTTTTATCTCTTTTCACGAGCTCTCTCTCAAAGTCTCAATCTAATAAAAGTCCATTTTCAAATGATCGATCAAGGGCCCCACACCCTACTATATATTACTATACTATACGGACTACCCTACCATAAACAAAAAATTTTGTCTGCTTTCCACATCACACGCCACGTCTTCATTTGTCGATTCCCGATTAAGTCAACGTTTGACTGTTGGTAGGCTAGGTGTTGCATGGCTCTTCGTTGCACTGGATCTCTCTACAAAGCACCGTCGGTCGTCTTTGCTTTTGAATAGTAACCATGAAGTAACGTGGCGTCGGTGGCGATCGTTTCGGATCGAACAGTAGTATATCAACGATTCAAGTATTCAACGGACCAACAATTTTGAGATATTTTTAAGGTAATTCGATTCGAACAGTTTCTTTGATTAATTAATATTATCATTGTAGGTGTATAATTGCTCGGGTCCATAGCAAACTTACCATGCAAACAGTTTTACAATGCTGACTAATATGTTAAGCCCGTTAACCATGTGCGTTTGGGCATCCTCATAAAGGGTTTGTTCAAGCCCATGCAGATTTGGTTCAACTGGGCTTAAGGTTTATTTTTCATACTAACTAGGGTCCAAGCAATACAATATGTAGGGTCCAATATATAAAGGAACAAATTGAGAAATTTGATAGATTAACCAAAATGGGGAGGCTATTCAGACCACCCTAAAATACTGAGTTTACCACCATAAGATTTTTTTTCCCATTTTTTCCTATTTTACCCCTGCCCCTATTTTTTTCCCCATTTTTTCCGGCTAATTCCGACCAACTGCCACCACCACCCCCATATTTGGTTCAAATCAATCTAACCAACAGCAAGAACACAACGAGAGAATCGAAAACCCTACATGGATCGACCTAATTTGTCACTGGAATCTGTCGGAATTGGCGACGAAAGCCGCGGAGCTTCATGACGTCGATTAGCTGCACATGGTGGTCAGATGAGCAAGGGAAGACCAGGGTTGGACTCACCGTGACCTGGGGAACAAAACCCAAGTGGTCTAGCGTCTCAACTTTACCGGAAAAGGAAGATCGTCGGCGAAGGGGCCGATTGGGTCTTCGCATTGGTTCAAGTTTTCTGGGCTTTCCTGGTTTTAAGGCTACCATGGGGAGAGAGAGAGAGAGAGAGAGAGAGAGAGAGAGAGAGAGAGAGAGAGAGAGAGAGGAGAGGCAGGCGAGTTAATTGGTGGTGGTCTCGCCGCCACTGATTGTCAGACGGCGGCGCACCGAAGAGAGAAAGAGAGAGAGTGATGGTCGGGTGCGTGGGAGGGCAAGGGTATATTAGGAATATTTGTAAAATAAATAAAGAGGGTGGTCAATTCAATATTTTTGAGTGGTCTGAATAGCCTTCCCCTAACCAAAATTAGTTCTATGTGAAGCCTTTTAACTATTTTTTTAGAAATTTAAAAATCTAACTCATGTGTAGTGCTCAAACTCCTATCAAGAAGTGTTTGAACTCCAGCTCGAACTTTGTCAAGTAGTGCTCAAGAAGAGTTAAAATACTTGTCAATTGGAGTTGAACACTAGTTGATGGTTACATTTTTAAATTACTAAATCTTAAATTTTAAAGCGCATGTGAATTTGATTCAGTTGGGCCTATGTTTACCTTTACATTATTATCTAGGGCCCAAGCATAACAGTTTGTAATGCCCAATATATGAGACAAATTGGGTCAAACCCATCAAATTTTAGCAGCCATTAATTTGATTTGAAATGCTTCATTGCATTTTGATTTGACATTTTGACCATACAAAGACCAAAGTCTTATTAATTTGATTTGCCTTATTAATTTGCAGAATCTCACAACATAAAGACACCCAAAAAAGAACATCTTCCTTCCTTGGGCCCATGGCATGTGATACTCCACTGTCTGATAAAAAGGTATAATAAAGTGACAAACTTTACTATTGGATCATCCAATAAATTCCTCTTTTCTCATTTATTTTCATAATCTTCTGACTCGGACTGCCTCAATGGTATCAAAATCTACCCCAAACCCCCATCTCCTCAAAGCATAAACCCATCATTTCCTTCCAAACTCACGCCTGCCAGGCTTTCAATGGCCTCTCACCACCACCACCAGAACCCTCACCACCACCAAAACCACCCTCCCACCACCTGTTGCTGCAGCACCACCTCTTACTGTGGCTCTTACTGCACCCAATCCCACCACCCCTGTCCACCACCACCACCATCAGTAGCCACAGACCCACTTCTCCAAGCCATCGCTTCTTACCTCCTCCAATCTAACCCACCAGATCCCTACTCTCACCACCACAAACACCGCCACCAAAACCCTCAACAACCCACCCACAAATTTCAACACCCAAAACAGCAGCGCTTGCACCACCAACAACAAGAACCCCAAGACCAACAACTACTACACACCAACTACTCTGTCATCTCCTCCCTCCTCTCCCGTATCGAAGCCCTCGAAGCGTCTCTCCACCACTACTCTCCTTCATGTCGTTCTCAGTCTTCTTCTTCTTCTTCTTCGTACTCGCACTCTCTCAGAGACTTGGCTGCTCGTGTTATTCAGACCCACTTCCGTGCCTTCCTTGTTCGCAGATCACGAACACTCAGGCAGCTCAAAGACCTCGCCTTGATCAAGTCTGCTTTCAGCTCTCTCAAGTCCTCGCTTTCGAATGAGACCCACCTCGATTTTCACGCTCTTTCTCAAAAAGCCATCGATTTGCTGCTGAAGATCGACTCTATTCAGGTAAAACATTCATGGGTATTTGTTAATTTTTATTTACTTTTAATAAATTCACTCTTTATTTTTTTTTTAAATTTTCTTACTGATTTTTGTTTGTGCATTGTGTCTGCAGGGGGGTGATCCGACTGTTAAGGACGGGAAAAGGTCTATTAGCAGAGATTTGGTCCGGTTCATGGAGATCATCGATGAGGTTGCTATGAAAAGGCATGGGCCTTCCTTGAAAGCAGTGAAGAATGTGAGGTTTGGTCAAAATGTTAACAAATCTAGGGTTTTGGCCACCAATTGTGGTGATTTGGGAAGGGATCAGAGGGAAATGATTGGGAAATTGAGGGATAGGATTGAGAAGATTCGTGGGTTTTCTAGAGCTTTGGAGAATGACGAGGAAGATGTGGAGCTTGAAGGTTTTCAACATGTCAGTGACGATGATGAAGAAAACCTTCGAGCTGTTAATGGAAAAGTTGGTCAATTTAGAAATGGGGTGTTGGTGAAAAGGCATGGGTTTCAACCTAAGGTGAAGAAAAGTGTGAGCTTTGCAGAGAATGGTAACATGTTCAGGGTCTTTAGCAACACCAATGAATCAGTTTCAAATGGGGATGGAAGTGATTCCAGTGATGATCATGGAGAGCTTGTGGAGAACCTTTGCAGTGAAGTTGAAGATGCCAGGGGCTTTGCTCAGGAGACTGAAGATGATGATGAGGCACACATGGAGAATGGTGGATCACCACAGGCCAGTGATGGAGAAAGAAACCCCAGAGCCAGACTGACTCACAGAAGAGAAGATGTTTATGAAACCAAAGGCCGGGGTCAGGGTCACAATGGGTATTTGGTATTCTCTGCTCCTTTGCCTGTGAAGATGGAGTCTAAAGTCAGATATGATAATAAGACATAAGGCTGTGAAAATTGTGACATGAAGGGCTGTAACCTGAGTTGTGTTTTGGGTTCTACAAATTTTTGTGGCTACTGAGGCGGATGTTAGGTCTTTGCAATTGTATCTTTCACAAATGTCATTCTAATTATTAGGTTAGATTGATTAGAAGATTGCCATGAAATTGATGTCTAGTGGCTCCAAAATCTATTGTGTAAGATCTAACTGTGCTACTGAAGATTCTAATTTTTTTGGATGACTTTAACCAAATTTATTTTGACCCTTTACTATTGTCTACATGTTCTCATCTTGCCATTGTTTACCGATGAATGGAAATTGTGGATCTCTGGTGGAAGGGTTTTTCATATTTAAGTTAATGAGGAAACTGGAAACCTACTTTCATGAGAATGGTGACAGCTAATTACACAACTCCTCTAAGTGGATGCAGTCATGCAGATACCAAAAAAATTGCAGACACCATGCTGCTGTCACCAAAGAACTAATCTAAATATTTTTGTGCTACCAGAATTTCATATCACAGACAATTGGTAAACAAAGCACCAAGAAAACCATATCAACGAAACATAACAGGGGGAAAAAACGAATATAGAAAGCCATGTGCTTCAATACCACCAACTTTTATTTCGAGAGCCTACAATCAATGCAATGCAAATTAACAACAAAACCTCACATCCCTCGAGATTTCGAGATGTTTTTAGGAACATGAATTATATTCAACAAATATTAGAAGAAAAAAACCTTAAACTTCAAGGTATGTCTGTCTCGTATCTTCCATGGATTTGCTGTGGTGGCAAATGTTTGATTTTAAACTCTCTACACAAGAGAGGGAAACTCTGTAAATGGCAAGATAAGGTATCAAAGTTCAAAACAAAGGAATAACTATCTCAGCAAAGTTTACTCACAAATGAAATGTATTGACCTGAATCCTTCAAGCACAAACAATTACTACAATCATGTCCAGGGCACTTTCAGTTATAGAGCATAAAGTAACTCTGCTTGATGACTGTTCTGACATGTATTTGGTGAAGTTATTTTCTGTAGAAGATTCTCCAGGGTACTAGTACTTAAGAACTCTCTACCTGACTAGCAATTATGGGTGGTATCATCAATTTATTGTCTCGATAAGTTGAGCTGGCCATAGTTCCTAGTGTTGTTGGGGCATTGATTTGATGGCATTTCTTTTTGCACCAACAATTTTGACCCTAGCCTCTCTTAACGCGTTTAATGCCACCTTAAAAATTTGATCAGATGCCATCCCTTCCTCTGCACATTTAATTGCTTCCTGGTACAGAATATTGTACTGCGAGTTCCTGCCTTTTTGAGAATTGCCCTCTAATTCAGCACAGGGAAGTACATCCAACATAGCCTCTTCCTTGGCATTTCTTGTCCATCTCTTCAAGATATAACACTGTGAGAGTGTAAAGACATTTGTTGCTTTAAATACGGCAAGCACATGTCTGCAGAGGATCCCTTCAAATTCAAACATCTTGCAACTACAACCTGCTAGTTGTTCAGCTATATTAAAAGCCACAAAATACACTTTATGTTCTTCATCAAATCTTGCAACCTCATAGGTGCTGGTTCCTGCATCCTCTCTACTTAATTTCACAGCAAAGACGAGAGATTCAAAAACTTCCTCCTGAAATACGGAGAACATTTTTCTCGTGTAGACATCTGCTCCTTGCTTTTCCACAGGAAGTGGTGTCTTTAAAACTGGTTTGGTATAAAATGTTTCAAACTCTGCCTTTGATTCTTTCTCATATCTTTCATCTAAAGCCTTCTCATACTGCTCTGCAAAATCTTGTAAGGTAGTCCCTGCATTCACATAGCCGTCAAAAAGTGAGTTCACACTTCCACTCCGCTGGGTAGCATACATGCCTGCAAAGAAAGTATCTCTTATGTACACTGGGACCCACAGTTTGCAATCAATATAAAGTGATTGAAGCCAATCATTCCCTCTAAGATTATACTTATCAAGAAGCATCTGCCAAGTCAATTCAAATTCATCAGGTGTCTCACTCTTGTTAATGCATCTTTCAAATTCAACTTGAAAAGTCCTTGGGAGTACACTATATACATGTCCCATTTCCTTTGGCATTTTGCTTATGATATGCCACTTGCAATATCGATGGATTGACTGAGGAAAAACTTGTTGCACCGCTCTACTTATGGCCGGATCATAATCAGTTATAATTAAACCCGGTTGCCGTCCAGACATTGCCTCAAGCCAAGTTGTAAAGAGCCAAATGAATGTGGATTCAGTCTCATCTGCAAGCAATGCACAGCCAAAAAGCACAGAATGCTTGTGATGATTGACTCCAGTAAAAGGTGCAAATGGCATTTTATACTGATTCACTTGATAAGTAGTATCAAAGGCTACGACATCAGAGAAACAGTTGTAAGAAATTCTTGATCTTGTGTCAACCCAAAAGACACTACTCAGCCGATCTTCTTCATCAACCTGTATTGCATAATACAGTGCAGGATCACTAGCTTGCATAATCTTAAAAAACCCAAGCAAACTTTGGGCATCAATGCCAAAAGTGCTCAACCGGCCTCTTCCAACATAATTGACACTAGTCTGTACATCAAATGGCATTTTGCTAAAACTGCTACAATGAGTCAAGACATTCATCGGAGCATCTAAGGACATCCCAGGAGAACTGAAGGAGTTGCTCGAACTTGTATTAGGATCACATTCCTGCTTATGTGATCTAAGAAAATGCCGCATTGCAGGAGTGACCAACTCATGATTATGACTCTTCTCTAGTTTCGCCACATACCACCTCCCATTATCATGTTTCCTCACAGTCATCAGCGCTTTGCAACCTTCCCTAGTGATTGCCCTAGCACGCCTCTTTTTCGTATCATCACCTGAATTTTTCTTTGCATGTCTATCCCGGCGAAAGCCTTCTTTTGAACAACAAAACTCTCGAGATATAATGGAATTATCTTTTTTTGAACGATAATATGAGTTCACACGAATACTAAACCCCGTATGTTTGGCGTATGCATTATAGAAATTCCTCGCATCCTCTTCAGAAGTAAACTCCATACATGGTGTGGGCTCTATTATCCCACCTGCTATATACTGAGACATTTCAATATTTACACTACCCTCTTTGCCATCATCCAATACCACCGGAGCTTCAACATCCTCTACAACACAACGGTCGTAGCCTTCATCTTCCTCCACATAGGAGTTCACTTTAGCTTCACTGGAAGGCTCTTCTTCCATGATGTATTGTTCAATCCCCTCTTGCATTACAAACTAGAGGGTACCTTCATTTCTGAAACTAGAGGATACCCTTTAACTCTATTGCAAATTTATGGTGTTTCTTACACTATAAATAGTGTACAAATGCTAAAACCACACAATTAATTTTCAATATCATCCCACTAGTTACATAGAATTATTGAATAGAATAAGCAATGGAGGTACTAAACACTCAAAGTTTCCATACTTGTAACAAAGAATTTGTGAATTTGAGACCAAAACCAAAATTGTCACCAGTAATTTGACAATTATTTAAGAAGTGATAAATATAGCCTTTTAAGTTACCTTCAAATTTTGGTGTTGCAGGGACGAGGACGTATGCGCGCCGCCGCGGACCTGAGGGAATGGGAGGACGAGAATTACGCTCTGCTTTCTCTTATAGAATATAAACAGTACATATTAGCCGTTCGATGGTTTAAGTTGTGGGCGTGTATTCTGAGATCGGACGGCTGATACGTTTCGTCTATAGGCTAAAACAATGATATGCAATTCCTATAAAAGTCAAACGGTTATTTTGTGTTTTTTTTTTTCGTCAGCAAAAAAAGAAAAAGGAAAGAATTAAGCGCGAAATTAGATGCGTATACAGTACAGCCCATTGGGGCATGCTTTCGACCTCATTCGGGCCCAAATAAAGCCCATATTAGTAGGTTATTGCCTTTGGACTGAGATTATCAACATTTACTTTGCTCAATTACAAGAATTTTTTTTCTTTTATACCTTTTCATCGAATGATAATCAGAGATTCGAACTCGAACATTTGGAGGTAAGACCGTAAGATCAATGTTTTTAACCACTAAAGCCACAACCCTTTGATCGATCAATTATAAGATTTTAGTAATACTATACAAATAGAGTGTCACAAAATAAAGGGTCACATTGTAGGTTTGGAAATATATTTAATTCTCATGTCTCAAATGTCTTACAATAACAAAATTGAATTATCATGGAAAATTGGAATAGCATAAATTCTTGAATACCTTTTCTTTCAAGCTGATTGTGAAAGCACAAATTTTACCTATGGATCATGACATTTAGTATCAAAGCAAATTTAATATCGGATTGAAACCTATTTTAGATGATTTTTGAAACTTTTCTCCACCACAAGTGACATGAACCAATAAATAGATGAGCCACATCAACTCACGATCTCAAATGATTCTAGTTTTGCATAATCAGTTATGTAAGAAATTTAAACTTCACAAATCCATACTCCTAAAAAAAAGGTCATAACGTTGTTCTTTATTTAAAAAATGCAAAAAATTATTCATCAAACAAACTCAGAATTCATAACTGATTACACCTTGAAGCCAAAGACTCAAAATTAAAGGCGTAACATACAAGCTTAAGCCCCCAGGACTTCAGTGAACTACAGCATTACAAATTCCCCCAAATCGTTCATTAACAGAAGTGAAAAAGCCCAATCAAACCTGCACAAAACAAATCACAGAATTGAAACAACAAAATATCACAAACTGGAAACAACATAGAAGGTAAAACAATAACTTTACATATAGATCCGCTCATCAGCAAGATATTAGCAGCGACCTCAACAGAATTAATAGGGGAAACAAGTGTCAAATTGGGCTGGTCATATGCAGTGAATCACAGTGACAAGTAGTGAGAAATTGTCAAGGTTCCACAAGTTCAGAGTTGAGTTTAGAATTCAATACATAATATGAATTGTCTTAATAGTTAAAAAAATTTGATAGACTTCTGTCATCACCAATGGGTAGGACTTCTTAGAGTTTAGTCTGTCACATGGTTGAATCTGGCAGAATTGGTCTTTCCAAATCGGCTTGTTAGGATCTTCTTTGTATGAGACATATAGTGCATGAAAGCAAATGTAGTGACCCATCTCAGAACTTAGTTTTGCAAAACCAATTTGTAAGGAAGGATGCCGAAGAGCTTATAGCCATGGACGAAGGACATTTGGGACACGACATCTTTCTAAGCAATCACACTAATCAATCACTGAGGTGCTAAATACAAGAAGCAGAAGAACAAAACATAAAAGGCTTAAAAATAGGATACAGTTGGATAGCTACAGCTAAATCAAGAGCTAAACCCCATTTTACAACCAGTAACATTCACTAGTGATTTTATGATTCAATAGTCTGCTTATAGAGGTTCTTACGATATATAAATCTTGCCACAAAAGAAACTGAACTCTGAGATAAATTAAGCTAACTAATCATTATCAAGTGAAGGCATTTTCCCCAAAGTAGCCAACAATTAGGATTACTGAGCTATATGCTAAGTTGGTATTACAAAGTAAAAGGCATTTTATGATTCTCAATATTTTCTAGGTCAAAAAATATATAATCCATAAGATCAAAATTTTCGATTTATTTCTTTTGCCACAAGTTCTCAGCAACCAAACAAAGCAGCATCCATGCCCATTAAACACAAAATAGATAAAATTTGCACACCCAACCAGAAACCCATTAATCAGACACAACCAAAAACCCTAAAAAACCCTAACAAAGAAATGGGAAAACAAATAGGTATAGTAGTCTAGTAGACAGGGTATAGCACCTGGAAACAAATCAATTCTACTGCTTGATTCAGTTCTGAAGCTCCATTACGCTCTTAATCTTGGGAGCATAGAGGGAGTAAACAACGACCTGTCGTTTGGCGACCTCGAGCTGAGCCTTGCCATCTGAGAACGCAGCGGAAACGGCAGACGGGTCCGAAAGATTCTGATTCTGACGAAACGCGTCGATGGTTCTGCGTTTTGTGTACTCTCTGATGTTGTAGTCGGTGAACTTGCGAGCCACTAGAAGAAAGGAGCGGAACAGCGACAGCACCTCCGCTCTCGAAGGAGCTCCAGCCGCTATACGCATCGCGCCTCTATGCCTTTGCTGCAACTACTCTAGAAAGAGCGAGAGACAGCAAGAGAGATTGTCAAAGTTTGCGGCTTTCGTTAATCAACTTCCCAATACTTGCGGGATTAAACGCAACGTTTTATTTCTGGGTTATTTAGCAATGTCCTCTAAATTAACACGTGTCTTATTTTGCCCCGTAAATTTTAGTTTGTCTCATTTTGCATTCTAACTTTTACTTTGTTTCATTTTGCTCTAATTCGTTAACTTTGTTAACTTTTCTCTCTTTCATGCCGAAACAGTTTATAAATGGCAAATTAATTTTTGAATTGTTTTTTAAAACTTAGGATTTATGGTATAGTCCTTAAAATTTATGGCTAAAATTTTAAAATCTTAAATATGAAGTCATAAAATTTAAACTTTAAATATTTAATTCTTAACAATACTATATAATTCAATAAATATAATACTACAAAAATTACATATTGTATTATAATAAAATAAAATATAACTCTTTACATATTATATTATAATAAAATAAAATATAATTCTATAAAAATTACATAAGAAAAAAATTTTAATTTTAAACCACTTCTTATAGCTTTTTGATTAAAGGGGATTGTGTAGAGAGAGCTTTTGTCTCCTACCAACTAGGCCAACCTAATTCATATGAACTTACTTTTTGCTAATTTACTTTTTTTGCTAATGACAGTTCTTAACGCACCGTCTCGTGGTCCAAACCAAATAAAACCGACCGTTTGCTTTCAAATAAGCGCCAATTGACTTGATGAACGGCCCATCTCAAGCTTTTAGCAATGCCAAGCACGTCCTCACCGCCACCGCAGCCACTCGATCCCTCACTAAAACTAAACAATTCCATGCCCACACCATCACATCAGGCTTACTATCACCCCACATCCGCTCAAACCTCGCAAAATCTTATGCTCTATGTAGTCACGTCACATATGCACGTAAGTTATTCGATGAATTGTCTGACAGGAACTCGTTTTTATACAACACCATGATAAGAATGTATGTATGCAATGGTTTACCATATGAGGCACTTAACGTGTTTGTTCAAATGCTCGCTTTAAGGCAGTGCTGCCCGGATAAATTTACGTATACTGTTGTTATTAAGGCATGTAGTGACTTGTCGTTGGTGGGTGTTGGTCTTGTCGTTCACGGACGAACAGTGGTTGGTGGGTTTGATTTTGACACATTTGTTCAGAATTCTTTGCTGGCAATGTATATGAGTTGTGGGGAAAAGGAAGCAGCGAAAAGGGTTTTTGATGCAATGCAGGAACGAAGTGTGGTGTCTTGGAATACCATGATTAGTGGGTACTTTCGGAATGGGTGTGCCAAGGAAGCTTTGAGTGTTTTTGATTGGATGATGAATGTGGGTGTAGAGCCTGATTGTGCCACTGTGGTTTCTGTGTTTCCGGCTATTGGTTCCTTGAAGGAGATGGTGTTGGGAAGACGAGTCCATGCCTTTGTAGAAGAGAAGGGTTTGGGGAAGAAGATAGCACTGAGGAATGCATTGGTGGATATGTATGTGAAGTGTGGTAGCATGAGTGATGCACGATTAGTTTTTGATAACATGAGTGAGAGAGATGTGGTGACATGGACGACTATGATCAATGGTTACATTTTAAATGGTGATGCAAGAGGTGCATTGGCGCTTTGTTGGCTGATGCAGTGTGAAGGTGTAAACCCCAATTTTGTAACAATTGCTTCTCTTCTTTCAGCCTGTGGGAGCTTGCGTCAATCAAAGCATGGACGGTGCTTGCATGGGTGGGCTATTAGGCGAAAGCTTGAATCCGATGTTATGGTGGAGACTGCTTTAATTGACATGTACGCAAAAAGCAACCGTGTTGACGATAGCTTTCAAGTGTTTGCAAAGACTTCAAAAAAGAGAAGAGTTCCCTGGAATGCAATTATCTCCGGCTGCATTCATAATAATCTGGAGAGAGAAGCAATAGAACTTTTCAAACAGATGCTAATGGAAGCAATACAACCCGATGAAGCAACCTTGAACAGTCTTCTTCCTGCGTATTCCAATCTTGCTGATTTGCACCAAGCAATGAATTTACATGGTTACCTAGTAAGATCTGGGTTTCTTTCAAGCATTGAAGTTACTACTGGTTTGGTTGATTCATACTCGAAGTGTGGAAGTTTAGAATATGGCCATAAGATTTTTAATGGAATCCCAGAAAAGAACAGGGATATTATCCTATGGAGTGTGATAATAGCTGGTTATGGAATGCATGGCCACGGTGATGTTGCTGTTTCACTTTTCTATCAGATGGTTCAATCTGGGGTGAGACCAAATGATGTCACGTTTACCTCTGTTTTGCATGCTTGCGGCCATGCGGGTTTGGTGGATGAGGGATTGGGATTGTTCAGATTCATGCTTGAAGATCGGAAAGCAAGTCCTCAGGCTGATCACTACACATGCATTGTTGATCTTCTTGGTCGTGCAGGTCGGTTAGTTGAAGCTTATGATCTGATTAGGAAAATGCCATTTCAGCCTACACATGCTATTTGGGGTGCACTTCTTGGTGCGTGTGTAATACATGAGAATGTTGAACTGGGAGAGGTGGCTGCTAAGTGGCTTTTTGAGCTTGAACCAGAAAACACAGGAAATTATGTATTGATGGCTAAAATTTATGCTGCAGTGGGAAGGTGGAAAGATGCAGAAAATGTGAGATATATGATGAACGAAATTGGAATAAGAAAAACACCAGCCCACAGTCTGGTTGAAGTCAGAAATATGTGAGCTGAGCATAAACTGATAGTTCCTTTGTTTTAGGTGGATGAAAATCTCAACTTCAACTAGAGCATCCCTTCGAAATAGAAACTTGTAATCAAAGTAGAGTCTCATACATGAAACAATTGGGTCGAACACTTAATTCGATGAAGCAATGGGATGTCCTTTTAAAGAGTTCATATATCTCTGTTATAAATTAAATAAAATCATTGGGGCAGCAGAGTGTGACAGCTTCGATAAGTATTGTGGGTAAAGAGTTCGAGATTACTGAAGCTTCAATCGAAGTTGTTTATGCATTTTTATGCGGGGGAACATAGAAGGGGCCAAATTGGGCCATGGCCCCCGCAAACTTTTGGGGAAAAAAAATTTCAATGTATCTTATAAAGAATATGTTAATGTGTTAGAGAATATGTATCACTTGTAAACCGTCTTTTTTTCTTTTCTTCAAATGAACATTATGGAGATTCTCTAAATTGGAGTTCTCTAACCATTCAAATGTATAGGTGTCAAATGGGTCGGGCGGCCCGAGCACGACACGGCACGATTAAATGGGTTGGGCCGGGCCGGGCCAAAGTGTTTATCTCATCAGGCACGGCACAAGCACGATATGGGCCAAGCACGGCACGAACACGAGCACGAAATGAGTCCGAATTAGGCATGACTATTTTAAAATTGTTTTTTCTATTTTTAGAGAACTTTTTAACAAAAATATTCAATTTTCATGAAAAATAATATTAATATTTAATTATAAATAAGAAAAAATATCATAAAATTAGTTTTATCACTCTAAAAAATAAAAATAAAAAAGGTTTGTGGGCCGGCCCATTTAGGTTACGGCACGAGCACGAATGGCCCACGAGCCGTTGGCCGTGCTTGGCTTAGGTCTTAACTATATGGGCCGGCCCGAGCACGGCACAAAAGCACGATGAACTCAATTTAAACGAGTCGGGCCGGGCCGGCCTGTTTGACACCTCTATTCAAATGCTTAAGAGATTTCAAGTAGAAAAAAAAAATCAATTACTCTACAAAAGGCATAAGAAAAAACACGCCAGCCTTATCTCTAACGGGAAACATACTTTCACTAAATAGCTTTAATAATGAGATTTTTTTTTTAGAATAAAGCATCTCATTGCATTAAAACAACCAAAAAAATAGAGAGAATACAAAATATGAGCCCAAAGGATTATAAAAAAACAAAATCCCACAAAAATGGAGCAGAAAATCCAAGATCTCATAACATCGGCATCGAATAAATACTATAGCCACCAAACAGAGCCAAAGAGGTATCGTAGGAATTAGCGAATTAGTCGCGTTTGGGTTCACGATCCTACCAACATCTCTAAGTCGAGGTTGACAATAGCGCAAAGTGGCGGATCGGGCAGTAGTAATCGGCGGAAACATGATCGATACCAACGAAAATAGTGACTTCCTAACACCTTGTGATGAGCGCCAGAGAAAACCTGAAAGCATCAAAACACAAAACAAACCAAATCGGAAAAACTCTCACGAAAATAGGTGGAGAAACTCTCGCAAGAAGAGATGGAAACGCTATCACTTATTGGGAGGAGAGTATCCCAAAGAACAAAAATAAAAACATAGAAAAATGAAAAGAAAAACAAAAGAGAGAAGGGTGAGGGGAGGAGCAGTCTGTGAGAACACAAGGGCCACCCTTCCCCCATGGATAGGTTGAAGAGAAGAAATAGTTTTTTCTTTTGGGGTGGCGGCTAGGGTTTTTCTCGAGGGTGACTTCTTAGCTAGTGTTCTTTTGTTTTAAGAACCACACACCTTCAAGCCCAATTTATTAATTTAAAGTCCTCTTAATCTAAATATTAATATAATACAACTATCCACAAACAAGTAAACATAAATTGAAAAAATAATCAAGTGTAAAACACAAAAGGAATTGGTTATTTATGTCAAATACAATTGGTGCAACAAATATGTAAAACCTAATTCCAACAATATTTTTTTAATGTACTTATAATAAATAAACTCTAATTTTAGATACCTAGATGAATACTAAAATGCTTATAAATAAATGACAAGCATTGACGCTTCCCAAGTATTTTTTTAGGGGATCTCGAGTCGTGCATTTGGGGCATCTCAAGTGATTCCTTAGAGCATTCCAAGTCATGCATTGAGAATTTCAGTTCGTAACTTTAGTCATTTAAATTATTTTTACATTTATTCATTCCAAATTGTTCTTAGGAACTTCCCAAGTCATGTCTTAAAGTAACTCAAGTCGTGCATTAGGGCATCTCAAGTCGTTCCTTAGGGTATCTCAAGTCGTACCTTGATAATTTCAGTTTATAGCTTGAGTTATTTCAATTATTTATACCTAAATACATTCTAAATTGTCCTTAGGAACAACACAAGTCATGCATTGATGCTTTTCAAGTTTTTTTTTTAGAGGATCTCAAGTCGTGCCTTTGAGATATCTTAAGTCGTTCCTTAAGATATCATAAGTCATAGATTGAGAATTTCAGTTCTTAGTATTTCAATTTTTATATATTTTCATTTCAAATTGTTTATAGAAAGTAAAAACATTAAAAGTCAAGTATTGACGGTTTTCAAGTATTTCCTTAATGGACTATAGAAAAAGCAGTTGAAGAGCCTTTAAGGAGGCTACACCAAAATATGTCTAACTTATAACTTATAAGAGAACAAGACCAAATTAAAGCTATCTACAACTACAACTTTATTGTAGTCAAATTGTTGATTAGATGAAATCTTACATGTCACAAATTGACAAAAGCATTTGGGCATATAGGATGAAAGAGAGTGAATATAGTAATTACATCTAGATAAGCAAGGGTTTTCAAAAATTTTGTACACAAATTGCACATTGTGTTTCTATAATCTCCACAAAGTCAATTTATATCTTCTTAGGCCTATTTTATTATAGCTTTATTACACTTTACCCATTTGAATTTTTAGCTCAATCTTATTTCACCACTTAAACAAAAATTGTGTCAATTTACTACCTGGATTAAAAATTTGTTGTAATGTACCACCTATGGTTCATTTTGTCTAAACTTTTGTTAAAAATAAAGGTGTTTTGATATTTTCAAATTAGTTTTTTATTGTGTCAAAATAGATAAAATGTAAAAAAAACTTTTTTTTTTTTAACAATAGGAAATTTAAAAAGTCCAAAAGCAACAAAATTTTAAACAAAATGAGCTAGAGGTGATACATTGTAACAAATTTTTAATTCATGTGGTAAATTGACACAATTCTTTTAGATAATAAGATGAGATTGAACCTAAAGTTTAAGAGGTAAAATGTTAAAAAGTCTTTTATTATATCAGCTCATTTCCTACTACTAATATGTCATTGCCTTTTCCAATTTGAGATATGGGCCCGCATATTCTTTTGCTTTATTCTTCTTGTAAAGGCCCGCATATTCTTATGCAAGTGTACATGGTGTGGTCACCTTTTTGGGCCAGGTAAAGCTTTCAATTCAACAACATGGGGTATCAAATTTTGGTTATAAATTAACGATTTCATTAATTTATTTTTCTAATTACATGACACCCAATTGAAGCCTCCCAAAATAACATACATCACTACATCAGTCAACATTACATGTCTAATGTCTTGTTGGCTAAACCTTGATCAACCTTCCAACTGCTAAGAAAATAACAAAAGGTGATTGTGTCAAGTCGATTGTAATATGAGTGGGAAAGCTTGTCCCACTCGGTAGGACACAATACTTTTCTTCAGGCATGTGTAGATATTTAGATGCTGGCTTACTACATATTTGCGGAGCTTGGCCTTTGTGGCTCAACCTCACATTGTCGCATTGAGCATTTGTAGGTACCCTGCAGACAAATAGAATGAAAATGGAATTATGCTACACTACTTCTAGCGAATCACCGGATACAAGGTTTGAAGGTAAAGTCCAAATACGAACAATCACATGCAAATCACAAATTTGGGTGTATTTTACTTTTACAAGAATTTAAACCCAAAATGCATCACAGTTTAAGTTTTATCACTGAACCACCTATACGAATTTATAATATTCAAATCATCCACTTTTCAATGTATATATTTAGAACAATATTGTACATGGGTACGAAGAAATTGTTTGAAAAACATTTGGAACTATATTGTACAAACTTGTCATGCCCAGTTATCGGTCTCTCCCCCAAACCACCTGGCATGTATCAAATTCTGGCAACAACTAAATTTGCACTGCTGCAAAAGCTAGCAGCTGCCTAGCACTACCAGTGTGACCCAACAAAACCACATGCCCACATAGTGGGCCAAACATCAAAAAAGGCCCCCATGCCCCACAGATTTTTCTCAGTTTCATTTAAACCCTAAGTAAATTTTGACCTGCATGCTTTCCATGTACTCTTTCTGCAATGGCATCAAGAACTAATCAAAGCTCATCTCATGCAGTCATGTGGTACAGTTTGCATTATTAAGAAGCTTCAATTCGCAGCCAATTATCAAATGAATTTTACTTTTCCTTGCATTCATAGACTGGCACTGCATGAGAAATGTGAGATTAATGCGTCATTGATGTGCAACTGCCCCATCACATTTTTTTCTTAATCACTGATATAGCTTATGTAGTTATGTCATCTGTTACTTTATCTGGTAAAGTTTGATTTGCATAAGGCCATAAGCCAATCACTTTGCACATATGATGTCTGATAATTATTCTCATTCAAAAGTGTTAATTTGCCGGCTCGGCCGACCACTTGACAATTTCAAATGTTTAACAAGATTCACAACTTGATCATTAGGCAGAAATTCATTTTAATTGAGAAAATTTTGGTTTGATATATATATATATTTTTTTTCTTTTTTATCTATCACTCTCGTCATATGACTTCTTAAATGTAAGAAACCGTGAGAAAATTTTTTATAACATTATTCATATATTTTATGTGTCTATGTCTTATCTTATGAAAAATATTCTCACTTGAATTCCCTCTCTTGTAGTCTTTGAATTTAGCAATATCCTATAACCAATAATCCATGAAAAGGACATATTTATAATTGAGGCCTGCTATTTGCACACCCCTAAAAAAAAAAAAAAAAACCCCATAGAAAAAAACTTTATACCTCATTTCTTTTTCTTTTTGCACACCCCTCCTAAACGAAAGAAAAGAAAAAAAACAAACACCCAACACACACACCTCATCTCGACCACGTTGAGCAACCCACCACCGTCGAAGCCCACCACCTCCGACGACCACCTCACCCCTTCTCTGCCCCTCTCTCCTCTCTCCTCTTCTCTCTCTTTCTCTCATTTCCCCCTCTGCTATCTCCCTTTTTCTGTGTCTGTCCAGCCCCTATAATTCTTTTTTTGAAGATTTTGGCTGTTTGCGGGGCGAGAAGAGAGAGGGAAGGAGAGAAAGAGGAGGGGCTGGCTCGGGGGAAGGCGACAAGGAGAGAGGAGCCATAAAGGAGGGGAGGGCTCAGGGGGAGGTGGTCGGGGTGGGGGGAAGAAGAAGAGAAAGGTGCAGGTGGGGGTGGGGGAAGAAAAAAAAAGATATGGGGATGAGGTGTGTGTGGGTGAGAAGGAGAAAGAGAGAAAATTAAAGAATGGTAGGTGGTCTTTTTCCTTCAATTTTCTTTTTATTTTTTATAAAGAGCGTGCAAAAAAAAAAAAAAGTGAACAAATAACAGCCCTCTTCTTATAATTCTTATAATTTGAGGAGAGTCATTATAAATGGATCATGCTTGCCAGCCATAGTTTGAGTAATTGATCGCCCCACTGAATCGATAATTGATCGATCGATCGATCGATTGATACATGCACGACCTCGTGTGTCCTGACATTATAGATGTGTATCATTTTTCCCTTGTGCCAAAACGTATAAAGAATCTCACATAATTTGTTGACAGTTCCGTGCACTATTTGATCTTCTTAATGACTAGTATTCAATAACATGGAATGTAGACTTTTGTAAGTAACTTGAGCAAAAAAGTAATGACTTTTGTATCATTGTTTGTTTGTCATATTTATTTTCTTGAGAAAATGGGTATAGCCCACCTCCCATCAACATTTGATGTGTCACTTTGTTAGGTCCAATAATGTGACATCATAACCAAAATGGAGCTATTCACGCTCCATCCATATATTTCCATACTCTTGTATAAAAATGCAAATAACAACATTCACTCTATTCTTACACTTCCACATAAATAAGAGCTACAAGTAAAGTTAAAATATGAGTATTTAAGTGGTAAAAAAAAAAATGAGTGTTCAAATAAGCAAAGATGTTTATAACGTCATATATTATAATACAAAAATGTACATTCTTGATATGAGATATAACTTCAATAAGTGAGATTTTTCTTCTGCTCGTAGCTTTCATAAAACAAGGGACATTGTTTATGCTATCCTAGTCCTACATTTGTCCGACAAATATAGTCATTATTTTATGTTCAATATTTTACCCTAGTAATTATATTTATTTTAAATACCCAAGTAATTATCTTAATCAACCAAATAAAAGAAAAATTAACTGAAATTAACCACAGAAAATGCTTGCCCATAAACATAGGAGACTTGTATCTAAATTTAGCTTCAAATATCATCCCACTTTCTTCATCCCCTACCATAACCTGAAAGGTCAAACCCCTCCACAATTCTCTCTCTTAAGCCCAACACGGTTTTGAGTTTTGACTTAAAAAAATAAAATAAAAATAAAAAATTATATTATTTGCTTTCTAATTACTTAATTAGTAATATTTTATTATTTTCCGGGAAAACGAAATTAGATCGGACTGATCGACCAATCAAAGAGGTCCTCACAAACTCGGAATGGAAAACTTTGCACAAAATCAAAAAACAAAAGGCAAAACCCAAATTTTCTCTCTCTTCATTCCCTGTATCTCTCTCTCTTTCTCTGTCCCACTCTCTCTCTCTCTCCCCCTCTCTTTGATCCATGCTTCCCGACCCAGAAACCCAAATAGATTGTTTGGTTGAAATCTCGGATTAATTATCAAGGAAAAAGAAAAAAGAAGAAAACCCAAATAGACTGATTGTTTTTGTTTGAATCTCCAATGCGGTCTTCGAAAAGACCCCAAAGAAGCAAAGATTTGAGAAAGACAGGAATTAGATCTGAATTATTATTAGGCAGCAGCGTTGAATCTTATTGTCGGTGGGGGATTGGAATTGGGGTTTGTGGGTTTGGATCTAATGGTGAGGGCATGGGTGGGGGTGGCATTAAGTTGGGGTGGGATTGCTAGGGTGGTGAAGAAGAAGGAGGAGGGGCTGCATAGACGACGATGCAGCTTCACTTCTCGCCTAGCATGAGAAGCATAACGATCTCGAGCAGCAATGGCTTTATTGACTTGATGAAGATCAAGGTCGCAGCTCGCCACATCTCTTATCGAACCGTTTTTCACACCATTCTAATCCTCGCTTTCTTATTGCCCTTTGTGTTCATTCTCACCGCTGTTGTTACTCTCGAAGGTGTCAACAAGTGTTCCTCATTTGGTACTCTTTTTATTTTTGTTTCTTCAATTCCCAATTGCTGTTTCAATCCCCAATATTTTTATTTTTTATTTTTTATGTTTTCTGGTTTTGTTTGTGTGATATTGGTTTGTTGCATTTGATGGATCTTGACTTCCCCATTTGATGGTATTTGTTTGTTATTGGTTGGTTTAGTTAACTGGGTTTATTTGATTCACATCGAAATCTAAATAAACTCAAATTCTGATTATTGGGTTTACAGACATTCGATTTGTTTTCACAATTTGATTATACTGGAATTTTATGCCATTGGGTTGGTTTGTTGATCTAGTTCTAGAGTGTATCTTATATTTGGTGAGATTTGAAGTGAAACAATTATTCGTGGGTTTTGATTATGCTGAGTGGTTTTATATGAAATATGAAATGAGATTTACAATATTCTTGTTACGAATTTTACAAAATCTTCATCACCGACTTCATATATGAAATGCACGTTCAAGCATTTTGTGAATTCAATGTCTGAACTGGAACCATCTGCTTGGTTTACCAAAACTGAAATCAACAGAATGGCTGCTATGCTTGACGCCATATTCATTATGTCTTCAAGGATTTTTGGAATGGGCTAGGTATCCCTGATAAGTTTATCGTTAATTATGATTTCTAGGTCTTTCTATGCTGTAGTTCTTTAAGTTTGCCATCCCTATCAATGGATCAATGGATCTATGTTCTTTGTTCTTGTTTTGTGATACTGTAACCATATAGAATCTTTTAGTTTCTTTTGTTGGTTCTCTGGTTTTATAGATCATCAATTTAACAATGTGTTTGTATAACTTTGTGTTTGCTTTTTATGCCTGCTTTTATCATCCTAATGTTTCTTAGATCATGGCCCACATTTTTTTTTTGTAATGCTTAAATATTGAATTATGATTTTATTGTTGCTTTACTCCCGTGCTTCAGATTGTTTAGGTAGGCGCTTGGGACCAAGGCTTCTGGGTAGGGTTGATGAATCAGGGGTAATTAACTTTTTTCCAGATGCTGTAATTTTTTTTTTCCTAGACTACATTAACCCATTTTATGTTTAAGTTTTGATTTTGGTCAACAAATCTATTTTGTTATTATCTGAGCTAGATCCTTGTGGTTGTAATGATGGCACAGCAGAGACTGGTTAGAGACTTTTACAAGATTCTAAACCAAGTGAACACTGAAGAAATCCCAGCTGGTCTAAAGCTGCCAGATTCATTTAATCAACTTGTTTCTGAAATGAAGAACAACCAGTATGATGCAAGGACCTTTGCTTTCATGTTAAGAGCAATGGTATGTTGTGTGTTTGAAAAAAAAGAAGACATAGTTTACTTCATGTTTTCTATAGTACATTATTTTTTATTTGGGGGAGTGGGAGTGGCTGTTCTTCTTAATATGGTCACTGTTCTTTATCGCACCTCATTATTGCACAGAGGACTGGTGGGGAGGGTGATGTATGTGTGCCTGCACACACACAGAAAGTGCACCATTAAACATAATCTCTAACTCCACCCCTCTCAGAAAAAAAAA
>QANW01004920.1:3105-78706 GCA_003254865.1 Dryas drummondii | reverse complement strand
AAAATGCCCCCCCCCCCCCCCCCAACCTTCAATTCAGACCAGTGATTTTACACAAATCTCATTTTCATTAGTCAGCCCAATCTGACTGTGTTACTAGTTTCTTTCAGGTCAAAAATATTGAAAACTTTTAGCTTAGTAAATTTTTTCATTGGCCTATCATACGTAGTAATTAGAATGTAACAATGATTGTGGAAAGCAATTTATGATCATGAATTAGTAGGATTCTTTATAATGGGTGGTTTAGTATAGATAACGGAACTGATTCTTTGTGCACAAAATAGTTACAGGAACATAAACTATTGTTGCTGTTTGTGTGGATGTGGTGGGGCTTTTTATTAAACAATTGGGACTTCTCCCCCCTCCCCCCCCCTTCTTCTGGAATCTGATAGCAATGCTTATTGTGTAATTTTTTATAATTTTTATAATTTTAATTATGTAAAGTGAGTGTGCTGATCATGTATATTGTACAGCTGTTTCCGAACCTTGAGAAGGTGGTTTTCCTAGACGATGATATTGTGATTCAGAGAGATTTATCGCCACTTTGGGAAATTGACCTTGGGGGAAAGGTCAATGGAGCTGTTGAAACTTGTAGAGGTGAAGATGAGTGGGTAATGTCCAAGCGATTCAGGAACTACTTCAATTTTTCTCATCCCCTTGTAGCAAAGAATTTGGACCCTGAAGAATGTGCATGGGCTTATGGAATGAATATTTTTGATCTAAGTGCCTGGAGAAAGACAAATATACGAGAAACTTACCATTCATGGCTGAAAGAGGTAAAATTGAAGTATTCAAGCTTCTCTTACACACATGGGTTTTTGTTCATCCTTTTCATTTCCTCATAGAATGATAAAGCTCGGTAAATTTTGGAAATTCAACAACGTTCTAACTGTGATGTTACTGATGTAGGATAAACCTTCAGTGTCGGTTTTTTTTTTTTTTTTTTAAATTCAGTTTTTTTCCATGCCATCTTCAACTGTATTTTATTACCTCTTGAAATTCAATTATTTGTTCATCCTTTTCATTACATATGCACTGCTGCAATTTATATTGATTGGTTTTCCTATGCAGAATCTGAGGTCAAACCTGACAATGTGGAAGCTTGGTACCCTACCACCCGCTTTAATTGCCTTTAAAGGTCATGTTCACCCAATTGACCCATCATGGCATATGCTTGGATTGGGTTATCAAAATAAAACCAACATTGAAAGTGTTCAAAAGGCTGCGGTTATCCACTATAATGGGCAGTCAAAACCATGGTTGCAGATTGGTTTTGAGCATCTTCGGCCATTTTGGACCAAGTATGTCAACTACTCCAATGATTTTGTTAGGAACTGCCACATCATGGAGTCATAGTTGATGATCTGGAGGAGTTAAAAACAGGAGATGGGACAGGAAATGACAAAGTGATACAGGATTCATGAAGTTTTTCGCAGCTCGAAACTTTTCGAGATCTATTTGAGAAGACAGGAAGAAAATTCACCAATAGGGTGAAACTTCCCAGTTCCAGAATCACTGTCATCCCCTGAAATTCTGCAGACAATGACCAGCATCGTTATCACTGCATGAGATTCATTCTTTCATTCTGTAACATAGTTAGCTGTCCTCATTTTTTTGGTTCGAAGAAGGATAGTATTATTGGTCTTCCTGGAGGAGGTTTTGCTTGATTTCTTAGCACATATATCAGAATAAAGTGAAATTCAGAAGATGACAAGTGCCTATGTCAATACCATCATACTGGTTGGTGTAGGGAAGAGAAAGGCTAGGACAGGTCTTTTGTGAGGCTCTCTCCCATTAGCCCAGATATGTTTTTTCCATTTCAATTTTTCTTTCTTAAAATCTTTTCTTGTCTTCATTTTTGTTAGTACCCATTTCTTTCCTCTTTTATTTGATATCATGATGTTGAACTTTAGGAGTAGATCATGGACATTGCTCTGTTACAGGTCCCATTGAATTGGGGAGCTTTTTAGGTTATATTACGTTATTTGTTTATGTACTGTTCACGATAGACATTTAAAATGTGCAGATTATAAATTCTTTTTCCCGGATTTTATTGTTTGTGTACTGGTATTTCAAATTTCTAAATTCTAGCGGTTCTCATTGCCTGTGTGCCACTGTTGTGCCTTAATTGTGTTAGTACCTGTAGTTTGGTATCCTTAATTTTTCTTGGTTATTTGTCGGTCATCTTGAAGATTTGAGTGATTAATGTAAGCCTAAAGGGTTCAACTCTGGCAACCAACAAAAGGTTTACAATTTGACGGGTCATATTTAATAATTTGAACATATTAGGAGATATTAATAACTTAGGATCCGTTTGGCATTGTTTTTAAAATTGTCAAAAGCGCTTTCAAATTAGTAAAAGCGTTTTTGATAGCGTTTGGCAAAAATAATTAGAAGTGCTTTTGAGTTATAAAAACACTTTAAAGTGCTTCTTGAGAAAGCACCTGTCAAATTAGTAAAAGCGCTTTTGATAGCGTTTGGCAAAAATAATTAGAAGTGATTTTGAGTTATAAAAACACTTTTAAGGAGTTTTTTGAAAAGCACCTGTCAGGTGCTTTCTCAAGAAGCACTTTCAAGTGCTTTCTCAAGAAGCACTTTCAAGTGCTTTTGCATAAATAACTTATAAGTTTTATAAAAATTTATATGTGTTTCTTAACATAAGCGTTTCTGATAAAATTGCTACTAAATAAAAGTGATTCTAAGAATAAGTGCCAAACGAGCCCTTAATCCTATCAACCAGAGATTCTCTAAGAACTATTTTCCTTTTTTAATAAAAGATTTTGCCTAGTGGAATTTTATTAGTTGATGACAAGAAACCCATCTGACAAATTTGATATTTTGCAGTTTGCATTAAACGACCAAATGTGGTAGTTCCTGATATTTCAATGTGCGTGGCATTTCCTTGTGCTAGACACCATTCCTAATTAACAAAAGCTGGCCCACATTTGATTGGACCCTCTTGGCATATTGCTTTCCCTTAATAAAATAACAATGAATTTAGTAGCAGTGTAACACTTAGTCGTATTTTTATAAACAATGAATTAGTTGATTGTTCCAAAGCTTTAAAAATTTTAAATGGAAGAATCTGAAAGGTTCTTGGACATACATGTCATGGTGTTAACCACCCACCTACCCAATCATTCATACACCAAAGTACATTGTATTTCAGTATAAGGAATTGTACAAGGCATGTAGGTATGTACTACACATTCATTATGGGTAGGTTCAGAGGCTCATGTAGATACCATACGAATACGTATAACATATATAGACACATATTCAACCTTCGGATGTTGATGAATATCTTTTTTTACTATAAAGGTATATATTTTTTCATGATTAAATCAGTTTGTACGTTTGAAAGTTTCTGTATCATATACTTAAATTATGATATAGAATTCCAAACAATGGTATGGAAGTACCACTTGCATCCTGCTCATTAGTTATATTACCAAAGGCCGAGGCGAAAGTAGAATGTTATGTATGCTTGTCCTCCATCAATAATCAGCCATTAACCATCAACCATCAACTTGTGGTGAAGACGTGGGATGAGATAATTCAGATTAATAATTTTATTGACAGATATCAGATAACGACCATTCTCCCACTACACCTTCAATATTGGGCCGCCAGTGCATCCTGCTCTGTACCTTTTTCATTTTTCTCACTTTCCTTCTCTCTTCTAATCTTTTAGAAGGATTAAAAAAAAAGGAAAAAATAAAAAATAAAGCCTAACACACATAAAAGGACTGGGTCTCAAAGAATGTTAATCGTTGGATGATGAACAAGAACGAAAGGCTATGATGATGATGCATGCACATGCAAATACAACTAGGTGTCCGTCTGATGTACCGTATATCTTCACTATTATGACAATGGAAGTTGGCATTCAACCTCAAAAGAAAGTGAAAATAAAAATAAAAATAATATATGTATATATATATAAGACATTGGAATTGGAAGTTAGCAAAAGCCAAAAGGGTCACACTTAAAATGAGAGAAAAAATATGTCCATTTCCATTTCCTTGGAAGATTGCAATGAGAAGGCAAAAATGGAGTCATTGACCACAGATTTAGAAGACTTTGAAAACTCCGAAACAGCCTCGTTTGTCCTTCGGGAGCTTCTTCTTATTATTTGATCTCTTCCTCTGAGTCTGACTCACCATATTATTTATTAAACAACTAAATCATCGCATCGACTTCTTCTCTCATCGCATCGACTTCTTCTCGCTTGGATTCCTGAACCCCACTTTTCACTCTTCAAAAAGAGAACCCCAGATCAGTTTCACAGCCAAGTAAGACAAAACCCAAGTTATTCCATTTTTCACTGTTTGCTTTCTTTTGTGGGTGCTCAAGAGACGACCCAGTTGACGATTCGGGTTCTTTTTTGGGTTCTAGTAACACCCATATCAAGCTTTGCCGATTTCATGGATGCTAACAGCTAAATCATAGCTGTCAGTGACTTTCCTTGTTATCTGTGTGTTGGTGTGTCACTGTGTTATAAACTTCCGCGCTTTCCTTTTATGTGTGCTCATTTCAATACACTACTCCGCCTTCATAGCTTAAAGCGTTTACCTTTTTTTGAATTAGTTTCCCTTCTAAGCTTGATCAAATTTGTATAGTTTATAGTGTTTCCTTATTTATATTCATTTTTGAGATCCAATTCGAGAATTCCGTGTATTGATTGCCTGTAGCAAAACCCAATAAATTGGGCTTTCAATTCATTCAAACAAGTAGGAATCCTTGAATTTCTGAAGTTCTTGAAGATGGCTGGGGTTCAAGATCAATTGGAGATCAAGTTTCGGTTGACTGATGGATCAGATATTGGCCCCAAAAGTTTTCCTGCTGCTACAAGCGTTGTAACCTTGAAAGAAAGCATTCTTGCGCAATGGCCTAAAGGTTGGTTTTTGTTTCTTCTTTGTGTTCTCTGTTCTATTTTAGACTTTTTCTCTGAAGTGATACCTTAACAAGACTAGGATCTAATAATAAACTCTCTATGGAATTGTCTTATCAATACTTGACTCTCTGAATATGTTATTGCAGTTAGATTTGTTGTTAGCATTGGGTGTGCTTTTTTTCTTCTATCGGAAATTTAGGGAATTTGAGGGTGACAGTTGATTACATTGAAGTCATGTTTGTTTGAACAGTCATGCCAGTGCTGAAAAGCACCCTATAAGTGCTTATGTTACATGGGTTAATGATCAAGGACATGTATCTTTCCTTTTTCGGGCAGTCTTTTTGAAGGTGTTAAATCTCAGTGAACTGAAATTATTTTCTATGACAGTCAAGTTAACTGGCTTTGTACTTTACTGCCACTTGCACTTGGTATCTGATACGATTATTATTGGCAATATGGAGCCTGACCTAAGAGCATTAGATATCATGAAACAATGACAGACTATTAAATTTATAAATCCCAGATTTTTCCATGCTTTTTAATCTCTCTTAATTACCGTCAGAGGATCTCTTTGTAAAATTTGTTTCCATGCATGAATTTTTTGTTACTTGTTTAATGTATTTGCGCTAATTGAGCATAATGCTATTGTTTTGAACAGAGAAGGATAATGGTCCAAGGACTGTTAAAGATGTCAAGCTAATAAGTGCAGGAAGAATATTAGAGAACAACAGAACAGTTGGGGAGTGTCGAAGCCCATTATGTGATGTCCCTGGCGGAGTTACAACTATGCATGTCGTTGTTCAACCACCTTCGTTGGAGAAAGGTACAAGTATATTCTGAGAATTACTAAAAACTGTTGCCAAAGTTTTCTATGCAAACAAGATATTTTTTTTTCTTCTTTTCCCTTCGAAGTCTCAAAGAAGATACAGTCCTTGTCCTTTGTTGCTTTTAGTTAAAAACTTTGATGAAACGGAAAATACATGTTCCATGAAGAGAGGAACTTCCATCTACTTTGAACAGTATATGGATTCTTTCTTGGTTATTTGATTGCCAAAATAAGCAGTTTCTTAGTTAATAGAAATCATATTCATGACATCAAGAGGATTCTATTTCCTCTTTATTTGTATTATTTTTCTTTTCTTTTTTATGTGTGATTATCACTTGTGTGATGATCCCATCTTTCTTAACCATATTCTATTATGAAAAGGGGTATGTATTTGATGGAAATGAAAAAGACAAGGTGATAATAGATTTTTGTGAGGTTTGCAAATACTTTCTAATCTCACAATAAATCATGTAAAAGCCTGCAATTTTATTATTAGCCACCTCCTGAATAGGAAAAGCACCAAAAGAAGGCCTGCAGCCCTGCTTCATTTAACTACTTGCTCTGACCCTTTTCAATTTTCATGACTAGTAGTGATAATTTTGTTTTTATGCTTCTGTATGATCTCTAATTAAATGTGTATCCTTGATCTGTAACAGAGAAGAAACTGACAAGCGAACCAAAGCAGAACAAGTGCGTCTGTGTCATTTTATGATATTTGCAGTTCAAATAGTGGGGATAACATCATTTTTAGGTGGGTTTATACATTGCTATCCCTTTCATTGGTAATCTCTCTTGTACCTCTAAATTTTGTTGGATCTGTCTTTACATTGTGTTTCTCTTCATATTTGACTATAGGTAAAGAGAGTTGGAGCTAGTAAAGAAAATGAAGTTTCTGATGGATTCAACTCCATTGGAATTATGCAGGCCTGTCATGTGTCATGGTTTGGTGCAGGTCCATCATACTCTGTCTGTCGTTGAGTCCATTAGACTATGCTACATCATTCAACCATATCTAAGATTTTTGTGTAAATAGTACATGTGGTACCTACTGCATTTGTTTTCAAATTTTACATTTGAAGTTGTTTCATACTTTCATTCACCATGTATAATATTGTGGGAAACATATTTTGTCAGAAAGGAATTGCCAAAGCTCTTGACTGAGTTGCCACAGTGCTAGATTATACACTTCATGACATGACCATCACAATGGGATTTGATTGATGCAAGATTACGCTAATGTGGATCTACTTAATGGGTTATTCTAAGTGAATATTCAAGGTGTGGTCCAACAATTTGCCATGCCTCCTGAACTTAGGTGATGAGCAACTAAGCAAGTGTTTGGTTTAGGTAGAAATCTTAAGCTTGTTCCTGATAAATTTGAGAAGTGAAGAATTTTGTCCTAATGTAAGGCAAACCATGGAGGAGGAGGTGGCTCAAGCCCAAAGATCTTATGTTCATATTTTAGAGTTTGCACTTCTGTTTACGTTCCGGAGCACAGTTAAAATAGCTATTGGCAAGTGCTATTTTTTTACTTAGTTGGAAGGTATTCTATTATTCTAAGTTAAAAATAAAAAAAAAATTCACGAACACAATCTTTCATTAGAGAAACCATGATGAATGTACAAGCAATTGAAGCATGAGCTTCACTTACCATGGGCTTTATATTTATTGACTTATACAGTTATAAATAAGTGGCATTTCAATCCGATGAGTATATTAATAATGAAAACGTAATATGTGGACTAACCGACAATAATATTTTATGCAGCTTGTGGGTCCCTACTCCATCAAACCCGTCGTTTCATTGAACTATGCCACGTGTATGAATCTAGTAGAAGCAGGCTTACCATACATCCTAGAGTATCAAACGATTTTCGCGACGTTTCGCGAACTCCCTTGGATCTCAAAATTTGTATCCTAGTAGAATTCTAGAACATAACCGATGCTTTTTTTCTTTTTCTTTTTTTTTCTTTTTTTGTGTGGATATGAGAGAAATCATAAATGACGATAAAAATATAATATTATTTTCGAATTCAGAGCTTCGCTAATCGCTAGTTCGTTTCACCTCACCTCACTCACTTCTGCTCTAAAAAATCTCCCATCTTTTCTCAATTCCCACGCAAAGCTTCTTCGATCTTCTATTCTTCTCCAACAATTCGAAGCAACTCCTTCTCCTTCTCACCGAAACACCCACTGCACTATCACAAACTTTGCAACATTGACAATAAGAAGCTTTTTTCAGGCTCCGCCAATGGCCTCCACGACCTCGTTTGCTTCCGGGGTCAGTCTTAGCCTTCCTCCGCAGTCGGTTTCTTCCAAATGTTGCAATAACAGTCCTCTCTTTGCTCACCCACACCTCTCTCTGAGCTTCCATGCCACACCCAAATCATTCAGGGCCTTAACTTCGCGCCAATCCAAGCCAAACGGTGCGTTCGGAAATGGGTTGAAGAGATTTGGTCGGACTTCGAAGCCCTTTGCTGTGCGCTGCGAAGCTTCTTCAACTGGAAGGGTATCATATATTCTTCATATGCTTTGCTTTGCTTAGCTTAGCTTAGCTTAACACAAACTTTCTTTCTCTTTCAATTATGTGTGTAACGGGGTTATGGTATGATGGAGTGACAGATTACGCAACAGGACTTCACAGAAATGGCGTGGCAATCGATTGTTTCATCGCCAGAAGTGGCAAAAGAGAACAAGCATCAGATAGTGGAGACAGAGCATTTGATGAAAGCACTCTTGGAGCAAAAGAATGGGCTTGCTCGTCGTATTTTCGCCAAAGTTGGGGTTGACAATACCCGTCTTCTTGAGGCCACTGATAAGTTTATTCAACGCCAGCCAAAGGTATTTCCAAATGGGTCCCTAATATTATCCACTCTTAGATGTAATGTGTTTTGGTGTCTCTGTAATGCTTTAAGCACATGAATTTAGCTATGTAAGACTTTGGCATTGCTCGTTTATGCTCTTGAATTTACTACTTGTGTGTTCATATTTGGATGGTAAGAGGGTAAGTTAAATGTCTTAAGGTACAAACTTAGATTTCTGTTTCTCGAATTAATCATGACCCTCTTATAAACAAGCACACAAGATTTAAGTTCTTTATTGATGCACAATCATTTGACATAGAACTAGGGATTTTTGAGGCCCTTAAAACATATGATGGTGGTAGAGTGAGGCCCTTAGACAGCCTACGAGATAGTAGTGAGATACTACAAACTTGTATTCAGATGACTTATAAGACTTTATACATTCTCTAGACCAGTGTCTTTATTCTAAGACCCTGATTAATTTATGTCCGTCTCTGTCTAATTACAATAGGTTCTTGGTGAATCTGCGGGCACAATGTTAGGACGTGATTTGGAAGCCTTGATTCAGCGAGCCAGGGATTACAAGAAAGAGTATGGGGACTCATTTGTGTCTGTGGAGCATTTGGTTCTTGGTTTTGCTCAAGATCAACGATTTGGGAAGCAAATATTTAAGGATTTCCAAATATCCAAGCAAACTTTGAAATCTGCTATAGAATCCATAAGGGGACGCCAATCAGTTATTGATCAAGGTTGCAATGTGTTTCATTACTTTTTATCACTGTAGAGGGTGTGTGTGTGTGTGTATTGCTTGATCCAACAAATGCAGAGTGGGGAAACCAAAAGCAGAAGTATGACCGTCTATTTATGTTGCAGATCCTGAGGGAAAATATGAAGCACTTGAAAAGTATGGAAAAGATTTGACAGCCATGGCAAAAGCAGGAAAGCTTGACCCAGTCATAGGGAGAGATGATGAAATACGCAGGTGCATCCAGATACTTTCCAGAAGAACAAAGAATAACCCAGTGCTGATTGGTGAACCAGGTGTTGGAAAAACTGCAATTTCTGAAGGGTAAGTACCTAGTTGTTTGTGTATATGGGCCATTTAAATAGGGATTTGTTGAACCATTATTGGTTTCCCCCATAAACAGCTAGCCAGTTACTTTCTTATCTTGTTAGTAATCTTACTACTTACTCTTCTTGTTTCTGCTAGCCGTATTGAACTTCTTGGAAGAGTTTAAAGCTCAAACCAAATTCTTCACATGTTAAGCATTAATGTGCTGTATAACATGAATAATAGTTTAAACATAGTAATATAGTTATTTGAGCATGAGCTGAGTACCAAGTTCTTACACTGGTACCTTCATTATGGCATAGCATAGGCTTCATGCGACATAGGTTGATCTATTTTAGCCTTGTTTTGGAGGCTTCTAATGGACTTATTTCTCTATTGTGTGCATAACTCTAACTCTAGCTCTTCAACAGGCTTGCTCAAAGAATTGTGCAAGGGGATGTCCCTCAAGCTTTGATGAACCGTAAGGTGTGTGCTCTATCTTGAGTTTGATGCCAGCTTCTCTCTCTCTCTCTCTCTCTCTCTCTCTCTCTCTCCCCCCAGCAATTAGTAGCACAATTCTGCTAAATCATTTGAAAAATCTGGATATTTACCTGACCTATTTCTCTCTACAGCTAATATCCCTTGACATGGGCGCACTAATTGCTGGGGCAAAATATCGGGGAGAATTTGAGGATAGGCTGAAGGCAGTACTCAGGGAAGTAACAGAGTCAGATGGCCAGATTATTCTTTTTATTGATGAGATTCACACAGTTGTTGGGGCAGGTATTAAGCTTATTATATTTCTATTCTTTTATTTGAGTGGAACAGACTTTAATGATCAATCTGTACTATGTATTGGTGGAAGGCTTTCCTTTTTCATCCATTCTATTGTTTTTGTTAATGAGTTTGTGTAAACCTCCATCAACATCAACATAATAAATTTAGCAGTAGTTCCAGTCTTTTGGGTTTGGTTGAAAATATGATCATAGTGACTCTGATGGGAACGATGATCTATTTTTATCTGTTTTAGGTGCTACAAATGGTGCTATGGATGCTGGAAATCTCTTAAAACCCATGCTTGGTCGGGGAGAGCTGCGGTGTATAGGTGCAACAACACTGGATGAGTATCGAAAATATATTGAAAAAGATCCAGCATTAGAGCGTCGTTTCCAGCAAGTTTATGTTGATCAACCTACCGTGGAAGATACCATTTCAATACTCCGGGGACTGCGTGAAAGATATGAGCTGCATCATGGAGTTCGCATTTCTGATGGTGCACTTGTGCAAGCTGCAATTCTCTCAGACCGTTACATCAGTGGGAGATTTTTACCTGACAAAGGTAATATTATTACACACAAGGTATACAACAACTTAACATGTTGAACAATCTTTGCTTCAGTTAGAAATTGATCCATTGATGATGGCCTGCTTTTATGTGTAAGCCAGTCAAAATCAAAGATTTTTTGATAGTAAGGCTCTGAGGAAGTGTGTATCTGTTTAGTCTGCTATTAAAAGTGAAGAACTATTACTTAAAGAACTTTTGTTCAATTAATTTCTTAGCATATACATGTTACATTGAATATATATCCTTGAATTGCAGCTATTGACTTAGTTGATGAAGCTGCTGCTAAATTGAAAATGGAAATAACGTCAAAGCCCACGGCCCTAGATGAGATTAATCGCTCAGTGTTGAAACTTGAAATGGAGAGACTATCTCTTACAAATGATACAGACAAATCTTCTAAAGAGAGATTGAACCGCCTTGAGGCTGAGTTGTCTATCTTAAAAGAGAAACAAGCTCAACTGACTGAGCAGTGGGAGCATGAAAAGTCTGTCATGACTCGCATCCAATCAATCAAGGAAGAGGTATGTACATGTCTTGTTTCTCTTTTTAATACCACTTTCTTAATCCAAAATTTGAAAGAACAGCACAGCCACACTCTTATTTTTAATCCAACTTCGAAAGAATAGAAATTCAAGTTGGGGGATTTTACAATTTTCCAAGTAAAAAAATTACTAACCAAATTGGTGAAAAATAAAAATGAGAAGGTAATGAGGTAAATCTTGAAAGAATTATGCGATTGAGTAACAATTCTATATAATGGCACAGGTTGACAGGGTAAATCTGGAGATCCAGCAGGCTGAACGGGAGTATGATCTCAACCGTGCTGCTGAGCTGAAGTATGGGAGTCTGAATTCTTTGCAGCGCCAACTTGTTAGTGCAGAAAAAGAGCTAGATGAGTATATGAGGTCCGGGAAGTCCATGCTCAGAGAGGAAGTCACAGGAGATGATATTGCTGAAATAGTCAGTAAGTGGACTGGTATTCCTGTTTCCAAGCTTCAACAATCAGAGATGGAGAAGCTCTTACATTTGGAGGAAGAGCTGCATAAACGTGTTGTGGGTCAGGATCCTGCAGTGACATCAGTAGCTGAAGCTATTCAGCGATCTCGAGCTGGTCTATCAGATCCTCATCGGCCAATTGCTAGTTTCATGTTCATGGGTCCCACTGGTGTTGGGAAGACAGAACTAGCTAAGGCTCTTGCTTCCTACATGTTCAACACTGAAGAAGCTCTTGTAAGAATTGATATGAGTGAGTACATGGAAAAGCATGCTGTTTCAAGATTAATAGGGGCTCCACCTGGTTATGTGGGGTATGAGGAGGGTGGACAACTGACAGAGACTGTTCGCCGGAGGCCATATTCAGTTATTCTGTTTGATGAGATAGAAAAGGCACATTCTGACGTGTTTAATGTGTTCCTTCAAATTTTAGATGATGGGAGAGTAACCGACTCACAGGGTCGCACTGTGAGTTTCACCAACACTGTTATCATTATGACCTCAAATGTGGGTTCACAGTACATACTAAATGCAGATGACGACACCACGCCAAAGGAATTGGCTTACGAGACTATAAAGCAGCGGGTGTTGGAGGCTGCAAGATCAATCTTTCGCCCTGAGTTCATGAACCGGGTTGATGAGTATATAGTTTTCCAGCCCCTGGACCGTAATCAGATTAACCGTATTGTCAGGTTACAGGTAATTTGCTCCTCAAAAGTGCCTTCTGCCTTGACTACTTTCCTTACAGGCAGTTATATAATTATTATATTCTGTTCGAGAGGATTCTGTCTTTATCTTCTTTAGGCCTCTAAAATCTTGTCAATTGATCAATCTCGTTTTTTCTTTCTGTTACATCCTGAATCTTGTTATTCTGCGGCATAGCATCATAGTTTTTACATTTTTATAACAGTTGGACCGGGTACAAAAGAGAGTTGCAGACCGCAAGATGAAAATCCAGGTGAGTGATGCAGCTATCCAGCTTCTTGGAAGTCTTGGGTATGATCCAAACTACGGTGCTAGGCCAGTGAAGCGAGTGATACAGCAGTATGTCGAAAATGAGTTGGCCAAGGGCATCTTGAGAGGAGAGTTTAAGGAAGAAGACACTGTGTTTATCGACACAGAGGTCACGGCTTTTTCCAACGGTCAGCTCCCCCAGCAAAAGCTAGTGTTCAGGAGGCTTGAAGCTGATTCAGAATCTCCAGCTGCAGAGAATCAAGAAGCTTTCTCCGAGACTCGATAAATGTTTGATTTTGTTTCAGCATACCACATGTTTTCTTAACCAATGGTGCAGAGATGCTTATATCATAGTCAGGAGGTTTCTCTTGTATATGACATGTTTACTATAATTATGATTAGCTTCAAAATGTGCTTTGATGGTTCGTTTATATAAATTTATCATTTTTGAAAATCCTACATTTACTGAAGAAATTTTATTTTGCTAGATTTCCAGTCTTGTCAGATTGTATTAAAAGAGTATCCTTGTGCTATTTGACTATTGAGTATGAGCAACATTTCCAAATTCATTGTCTGGCGAGTTTGTTTGATCATGGAGTTTAAGTTGGACCATGCATCAGTGTAGAAGTATATTTTATGTAAATAAATGTTATATTGTGACACTTATGGAGCTTATTCAGATATGTAAGTGTTCAATTTTGTTTCAGCATACCATGTATGCATGGTTTCTCAACAAATTAATGTGGGCAGAGATCCTTAAATCATGATAGTCGGGAGCTTTCTCTTGTATTAAGGCATAGTTGCTATAGAAATTACAAGCTCCAAAATGTGCTTTAATTCTTGTTCTCTAACGCATTCTGTTTTTGCTTATTTACAACACAATGTCAGTCATCAAGAGACATGAAAACTCCATTAACTATGATATATTACCTACCCATGCGGAAATACTATTTTGCCTGATCAATATTGTTACTCCATATCCATGTTACAAATCGTTGTCAATAATTATTTAGCTTAGTGAATGTCTTATAAATAATAGGTGATTAATAAAATATAAATAAAAACACACAAAGCATTGAAACTTTGGGTCAGGCATTCGAACACTTACAAAAGAATTTCAGTCTCCTAAATTTTATTTACTTAGTACCTCTTCTTAAATAAAATGTTTATTGCTGTTTTATTGGGAAAAATTTAACCATGTGCGACATAACCCTTCATGACATGTGATCAAATGCAAGTCATCTAGATTCTAGACCGTTCGAGAAATCCATGTCGTATTGTCGTCCTTGCTGTTCGATTAAACGCAAACGTTTTGCAACCGTGATAGGGTACCTACATTGTCACTCACCGTAGACTCGATTACACTATAAATGGGTATTTAGTACCACCTACGTTTTCCCTCTGACTTCTCAGTGTGCAGAAACATTGAGAATAACTGAATAAGTTTGTGAGCAAAAGGAGACAAATGGGTAAGTCACCAAGTCCCTCTCTTGTTTCCTTTTATGTATCTTTTCTTTCTCGTTGATGGGTATTAATCAATCCACCAGCATCTAAGAATAAATGGGTAGATGCTGTGTTTCCGTATTTTACTTCTGTTTTTCTTTTTCTTTTTGTGGCAGATGAAGGAGGGGAAGTGGAATCAGAGAGAGGAAACGTAGGGGAGGTAATGGAAGGAGTGGCTTCAATAGCACTGTTGCCATGTGGGTCCATATCAGGCCACTTCATCCAACACCACGGTTCCATTAACGTTTGCTACGGTCTTCATGGAACTGGTAATTCCTTTCTGTCTCGGTTTGTGATCTTATCATGGTGCCTTTGGATGCTTAGTCATGAATGCCTTTGTAGAGTTGGCATGTGAAAAGGAGTGTAGCAGGGGAGAGGATTATCGTCTAATCAAGCTTGCAATCATAGACTACAATGTATGATGGATTTTTTTATTTTTTTTATTTTTTGTTTTAGCAGAATGGTTCTTTGCCTGTCATCAATTTAGTTCTCTTTATGACCTCTAATGGGTTTGGATTTATGATTGATGACAGAGAAAGAAAGAAAAAGTCATTGTTGTGGAGTGTAGAGGCCATGATGCTGCCAGGTTGAATAGCATTGATCATGCTCATGGGTAACCCACTTTAGAAATTAGAATTATCTTGCTGGTTCTTGAAATACAGTAAACTCTTGGAAATATTGCATCTTTGGTGCTTGTCCATTAGTATATTTGAAACTGTAGATACTTTGGCTTCATTTTTTGTGAAAAGTTTATGCCTTGATACTCTTGTATCTCTCTAATTTCTAGAATCAAGCGCAAACACAATGTCTTCCATGACTTGATTAAACTATTACCTCAAATTTTGAAATAAACCTATAACTAAATTATGGAATAACCTTTTCTATACTCCATTTGTTATGTAATTTCATAGTTTCATATCTGAAATTCCATTTTTATTTACAGTTATTCCTTTCATGATCGACCATTGCATGTAGATAACATGTTTTGCCTCTTGTTTGCATTAATTGGTAGGCAGTTGGGAGGAGGATGTTGTAGATATGGTTGAAGAACAGCATGGGAAGAACAAGATTTTGGTTTCTTTCAACTGTGAGACACTGAAATCTGAGAAAGCAGCTGAAGATCATATCAGGCGATTTTTACCCAAATTGGCTGGCCTAGATGCTGTTGTGTAAGGCTTGAATCTCTCTTATTCCCTGTCTCATAACTTATATGGACAAGAACTTCTGTCGAGCAGACAACAGTGTGGGCTTTCCTGCTACCTTCTAGTTGTCCAGCACTCGCTATTGAAAGTCATCTCTCCATCATCTTTCTAGTTTCATTTTTACATTTACTACTTAGAATATACAAGCTGGCATATTTACTATTCCAGGACTTTTGAGAATCCGGCCACAGTTCTTTGTTTTTGGAGTAGTGTTTTTTGCATAATTGATCTTTTGGAAGACAATACAGAGAGAAATTACCTTATGATATCTACTTTCCTGCAAGATTTCAACTTAAACTGGTTGAGCCTTTGCTCTAGCTTTCCAGGGTTACTTTTGTATAAGCCTATGCTGACTTCTTTTCACTCCTTGCTTATTTGTCAAATAGTTCTCAGCTTTATATGACTTGTACAAACCCTTACTGGAGACTTGAATTTTGCAGCAATATTGGTAAGATGAGCATTGCGGGGTTGGACTTCGAAGCAGAGGAATGAGCACAATATATGATCTGATATATATATGTACTTCTGCCCTTTTCATATATACATAATTTGATTGTAATGTAACAACATGAGACTCAGTCTCACGCATGTGATTCGTTCTAATCCATGTTTGCCAAATTTTGATCCTTTTGAGGCCTTTATCTTGCTTTCATCCAATGTATGTGATTCGTTCTATTGCAACTCAAAGTCCAGAAGGGCTGATAATGAAAGGATGGAGTTCTCAAAACTAATTCGAAATTTATTGAGAAAAAAATAAATACCAATGGAACAAGTGAAGCAACTGATTGGAAGATAATCATGAACAAGTGTATAAAATTATTCCACAAACCAATATGCGACCCACATACATATTTAGACCATACATAAATGTACATCGTATTACATGGTTCACAGCATGGTTCACAGCGACAACATTTTATGTAAAAGACAATTGGAAAAGAAATGGTTAGCAACAGCGTCTAACACTTCTACTGTAAACCATCGACCAGGGCAAGATTGAAAGCTTGAACATTTTAATGGTATTGTAATGGTTGATTTCAGCTGCCACAAACAAGCCGACCCAAGAGCCCATAATAGGCTGACCTTTCCCAACTTCATGCTTGCAATGACAAGAAATCTGCGCAAAAGAAACAAAAAAAAAAGAGAGGAAAAAGATACCTTAGAGTAGAAAGACTGTCGAGATAAAGCCAGTTGTAGAGCAAGTACTGAAACATATTACACATATTGGTACACTAGTGTCAAACAAAAAAGGGCTGTCTGTTGTTGAACTAGTCATTATAAGTATCGCTCCATCTCACGCATAGAAAATTCATTATAAACTAAAACTTCTAAAACTTCTAGGTGTCCAACAAAAGATAGTACCTCTTTTTGGTTTCAACTTTCACTCCTACTCTGATGTCTCTTCTGAATCCGATAGAGGTAACAGGGTACAGATCCCAAGCATATGTCCATTGAGGCAAACAAAATACTCAATGCAGTCGTCATAAGCACCCAATCTGCAGCTGGCACTCTGCGGTATCATTTGGGCTTGCAACATGCTCCATAACTTAGCCTTACAGTAAGGGCACACCTCTGTTGGATGAAGTTGGGCCTCCTTTTTAATCAACATCTTGCGAACCTTTGACATTGAGAAAGACTTGAAAATTCCCCGGAAAAAGCCCACGTCTCCCTCTTCTCCTTGGTCAAGATGTTCACAAGGGTCAGAGACATACAAAACATCTGTTCTGCATTGTGGCAAAAGAAAGCTCTTCCCTGATGTCCTAGAGAATCTGGTCCTATAAACAAAGTGACCAGGGATTTGAATGCTATTAAAGAGGCCACCCTTCTTAGATCCTGAACAGTAAATAAGCAGCTTCCCAAGTGCCCTCCAGTTCCCATCTACACTGTGACTCCCACTAGATTGAAGATCAAGCATCATCTTTGGTGCTCTTGTTCGGCAAAACTCCTTCCACAGTACACGCTTGGCAAGATCATCAAACCATTTGCAGACACAAGAAAGTGTAGCAATTAACTTAGGATTCCAATTCAATTTTTGAAATACTAGGAATATCGCATCTTCACGTAGATGTCCTTTTTTGCATTGACAGCTTGTTGAGTGTATACAACGATACTGCTTTGTAAGAATCATTTTGTCTGCCTAGTAAGATTGAAAAACACAATAATCTCAAATCCCTGTAATTCATGAAAGTGCAAATATAACATGTGCACACTCAAACTATAGTCTATCGTTCAAATACGAGAACAAATACTAGATTTGATATTACCAGAATCTGAAACCTAGGAGTGTCTCGGAGCAATAAAAAATATTAAGAATCAAGCTTGCTAAACACATACTTGAAAAGAAAGAAAAAAAAAAAAAAAAAAAAAAAAAAAAAAAAAGCAAATTTAAGGCACCATAACATTCAAAAGAGTTTCAAGCTACACACTACCAAGGAATTTTACTTCATTTCAACATCTCATATTGCAAAGAGTTTTTAGCTAAAGCCATGTGAAGAGCATGTATTCGTTTAGTATTATAGGGGTAGCTTTGCAAGTGACTAGAAAGTAAAGTCAACATAACAAAACACAATAGCGATATGGATAAGCTCGGCATTTCAACTTTAACATAATTTGAATATAAACAAAACATGAACCAGAAACGAGGATTTGCCATTCTCAATCAACTTCAATAGAATAACACAAAACAAGGTTTTAGTATATTTCTCAACGCATGTCCTCACTTCCAAAACGTTAGATCCACAAGGCCCTCCACATCAAAATCATAGTTTTACTTGATCCAAATAAAACCCACATTGATTCTTTACTTGATTGTAAAAAAGTCGAATAAAAAGAAGAAAAAAAAGAAGAACTTACAAAACCCTAGGCCATATGAAAATCAACCAAAACACAGGGAGAAGAAGCTGAAAGTGGACTAGATCGTAATTAACACGAAATGGAGACCCAAGTTCTTACCTGAGCCGTAACCTTATAGATGGCTTGGGTACAGGACTCTTCATCACTCGCTGTGGAGCAGATATTCGTAGCTTGCAAAGCCCTGTCTCGGCATAGCTCCAAAACCCTAGAAAACCCAACTCTGCAAAATCGAACGGAGATTAGGGTTTTTACAAGCAATAGAAGAAGAAGAAGATTAAAAAAAAAATTGCATTTTACATGCAAGGAAGCACAGGAAATTGGGTTTAAAGGCAGGGGTAAATTCGTTCAAAGAAAAATACAGTGACAGAGGTACCTTACCAGGTACTGATAGCAAACGCAGAGGTGGTATCTGGTAGCGAGAGCCAAGGCAAGCTTGGTTGGTTTCCAAAATAGAAGACTTGCAATTTGCTGGACATGTTAGAACGACCTGTTGGTGGTTTTATCTATGGCAAGAACAAATAGTGTCGTGCCACGTGTCGCAGACGAAGGTGGGGGCTTTGTGGATTGTGCATGTTGTCTTATGTGTCATTCAGTCCGGAAAGATTGAAAGACAAAGCACGCCCATTGTTTTTCACAATTTGACTCTGGGTTGGGGTTTAAAATTCTATGTTATTTATCATGTCCGACAATAGCCCAAAAGATTCTTGGAGCACATTATTTTGCCACGTGTTAAAGCTTTTGCTTTTACTTTCCTTCTAATTCTTTTCTTTATTTTTTATTTTTTACTTTTATTCTAATTATGTAAAGAAAATTTTGAATCCGAACTTTTTTCAGACATGTTAAAGAAAATCTAATTTACAAACTAATATAGTATTCGAAGTTTTCGAAGTCAAATTTAAATTTTAGTCCTGTAATTTGGAATTATTAAGTTTTAATTGTGCTGATATATGTATTTTATAAATAGTTGTAATTCAAGATGATGTTAATATTTCTGTTCACTAAAGGGGATTTTAAATTTTTGATCCTATAATTTATAAATTATTAGCAATTTAATAAATTAATTAAAAAAACGTTAATGTATCTGAATTGCAATAATTTATAAAGTATTGAATCAAAATTAAAACAATTAAAACTATAGAGATTAAATACAAATTCACAATCCTTGAGATATACAGAAATTTTGAGATTCATCAATTGCCACGCAATACCACTTGAGCTAAACCTCACATCATCACAAGCTTACTCTGTTACTCTGTTGATTTGCTCTCTAGTTTGGCTAGAAGAAGTATACGTTACTGTTAGTGTATGGCAATGGCTCTAAGCAATAAATTCTTACTGTCAACAAAATTAAAGGAATGCAATGGTGAAACAAACACAGAGAGGAGGGACCAAAAGTGAAATAGACATATGCTGCCCATTGTGATAATCCTAACACTCACCCACCCACCTGATTGTCGATGACCAACTCAAGAATCGACAATTGGGTGATGAAGAAGCAATGACTCCGGATACATCATTTATTAGTGCTCTGGAGTTAGGGATGCCTCCAACCGCAGGATTCACCGAATATTAAGGAAGTTATCTTCTTCCCAACAATGAAACCAGTACAGGACAACAAGCCTTCTGCTTCGGTGTCTGGTCCAGGAATCATGAAGGCTGCTTATGAAGAACAGCAGGCTGAGTGCTGAAATGGAGATGATAAAAAAGGAGCAGCTGCAGAGAGGCCGAATTGCAACACCAGCGATTTGCTGAGCAACCATCAAACCACAGGAACAGAACAAGCCTTCTGCTAAAGCAACTGCAGGAGCTAATTGGGATTATTGGGTCCACGCAGCAAAGTTTGACGATTCTGGATTGGTGATCAGAGTTCATTTTTAACATGAAGCCAGAGATTTTGGTTGAACATTTGACTTGATAACAAAGTTCAACTGTTTGGGGGGATTAAGTCTATTCAATTCTTCATTAACCAGCTTTCCCCTACTAAAGGAGACACACACATACATATATTTCTGTCTCATGAACACATTTAAATCAATGCCGAATAATTTAACACAGCCATTGAACAACTCAAGCAATGGACAAAAACTTGGAGCAGTCATTGTATTGACAGAGGAAAAGCAAAATCAAACAAACACCATTACAGTCAATAACTACTTTATTAAAATAAGAAGATATTACAATTACTCAACCAGCCATTCTTTAATTTTTCTTTTCTCACTCAATATATGAAGTCTTGAGTATAATAGTTTTATTCACAGGGTAAGGATCAATCATATCGTATGAAATTCAAGAGGAAAGGGAGAAAATGCATACCCTCCACAAAATACAGACAAGGCATATTAAGATCTGGTCTTGCAAGACTCCCATTCAAATTTACATCCAGGCGGTCTAACACCAACAGAAGCAATCTACCTTTACATTTTTGCAGAGCCATAGCTTGTTAACTCGACTTCTCACATTACAAGCCGAGGATTATTTCTACCATCTATTCACAACTCAAGTGACAGAGTTTGCAGAAGGTTTGCGCTCTTGGAGCGAGATCACTGTTTCAAAAGCACCAACTAAAGCCTTAACCTTACTCTTCCGGGTTTCAACAAGTTTACTTGCTGTTTCTTCGATTACATTATTATACAAACCCTTCGCATCTTTCTTTCCCTGAACATCTTGATGTCTCAAAACAACCTTTTCTGGACCAGGTTCAGTTCCAACTGTATCATCATCAACACCTCTTTTCTTGAAGCTTTGCCTTTGGGCATCAGCTTTGACATTTTGGTTCTCTCCCAACACTTTTCCTCGCCTAAATTTGAGTCTCCTTGGACTATTACTCTGAAATTGCAGGTCAACCACCTTTCCCCTCCTAAACTTTAAAGGCTGACTATCCTCGTCTTCAGAACAAACCATCCCAGGATTTCTGGGCTTCCCTTTGTCATCCTCATCAAGGGTCTCTGCATTTTCTATACTGTCAACTTTGTTGTCTTCTGAGGAAGAATCTTCTGTTTCACTCATCGTATATCCAGACTCTTGATCTTCTCCTTCATGGGATGAAAAGGACAGACGGAGGGACAAAGGCTTGGGTGATGATGAAGGTGGTGGTGAAGTTGGTGATGGTTCAAGTTCACAATTTTTATTTTGATCAGGTTCCAAAGGCTCAGTTTCAATCTTAATGACATACAAGGTCTTCTCCTGAATCTCATCGTTGTTGAGTTGCTTTGGTTTAGCTTTCCCGATCTTGTTCTGATTCTTAAGAGGAGACACAACTTTCAGGGTCCTGTTCTTCTGTGCTTTTAAGCTTGCAACACTGCTGAGAGAAGGTCTGGGGGACATTGAGGCTATTGGGGACACCAATACTTTCTTCAAAGCCACCATGGACGTACCTGCCCTCTTGCATATCTTAACATCACTGTTTCTTTGGCCATTTAAACCTCCTGAAGGTTCAGGAGAAGACATTTGCTTCAAAGCCAAAGATTTTGGCTTCAGAGAGGTCCCTCTCCTTCGGCCTATCTTCAAATCACTGTTTCTTTGGCCACCTGAACCTCTTGAAGTATCGGGAGAAGGCAATTCCTTCACTGCCAAAGATTTTGGCTTCAAAGAAGTCACATGTTTTGCAGACATGTCCTTCTCTCTGGGTTTTATTGAACCTTTCTTTGAAGAGAATTCCAGCTTTTCGGGAGAGGATGAAACTTCCTGCTTCATGGTTTTAGGCGCATCATATATATGAGGTTTTGAAAAGGATGACAGTTTGAGCTTGGCCAATGATGTCTTCTTCTTCTCAGTCAGAAGTTCAATCCCAACAGAATTTTGGTTTTCAATTGATTTTCTTGACAGTTTCTGCTTGGTGACGTTACAAGTATCAGGTAAAAGGATTTTAGAATCGGGTAAATGTTTGAGTTTGATCGCTGACATATTTTTCCTCTCTGGCAAAACCACACTCTCCACTGAACTTTGGCTGTCAGGGGATTTTGTTGGGAGTCTTCCTGGTATGGCCCGTACAGGGCATTTCGCCTTCACTTCCGATGCATGTTTCCTCCCATATTTACAAAAGTCATGACAGGAACCAGTAGAAGCTCTGAGATAGTGAGGAATTTTTTCTCCACTGTTCAACGAGAAAATTTTTCCTGTAGAATTTCTTCTTGAATTACTCTCATCTGGCTTTGTCATTCCTTGGATCCTTGGAATATTGATACTCGAATCATCCATCAGAATGGACTGAGAAACTCTTCAAGCAAAATTTAGAACAGACACTCCTGAAAACCAGAAAAAGAAATTTAGAGGTGCAAAATGAAGAGGGGAGATGCATAATTCACTAAACAAAAATGAAGATATAAGAAATCTAACAAAGCAGTAGCAAGATCTGTCTAAATTATAATAGAGACTCTAACAAATGGTGCTAGAGGTACAAGAGTTACAAAATTTAGTTTATAAAAGACCTGGCAGCTTATGTGGCAAGCCACTAGTGGCATGTTATGCCACCAAATACAAAGGGGGCTTGAAAGTGAGATTAACAAGGCATGACACATAAAATGCCATGTTAGATTGTAATTTGTAAATCAAATTTTGCAAAAGTTTAAATACAATTAGCACTTACAGATAGCTTCAAGCAGGAAGGATTTTAACAAAACTTTCAACCTGAAGAAGAGTATAAAAGGTAAGCATTTATGCTACTAATTCAAATAAAAAACTCGTGTACAAAATCTTTTTGGCAAGATTTATTATAGTTTGAGGGAGATAAGACACCAAAATAGATTATGGAAAAAAAAAAAGTTTTAAAACGCCAACAGTAGAAACAAGCTTCACAAATTCTGGGATTTAAAGAATTTTTAAGAATACCAATTAATTATAATGACAAGTTTCATGCTTTCTTGATTTGAATTTGATTCCAGATCCGGCACCTATTATGATGGAAGAAACAATAATCTACACCACAATAAATATAAATGTAAGATATTTTGCAATTTTTGAAAGTTTAAAGACCACGGCATCAGACATCTGTTCAATTCAAAACTTACTTTTCCATCCTACCCCACTTAACTACAACCTACAATCATATAATCACTTTGTTATTGTATGATGAAGTACACTTGAATGTATTCGCAAGACATGAATGCAAGGAGAAACCGAAAAAAGGAACAGAGCAAATCAGTAAATAAAATCAGTTGACATCTTAAGACATACAATAACCAATACTATCAAACAATCCCACAGAGTTATAAGCTGATACTGATAGTGATAGATCCATCATAATTGTGCATTCTAAGACCCCTGCAACCAACTCGTATGTCAAATTAAGACGATTTGGCCAAAGAAGATATGCCAGAAAAAGCTAATATTCATTTCTTTCTTTTTCTGTGAGGGAATAAATAAACTAAAAGCATCCACTCCTGGGTTGCATTGAGAGAGAAGAACAAGTTGAAGTAGCAGAAGAGCAGCTTCAAATCTCCAACCAGCAAACAATACATAAAAATGGAGAAACACCCATCAAAGTAAACAGAAAAATCACGCGTAGATAGCACGAATCAATTACCAAAGATCCTAATGTGCAAACCCATCAGAGCACAACCCTCATCATGTCAACAAGTGAAAATAAACGAATAAAAAAAATTAAAAAGAAAGCGTTGAAACCAAGCAAGCCATTGAACAACAACCATTAATCTCAATCCCAAGAAACTATACAGAGAAGGAAAACTGACACGCACCACCAATAGGAGAACACCATGAGAACCCAAACCGTGATTAGTGAAAGGAAGCTTTCATTACACAGAACCCATAACCGAAATCACATTGTCACTCGAACCCAGTTCTGATTTGTGCAAAAGGGGGGCAGAAGACTAAAACCCATCTCGCATTACGTGCCAAAAAGGCTTAAATAAGGTCTCAGAGATTCAGAGACGCGTAGAGAAACGTACCTTTGTTTTCTGCTAAGCCTGCTTAACCAGAAAGCGAAGGAAGAGGAAACAGGTAAACGGGATGTGAATGAACGAGGCCTGCTCGAGAGTAAAGGCCACTCCTTTTTGATATATTTTTTCTTTCTTTCTTTTATGTGAGATTTTTGTTTCAGAGATCGTGCAAGCAACTGTTTCTAGTTTTCCTTGCTTTGTGGTCCGGTGGGGTTTTCTCTGCACTTTGCGCGTTTGTTACAGAATCCAAGAAAGTTATATAAAAGAGGAGAGGGAAAGATAGTGTGAGGATTTGGGTTTGGGAGTTTGGGTCCCACTCTAAAACTCAATGGGTTTTGCTCTTTTGTTGAAACAAAAATTCTTTTTGGGAGTTCCAAGTTCCAACCAAAAATAATAATAATCCAAACTTTGTGCCTTTGTGGGAGTTCCAAAATTCAACAACTTTTTTGGGACTTCCAAAATCCAAACTGAAGATTGGGTTGTGAAGTTCTTACCTTTTGTAATGGTGTCAATGAATTTTGGATTTGATTGACCAAAAAAATAATAAATTTTGGATATTGTTTTTCAAAAGGGTTAATTAATTAGGCCTCTTTGGCATGAAAATATGAAAAACATTAAAGAAATTCTGTTAACTGTATCCCTCCCAGGCACCAGACATTCTTTCAAATTTCAACATTAAATTTTGAATGTGTCTTGCCTAATATGTATTTTATTTGCATCTCTTTCATTACTTTGTTACTGAAAGAACTTTTTTTTGTGTGCTTTATTTGAATAAAACCTCCTTAGCTTGCTTTCTACAATTAATGAGTCAGGTTACCATAAGGAATGGTACTTTACATTTACCCAGAAAAAAATGAAGGTAATTTTACATTTACATTTCTTAATTTCTCAATGGAAAATGTGTTAGTAACTTAGTTGTAATGTACTTCTCTTTTTTCTTTTTTCTTTTTGCCAAAGGGTACTTCTCTTTTTTGTTGAAGAATGTAGTTCTCATTCATGTGTATTAGTGTACATGCCTTGTACAGTTGTACATGGATAACCTCCCTTGGTTGTTTTGTTAATAAAATGGAATTCTTACTATTTCTTTATTTTATCATATTTAGGTATAATTTTGTGTCGGTAACAATTTTTAGGTGTAAATTTACCAATTTAGGTGCTATGATGTTACTTATGTGGTGTAAATGGGTTAACTCAAATAATGAAGGAGAGTGAAAAATTGTTAAAATTAAAATAGGTAAAAGATTTGATTCCTTTTAATGTATATATATATATTTCGATTTATCTAATTTTTTGTAAAGATGATCTAAAAGACTTAGATAATAGACGACTTCGATCATCGAATTACAATATGGAATGTGTCCCACGAGCCATATCTCATTATGTTTTAGATAAAGTATATCTCAACGGAAAGAAAAATTATTCTGTATAACCATTATATTGACACGTGGTATAATATGAGTGGATGTTATTAATATTATACCCTACTAATATAAACACATCGTCCAGTAATACCCTTACACGTTGGATTGATTTTATCACATAACGGTATATCGGTTATACCCTATAATTTTTCCAACGAAAATGATTTATATATATATGCTCTTCTCTAGAACAAAATGAATAATTTCCAAATTTACATAAAAACCTTTTTGAAAATTTAGCATCATTTGAAAACATCTTAACAAAACAGTTTCTACATCGTTTTTTATATTGCTGTTGACAGAAAGAAATGAAAATCTTGTATTGTCCCTGGCCAAAAAAAAAAGAAAGAAAGATATTGTATTGTCCACGAAAGCACCTATTTTTCGAGATAGGACATCATTTGAAAAATACACAAGATCATTTTCTATCAAACAATTCCAGGAATTTGTAATGAAAATGACGCTGAAAATCAATTAAAACTTTATTTGAATTTAAAGGTACAGCATTAAAAACTTTATGATTTGTCATCTTCATCTCTATAATGGGTTTATACATCAACTCATATGAGGAAGGATAAATGAAATGATTATTTGCAGATCGAAATTGCTTTCATGATAAATAGGAATCTTATTATATATTGAAATTCAGCCACAGCCCCTTTCAATGATCCTTGGTGATATGGATTTCATGTACCAATAAATGGTTGGTGCATAACTACAACCATTTGTTGAACCTAGACATTTATATTGGCTAAATTATCAATTCTCCTCCCCACTTAATTAAAATGTGGAGCACTTTTTTTTTCTTATCAGATAATATTAAGAGAGATATTCGAACTCAAAACTTTAGGTATAGGGATTGATACTCTTAATCATTAATTATAAGCTCGGCCTAAAGCAATTCAACATGCCTTACTATCATTTGGTTTAGTGATACTACTCGATCTCTACCTTCTTGGAGTTGGTTTCAGGTTAATTAAGTAATACAGGATTTTGATATATTAATGGTTGTTTGTTAAAAAATGATTTATGGTCTTGGAATGAAATAACTGTCAAGAGAGATACTCTTTGTTGTTTTCATTGGAAATGCCATCTTTCATTTTCTTATTTTTTTATTTAGAGAAAACATGCATTGCCATTGCCACCACGTCTACTGGGTTTTGTACTTTTGTAGATTTCTAAGAGAATCTTGGGGTTTTCTGCTTTGACTTAGAGGCATGCCATATATTTATATAAAATGGGGATATTGCCATTTTTTGAAATTTTTCTTCTTAAGCCAATTTGCAGGAACTGTCAAAGAGAAGACTGGAATAATAATAATTGACATATTTTCAAATTAGGAGATTGAATTGAAGTTCTGGAATATTCCTACATGTAGCATTACTGTGATAAGTTGATGTAGAATTTTTAATATTTAATTGTTGTTGTTATCATCATACGCTCAAATTGGGGCCAAGGGTCAGGTCAGATTGCAGGAGGCAAGGGTCAGGGGTTTAAACTCTAATTTATTATTTTGATGACATAATAAGTTGATAGTATGTTCGTAAATCTGAAAGTAATTATTTTTTTATAAGAAGGAGTTAATTATTTTCTTTCGTTGTTGAGTGTGATAAATTATAATGGGTGAAGGCTATATGAATTAACTATACTACTAGAAGGGGTTTATAAATATTAACTATCGAAACTATAAGCCTCCCAGTTAAAAAATGAATAACCTTTCGTTTAAATTCGAGACAAATTTTGCTAAAAAGAGCTTGCCCAAGATTATGAAAACTTAAGTTGGTTGAACCAATTTCGACCACAACATTTTTAATTTAATTTGCAGTCCCAACAACTGAAATTGAATTGAGAACAGGGGCCAACTTGCAAATCTAGTTTTTTTTTTTTTTTTAAGCTATTGTATGTACTATCTAATTTGTACATTAAATATAAAAAAAAGATGTATGGATATTATATCGCTATCTAATATTATGTGAGACAATCTCTTTTATGCTTTTGAAACAGGCACCTAATAAGGGACAATATGAGTATATTAAGTGTATAGTAAGTTTCGGATCTTGGATAATCTTTCCTATTAGAATCTATCTTTAAAAAATAAGGGTCGGTTCCTTTATTTTTCTATTTTTGACTTTTTAATGGCTGACTCTGGATTTTGTTTTTTTCCTTTTGCAGATGTTATTTAATCACACCCTGCTGAGATCATGTCAGTGATGTTTTCAATTTGTTTTCCCTAACGAGGTGTTTGGCACGTGTTAGAACAACTCAACTTTGGAGAACTTCCAAACTACCCTAATCAAATTAGGATCATTAACATGATGATTACCATTAAATATAATAAAATAGTTTGAGAGTGGGTCGATCACCACGCTCGCATTGAAATATCTCATAGACGTGTTTCGGTAATATCAACGGTTCACAATCAGTCACACGTGTTTAGAGTATGCAGACAGCTCTTATAATTGCTTGTTCCACTTTATAATGTGCTAAGCCTACGTGGGATCGACTTTCTTCAATATATACTCTTCTTCTCTGGTTTCCACCATAGAAAAAGGTGTTACGTAATGTTTGTATGTACAGCATCTCACAAACTTGGAGGATGGCCATGTGCCTTGTTGGTTTCTCCAAGGTGATGTAAATGTATAGCTTCCTTTGGGGGTGAAAGTCAAGCTCTTTAATCATTTAAACATAGAACAAGAAAAAGAAGGTGGTTGCATGCATCAGTCTTTGGAGGGATATATGACCCAAGAATTTGAAAAAGTTATGGTCAAGAAATGAGCAAAGAGACAATATAGTACTAGGAAAATTCACCTTGGAGTCTCTCTCTCTCTCTCTCTCTCTCTCTCTCTCTCTCTCTCTCCTCTAAACTTTTAGAAGGTGAAATCTAGATGTCTTACTCCTGCAATGCAATTATCAAAGAAAAAGCTACTTCTTTCCGAACTGCTGGGCCAGCAAAAACATAAGAACTGTGTTCTATACTTCTATATCATTCTCAGTGCACGCGTCTGCGTGTAGGTGCATGGTCGACCCTGCAATTGATTGATGTGAAGCCTATCGTGAAACCCACATCGATCAATCAACGGCCCATATTCACTAGTAGTTTCCAAAAACTATAAATAGTTGGTAGCAGAATTTAGTTGGGGAGTTGACCCTCCAACGACAAAATAGATTTCTTATGTTCAAGAAAATCAATGTTCTGATCCCAATTTGTATAATCTTTCAAACCTATTAATTGGTCCTTAAGTCATCCATCAGAGGACAAAATTTCCATTCTCTATTGAAACAACTGCCTGTATCTGCTACTTGCCTTGAACCTTTCACCTACTTGAATTCCAATAACTTTGTCATCTATGCCTACCAAATTTTCAACCATCTGTAATAAGTAGTCAATGAGCAGAGAGTAATAAATTTCATATCTAACTAGGCCGTAGTTTCAGTATTGTCCTAATGAATTCCAAATTAAATGCCAATTTGTGCAGAGTAAATGAGGGACGTGCACTTCTCTAGGATCTTCCATGGGACATATCTTTGATGGTGTTGTATGTAACTATACAGAGGAAAACCTGAAGCAAAGTTTTGGTTTTTGTTCTGTATTTTGGCATTCTTTAATTAATGACCCCATGTAGGGCTCCCAGCAACCACCTTTATTCTTTGCTTAGTTTCTACAACCATTGAATACCAAAGAGGACCAGGCTTAAAGGGAAGAATTTCAATTTCCAAGCAAAACCCCATACGAAGGATACATTCTATTTCACCTTTACTTTTGCACTATCATATACATAACAAGTACAATCATAGAATGCTAACAGAACCATGGTGAGCCAGAATCATTTTACCTTTTTTTGGGCCAAGGACCTCTGTACTCTTAAGTATACAGGAGTATGCAAATTGTGAAATCTCAAAGGGCAAATTTGTATGCCATGTAATGTCATCGTTTCCGGCCTGAGACAGTCTTCTTTACAGCTCCCACTGAGACCAAAAACTGATCAAGGGATGACAAAGTCTTCATGTCATCGGGAGGGAAATAACTGGCGGCCTTTCCCATGAGTGATGTGAAGAGAAGAGAAAGTGAAGGCAGAGTGGCATAGCGTTCTTCCAAAAGGTCATCCAGAAAGGCAAATGCAGCTAAAAAATCAGACCTGCTTGCATTAACTGGTGCAGCAAAATGAGCAGGGATTATTCTCCTGAACCTCCAGTCCCGTGCAATTCTATCAATCCAGTCCCTCACCTGAATTGTTAAGATGCAAAATGATTGTATATTGAGACAAAAATAGTCATAATACTGAAATTCATTTCAATTACTATAGTTTCTGTTGTGAGAACATGTCAAACATCGATCCAAGGGGCATCTGACTAAAAGATAATTTCTAACTGCACATCACTCCCCTACCTCTATTTCTTTGTTTGGTGAAAGCATACCACCCATAGCATATAAGCCCAGAATAGTGGTTTGATTATTTAACACACGCACACACAGAAAGAAGTCTAAATAACATTTAACCACCCCTCTGTGCCTTGGTTAGGCATGTTATGTTTGGTGATTTCACTAATTAGCTCGCATTCCAAAAGACAGGCCCAAATTGAATACTCAAGATGTACAAGATCCAGCAAAGAAAAATTCCATCAGAATGGTTCAACTACCTTTTCAGGAACTTTGCTAAAGACCAGAGTCTTTACAATGGGTGAGACAATCAGCTTTTGTGACATCTGAGCGAAGCTAGCATTAGGTTCTAAAAGATTTGATGGACCCAGAAACAAAATTTGAAGAACCATTCTTTCCCATCCTACACCAAAAATTAGTTTTATTCAATTTTTTTCACAAAAAATAGATGATCACCCTCAAACTGGATGAGAATTTTAGTAAAATTCACTCAAGAACAGAAGTTTGGATTAGAATGTGGAACAGAGATTTAACCTTTTTGACGGTTCAGCTTGTTGTCAACTACTGGTTCTTGAGGTACTTCCTTTCCTTTACTAAGAAGTTTTACAGCCAAACCATTCTTTGCAGATGCCAACAAGGATTCTTTGCTAATACAATCAGGTGGCTGTCTTGGCACAAAAATTACAGCATCTGTTACCAGTAGAGTTCTGGAAGGCTTATGATAGAAAGCTACCTCCACGTAGGGCCCAATACCTGAAAATCCACAGGCAAATGAGTTATCCCAATAAATTTATAAGATAAAGTCTCAGATAGTACTTCTGCAATTCATATTACCGACTTCTGGTGAACTTAGAACTTTCTGCTCAATCTCATAGGCCCACGGAGTGGACAAATCCTCATCTTTTAAGGTTTTAGCACGAAAGATCCCAAAGAACTCCAGCGGCAAATTCAATGGCCAACTCCATTGCCTTGGTGCCACCCATACCTGAGCCCGAGGGAACTGTCTAGAAAATGGACCGACAAAAATTTTGTGCTCATAAGCAAATGTAGGTAGAGCTATGTATTCCACGGGAGCCTCTAACTCTTTCAGAAGCTGGCAAGAGACAATAACACTCATAAGAAAAAAGCATAATTGGTTCACAGAAGCACCAGACATGCAGATCTAGGCATATAGGAGCAAAAACTAAGAAGAAGATTCTGCAAGATAAAGTTATAAACGACTAGAATTGTAAACAAAATATTACCTGAATGCACTCCTTGGTTGGAGCAATGGGTGCATGGACCCACAATCCTCCAGATTTGAGTTTGATGACTGTCATTCTAATGTTTGTTGACACACTGCTGAAGCCTAAGGCTTGCTCTTGTTCAAATAACCATATACAGCCTTTCACAGCCTAAGAACATGCAGAAATGAGGGAAAAAGTTAGTATAAAACCTACAATTCACAAGAACATACAACAACTCTGATCCTCCAGAATAAGGATTTTATGTGCACTCAAAGATGGATTTTTGTACACTCAATGAAATATCAACCTAGCATTTAATAGTACACTTTAACAGTGTAGGAAGAGAGAGAGAGAGTATTTTCACTCATATACTTTATTTTTCAGTAACTTTCAACCGGCAGAAGAATCATTGTTATGTTTCAGCACAGTAACTTTTAGTACAAGAAGCACTAACGAGATCAACACGATATAACAGTTAAATTTACACACCACAATAAACATTTGTTGGTAATGGCACACAGGCACAGAACACAAATACCTTCAGAAATTATAAGCCAATAAAGCAATATCAATTACAGCAATATGCACATCAAGTATCAAAAGCTACAAGGCCATCTTTAAACAATCAAATGTGAAAGTAACAAGACATGGCTTCTACCAAACTGTAATAAACATGGCTTCTACTAAAGAGTGATAAAAAGACATGGAAACTGAAAACATCCGAAAGACCAGGAATTCATAGTGAGCGTAAAGAAAGAAGTTTGTCATGTCATAAGCCACGATTGTCAAATTTTTGGCAATTCCCAACTGAAAACAACTGTATATATATTCATAGGAATGAAAGTTCATACTAAAAAGCGTTGGTGGTGGACTAAATATAAAAGAAGCTGACCTCAGTCCTAGTAGTGCTCCTATTGAGAAAAGGACCCAGAGGGAAAGGAAACCCAGTGAAGTTAATGTAAAACCGGCCACCACCTCTGCTGCTATTACTGATGCTTTCTGTCGTGGTGGAGTTTCCTGAGGCGACCACCAAACTGATGGCATCTCTGTTCTTGTTTCGGGGTCTCAGCTGCAAGAAAAGACCCTTCAGAGACCCACCAAGAAAACTAGAACTGGTTTCTCTGAGAGAGATTGGGTTCTGCAAAATGGTGGATTTTGGTGAAGAAACGGTAATGGTTGCCATTACTTTGTGGAACCTAGTACTTGGCCATAAACAAGTAACCCACTCAGAGGGGTGTGGTACATAACACAGAAACCTTGGTTGCAATGCCAGGTTATGCTTTTGACACGTGGAGGATCTAATCGGATTGTCTGACATGGATTTTCTATAGATTTTAGATTTATTGTGGATGGTAGGGAAAGATAACTAGGAGAAGTTTCTGGTATACTTCTCCTAGAAGTAGAACCATGTCATGTGAAATTGTGTTAGATTAATAGATTTTGATTTTGATCAGAAAGGAAGAAAGAAAAATTCAATGAATTTTTAAGTCATCCATCAACGATTTTTTTTTTTTTTTTTTCCGAGTCAAATTTACTTATTTGAGAGCGAATAGGAAGAGCCTTCAAGAAGATCAAATATTATGAATGCATTGGTTGAAAGGGGAGGTTGAATTTCATATAATTTCAACAGCCTGATTACCATGCAAACTAATTTGAATTGCATTTTTTTTTTTTTTAAATACAACCATATTTAATAATTTCGTCCAAAACCCATCACCAGCAGACCAAACAACTAGAACTAAGTTACATAACAGCCATAGAACTACAAAATATATTTAATCAACACAAGTTTTCATACAAACAAGAACCTCGCAAGTACTAATTACCTATTTAACTGTATTCTAGCAAGAGCATTGAATATGCATGAAGCGACTATCTGTTGGCAGATGTATTATTTGGATCTACATCTTCTTGAACAAAATTTGAGAAACTAACGTGCCCAAGCCAACGCCTACAGGAGCAGAAATGATTCTAACAAGATAAGAGTACTGTGATCAAGCAGCTTTGGAGAACAATAACTGCTCATCTTGGAAACTGGTAAGTCGTCGAATTGCGTATGTCTACATACTTGACATAGGGATAAGAGGCACCATTAAGTAGGAGCAAACTTATATTCACAGTGCTTGTAAACAAAGAAGCCAACAGCACCTCAGTTGATGATTTCTCTCACAAGCCAATCCAAACTAGGATATGCAAAGTACAAAATAAGAAATGACGGGAGAGCAAACAGAACCGTGATAAGTATGTACAAGGCCAATATGGCTGCACTGGCAGGTATTGCGTACAAGATGATGAGAAGAAATATGACAACCAGTGGGAACTTTGCTGTCAAGTGAACGAAGAAAAACAGTGACTTCCGAAGGGAAGAATGCAACCGCTCCACACTAAGGTAATTATTGACAAGGCCATGATTGTGATTTGACCCTGCTGGTTCAAGATGGCGAGTATGTTGTCCCCTCCTGTGGTTACTGTGGCTCACTTGACTTCCCATTGATACATTTCCATTTACTGGCCAGACTGGGTGATGATCACCAGAGCAGGTAGAATGAGACTTCACTCTATCACCATTCATGCTCTCAACCATCCAGAGAAGAAAGTAGTTCTTGCGTGGGAATTTGAGAGTTCCCCTGTAAACCAGCCGGAAGGATAAGAGATTGCACCATGGGCAGGAGATAAAAAGCGGAAGCTGAATTGGTAGAGTGGGGAATTTGACAACAGCCCATTGCAGTCCCAGAATGCAATTTTTACAGAGGGTATGGCCACACCATAAAACGTAGGGCACATTTTCAACAATGTTGAAGGATTCCCAGCATATGGGACACTCTAGTCCTTCCTCTCTGCCAACAACAGAAGAACCCTCATCGTCGGAGCATTCAGAAGCAGCTTGTGTCGGCCTTAAAGAATCATTTTTCAATCCAACACTTCCAGCTATGCAGCTGGATGCAAAATTCCACATTTTGAGCACAACAGGTGTCTCACTAACACATCACCACTAACTGAGGTTACTGTAGCAGTATCTCAAAGTAAGCACAATGAAGATAATCCGAGGCATTGAAGGTGTCCTATAGCCAATAATGACAGCCAACAGCATGCATTTCTAAAACTCAAACCTGAAGAACAATACACATGGTAAATTCAGTAGGCAAATACACACAGTTTAATTCCACTGCACTTGGAATTAAACTAAGTACATTCTCAGGTTCAAGATCATTAATGTATCTACCAATTGCATCTATGTGTTCAAAAAGCAAGCTGAATATGTACAAGGCAAGCCACACATAACACATGCATAAGGAATCAACCAAAAACTCAACAATATTTTGGCATCTCCTCAGTAGTAATGTGAATAGACTATACAAATAAGTGAAGAGAACACATACAATCACATTCAAAATTACCACATAAAAGGATAATGATAAAAGGTACAATAACTGTACAGAAACAAAAAAATGTCTAACTTGCAAGTTCATAAAGTTATTACCCAATTCCTTATGCAACTAAATTAAAATAGTGATTAAACCCCAGTAGCCAATTAATCAATCAGACAATCATTAACTCAGCCATAACATATGTCACCTAAAAAAAAAAAAAAAAAACCTAATCTATACATTAGACAAAAGATCTAAACTTTAGAAGAAAAAAGCTGACCCGTCTCTGAAATCTTGAGCACAAGTCTGTAAAATTAACCCGAAGATCTAAAACAAAAGTGAAAGAATCAAACGAAAAAAAGAGAAATGGATGGCGGTCTTACTGATTGTTGTGGAACGATTTCGAAGGATATTTGAATGTGGGGGAGATGGGGGAGAGTTCAGAAAACCCTCTCTCTCTCCCTCTCTCTCTCTCTCTCTCTCTCTCTCTGTCACTCTCGGAGCTGTGAAGGAAATGAAAGTTGTGAAATTTGGTTTTGGGGATTCAGAGAGTAACCGATGGAGGAGTGGCGTGGGTCGCCATTCGAAGCTCCGTATGTGATCCAGGTGGCTCTGTTTAAAGCCGATGACAACGACGTCAAGTAGACGACGTCGGTCATTTGGACCACGTAAACATATGTATTTTTTTTTTTGGCCGCACCACGTGAAGCTTCAAACGCAGTGTTTTGATTACCTTTCATTTGGGCTCAAGATAACTAGCCCGTCCTTCAATTCAAGTCCATTTATTAAACTTAGCCCAAAAGCTAGCAATTGGGGTGGGCTATAGCCCATGGGTTGATGTGCCTAGGCCTACGCTAGAGGAATATCGCTATTAGGCTTCAAGTGTGTGCCCCATTTAGAAAATGTATTGGACCATGATTTAAACCAGGCCTGAACCAGGTCCTGGCCCAAAATTACTCAAAGACAAATCTTGTATATCAAATTAATCTCCAAATTTATGTATCTTTTTAAGCATAAATGTGGACACGCAGAAAATTTGAAGGGCCAACCTAGTGCATATCTTCAATCTAAAAAGTACAATAAGCAATGATCCACTTGACCCATTCCAGCTTACTGGATTAGAAATTAATTGTCCTTACATGCATGCCTGCCATGTTCAATTATGCTATTATATATCTTATCAGGTCACATTTTTATGGATTATTTTAGTACTAAATCCAGGTCAGATGGACCATGCATGGCATCAATATTCCTTATCTTAACTGAAAGTTCAGTCGTGGCTATATAGAGTGAGTCCCTTATTGAGCATGAAGATCGAGGAGTGAGGACAATATAGAGTGTCACTTTGTTGTTGTTATCTTTTCTAATTGGTTTTCTTATTTAGAATATGGTTGAGATTTGAGCACGTCTGCATAAAACTACCCAACTTCCCCCAAATTTTGTTCTCTTCCTGGCTATTTCAGAAATTTTCTAGAATAATTTCTGAAAGAGTTTAAAAAACAAGTATTTAATAGCTTAATTGAATTTGCATTATTAAAAAAAATAAGTAGATTAACGCAACGTAAATGATTGGCAATTATTAATGGATATAAGACTTCACACATTTCATTGATTCAGAATCATTCACAAGCGTAAAAGCAACTAATGCTAGTTAATTAAATCGTACGTACTCTTATCTTATGTATTTATACTATACACTATGCTTAATCAATTGTTATGGTAGGCCCTATGAATTATTATTATTATTGTTATTATTAATATCAACAATATTTGACATTAATTAATGATATTTGAATTAATAATCTACTAAACTAATTAAAATTTTATTACTAAATTACAAATGGTCATTGGCGCTCCTATATATGGAAATTAATGATTGAATAGAATTATTACAGAAGCAATTGATGAAAGTAACATCATTTTACAACTAGGGATATAACAAGCTAGGTTGGGTAGTTGGCTATTCATCCCATTTCTCTTTCTTTTCACTTTTGTGATCAAAATTTCTTGATTGCTACAGGTCAGAGCTAGGTGGTATATATATGTACGGCATGAAGTACATATAATAATGCTGGATTGGGACTTGAGAGGATTGAAATCGATTCATGATTTATTTCTGTAACTTTAGAAGGTATGTATATATAATATATGGTACAGGACCACAAACCAAGAAAGTGGTAACAAAATGATCATAAATTATATGCAATGTTACAGTGTAATAGGGGGCTCCACATGAGATGAGTGAGTGAGGTTGGATGTTGTCTTTTTCTAAATTATTCGAGCAACTTATACATCAGCCATCAGGTTTGGAATGGCTAATGTTTTTCTTTTACCTCCAAAAATTCCAAAAAATGAGGGGACCCAGATCCATATGGTGTGTGATACGTAATTAATAAATAACAACCCATTTTGTCATGTCAATCATAAAGGATACGTTCAAAAGATATCTTAGCTTGTAGCTTGTTCATGTGAACTTAACATCTCTTTGTTTGCCTTGTATTCCTTTTATTTAATTTACAAGTGATAGCAATGTATTCGATCAAACTTTTGATTTCGAATATATTTTCTATACCGACATTATGTTTATATCCAAAGATAAAATATAATGTTTTGTGTTTCTATTTTTTTTCCTTTTATATACAAGCCTTAAACACTAAACTATAATCAATGCATTTTCTCTCATATCCTTATTATGCACGTTAGTAATTGCTCTCTCTATGTGGTAGTGTGGCTAGTACTTCTAGTTGCTCTCTAGCTCTCACTTCTCTCTCACAAGTCACAGCCTTGTTTAATTATGTTGTTTCTATACACACTTCTGCGACAAACCCAGCTAATTATATTTCATATTAATTATTTACAGGTTTTGGTTGCTCTTCCTTTTTATTTCTCACTCAAATTTGAACTTCTCTCATTTTTCTTTTTTCTCACTTTTTAATTTCCCAAATTTGAATTGCACAATATCTGTAATTAATCGACATAGTTATTAATTATTTACGAAAACATTTTTGTTATCCATCAGTAATTAAGTTGACTCTTAACATATATTTAATCATTAATTTTATTCTTTTGGAAAATAATATTACATATCTATATATATCTACATAGATTTGAATTTTCTGTTATCTTTATTTTTCGTATTTCAATCATAATTATGTAATATGAGTTATTCTTGAAATTAAGTTTGTTATATATATATATTATATAAGTAGCGTTCTGATTTTACTATATATAGGAATATATATAGGGTGGATGGTCCCCTCCCCTGGTCCAACTTGCTTCAATAATGTTGCTTATTCTTCAGCCTGGTCTTTACTTATTCGGCTTCGTACAAGATGTTATATCGATTGATCACAAAAGGTTGTGTGTCAAGTGGTAGACAATTAATATATGTGGCCCTCCATGTATGTATATATATAGCTACCTCTCACTTAATTAATACGTACTCTTAATTACTTTCTCCTATATATGCATGAGAGACATATAATTAATTTAGAGACATTCAAGAAGAACATTAATATATATAGACCCTTTCCGTTAAGAGATTTTTCAAATAATTTTATTTAAATGATTCTTTATGAGGCCCATTTTATGTTGTTAACGATCCGAACTATTTATTTTGCTAGTATCTATTCAAATATCATTTCTATACAAAATTAGACAAATCAGAAATTATTAAGATATCTAATTGTGATGAAACAAATAGACGAACAAAATATTTTCGATAAACATTTAAAATTGTGACAATTTAATTAACGATCAAATAATTTTTCGATTTTTCTAATTTTTTGCAAAAATGATCCTTCAATGGAGACAAAAAAAAAATAGATAATTCTGATTATGGGGTGGGCTCCATAAAAGATCTCTTAAATAAGCTTATTAAGCCTGTATACATATACATATATGAATATACAAATATCTTTTAGTTACTATTAAGTAAGTATTTTTGTAAATTTAATTAAATTTTATAATGGCAAACTTGTTTTGTCTTGAACTAATTCACATATATCTTTTATTTTGTCTTGTTTTAGTTAGTACGTAATTAATGCGACCCATAGGCTCGCTAAGTTTTCTAGGGTGTTCTATCATGGATGTTACTCATTTTTTTTAGAATGATTTTCCGTTGATTAAGTGCCGTAATATGAGTGGCCAAAAAAAAAAAAGTGCCTTAATATGAGAGATCTCATTTCCAAAAAAAAGTCTCAATTTTCAAATTCTTTTACCAACCGCCGTGCACCACGTTTTGCCTTGAAAATTGTGAATGCCAAGAATAAGTTGAATAACCCAACAAAGTGCATATACTGCTGTTTCTTTTGCCTCCAAATCCATTATCCCTTTTTTTTTTTTGGTACATAAATTCATTATCACTTTTTCACAATCGATGTTCAGATACCAATCAGCTTGAGAGATCCATTATCAAAGTATTTTCGAATCAAACGAAGAATCTAGAAAGGGGACGGGTCCGACTACACTCTTCACAAAGTGATCGATCATCTTATTCCCATATTTAGTTGGTGATCAAGATACACTCGATCAATTATTTGACTTTAACTAATGTTTTTCCAGTTCCACTAATTAAATTATCATTAATATATCGAAATACTTGTTAATATATTAATTTTGGAAGGTTGAATAACTTGGATTTCATCATCCACAGAAGATCGATCGATGTTGAACTCACACTAAAAGTGACAAGTAGTACTAGTGAGCTAGGACCCAACTCTTATTATTTGCTGATCAATTATTAATAGGTACCCATATTTATTGAGAAGAAATCGAATTCGAACAAGAGCACTTACGTACTGGAGACCCCACTTGATTTTCCTTGGTCTCGAATCTGGATCAGTAGCTCGACTGCTTTAATTGGATTGTAGTTGAACACCCACTTGTAGTTGTATATACGGCAACTTGCTGTACCTTTTATTTAAGGAACCTTCCACTTTACACCCAAAAATAAATAATTAAATATGTCTTCTCTTTTTTTTTTTGGCAAAAATACGTCTTCTCTTAAAAAAAGAAAAAGAAAAAAAAGAAAAAAAGAGGCCATGAAAATGTTGGAACCATTTTCAACGAGTCTTTCATGTCATGAACAGTGCCGGAGGGAATTTTAGCTAGTTTTGTATTACAAATTTTAAGTGCGTTATCTTAAATCATAACACCCAGATCAATACTCTCGCGCTCATAATTAAGCATATATATGCATATATGTTTGATATGCTTACTTTGTTTTTACTATATATATATTGTGAATAATTTGTGATTTAAGAAACAAAAAGTAAAGGGAAATTTTGTAATTGGTGGCGAGGGAGCTCATGAGCTAGCTCTGAAATAGGAAAGGCAAGGACCCTGCAAACTGGTAAAGTGCTGTATGGCTGTGCATGGTAGAGTAGTATTCGATCGATATGATGATGACAAAAGAGTCGAAAACGACACCACTTTCCAACTTCTAGGAAGATTCCATTTCTCTCCATCATTTTCGATCTAGCTAAGTTCACGTATATGATATATATATCTACAATTTGCCTACCCAAACGAACCAATACAAATTCCATTTCTTCTTTCGAGGGATCGATCTCTTGGGAAATGAAATTAGAGAGTAGCTGGTACGGCAATGGAATGGGTACGGACCAAATATTTGACCAAGAATATGTACGTACGTGTAGTTGATTTGAAATTTAGAATAGAGAGGGTGCCACACGCATGAACAAGTGTACACTACCGCCTATGGCCTTTTCAATTATTGTGAGGAATACAGATATATTGATCAATATTGATGTTCAATGTTTCTTGTCTCTATTCTTAATTTTCTTTTACCCTCTAAATCCAAAATATCTGTAGGACCCCATCCACAGTGTGTTTGATACTTTGATGTTGATATATATATATGTGTGTGTGTGTGTGTTTTAATTTGTTTTCTAATTTAACTTTCATGATGTATAAGATATATGTAATGGCGGATTTATCGATCAACTTATTTCGCTCATCCCCACTCAACATTATATATGTTCACCTATTAATTAAATGGCCAACAGTACTTTGTTGTTTTATATTTTCTTTAAGGGCGGGGGGGGGGGGTAAGGCAATATGCTTAGCGAATATTAATATGTCAAAGAGGCTGAGTTAAAAACAATTGGAAAAATAAAGGAAGCTGGAATTTTCCTTCATGATCATGAAGAAATTAAAATTCCTAGAAATATAGAACGTAACTAAAAATATAAAGTATGACTAAGAATATATATATATATGGAATATACCTATATTTGTAGTGGGAGGATCTGGGTTGAAATACCCTACTTTGGGAAAATAAAGTGTCAATTCGAAAGGTTTTGCATGCAACTGTAGCCCAATCATGCATTTGTACGTACCAAACTAGCTTACCAATTAATTATTGATTCTGAAATGGTCATTTGATTTGAACAATGATTTTCTAGAAGGAAAGCGAGAACAATACTTATATAATACCAGACAATGCATGCAGGCAGTGCCTCTAGCTGACAGAGAGGACTCCTGCTGGCTAGTTTCGGCTCTTATTGACATCATACTAATTTATAACTAAGATAGGGTAAAGCATTATTTATATTAATTAATTAATGTTATATGTTTCAAGCTAGCTAGTTAATCATAATTCAGATGGATCATCACCAAATTAAAGGGAAAGTTTGAAGCCTTTTGGGCAACAATTATTGATACCTTTCTTGATGCCATTATTTTACAGGGCACAGCCGTGCATCACGTTTTGCTTTTGAGTAACAATCTGACAAAACTTAACAAACATCTATGCAACACTTCCAAACATATATTCCCAATGACATCGATCCATTTTACATTTTTTTGCTTTTAATCGAATCTATTTTCATTTCAGACTGACAAAAGATTCTCAAGGGGGGTGGTCTCCCTGCTCTCTAAAGCTAGCTCCAGATGCGACTCATAAAATGAAAAAACATGCATACACAATCCCAAAATGTAGATTTTCTTTTTAATTATATATTATATCCATCCATCCATGCATCTTTATGAGAAACCCATAAAGCCATACGCATGTACATGAAGCTATGTATATCCCAGTTCTGATGTATATTGATGATGATGATAACATTTATTCTCTGAATACAGAAAAGGATCGAGCAATGAGTTGATCAGATCTGAGTTTTTGGGTAGTCTAGCTAGCTACCTTACACATAAAGGTAATCCATTTATCTTAATGTCAAATCATTAACAACCAATAATTGGTTTGGTAATGCTAACTTTCATACGGCATATATATATGTAAGACGAGTGTCAAGTAATATTTTTTTATTAAATAGTCTAATATAAATATATTATTGGGGGCTATTCAGACCATCTAAAACCATTTAGTTGACCACCTCCTTAAATTTTTTAATTTTCCATTTTTTTCTATTTTGCCCCTGTTTAAAAAAAAAAAACACATTTCCAGTTTTGGCCGGCCACGTACTCTTCCCCACCGCCGGCGTAACCCCACCCCCTCCCCACTGTCGGCACGACCCCACCCCACTCTTCCCCTTCGCATGACCCCACCCCATAGACCTCCAGATTGGGGGTCGCGCCGAGAGGGATAAGAAGGCAGAGAGAGAGAAGGGAGATCGAGCGAAAGAGAGGGGTGGGTGGGTCGCGCCGGCGATGGGGATGGGTGGGGTCGACCGGCGAAAGGGAGGGTGGGGTCACACCAGCGATGGGGTTGCGCAGACGGTGGGAATGGGTGGCCAGCCAAAATTGGCAAAATGTGTATTTTTTTCTAATACATGGGCAAAATAGGAAAAAAAAAGAGATAAAAAATTGAGGAGGTGATTAACTCAGTGGTTTTGGGTGGTCTGAATAGCCCCCTATATTATTTTGTCAAGTTGTCAATGATCAAAATGGCTTCTGAAGGGAATATATATAATTGGTCTTAATAGACTGTTTAATTAACATCTTATATATAAAACATGAGAAGAACATTGTGCAAAGCAGATAAATATATTGAAAGAGTAGTTAAATTTGGATGATTCCTGATCCTATTTATTTTGTGGCTCATAGCCTCTTACTTGCAAAAGATAAATTACAAGGCGATGTTTGGGGCCGGAGAACTGCATCAATTTTGTATTGTTGTTCAGAATCAGGCGTTTGCATTTAATTTCATAACATAAGATGCTTTGTCTACTACTTTGGGCTTCATATAGGAACCTTCCATGCATGCACTCACAAGCAGCTGGGAATGGAGGAGAGAGAGAGAGAGAGAGAGAGAGAGAGAGAGAGAGAGAGAGAGAGAGAGAGAGAGTTTTGACGAACCCCATCATATATATTCCGTGCATACACAGTAGTACAGCACACAGGAAATTAAAAGGTTGGGGGAAGAAGCTTTGAGCTTAATTAATTTAGTACTGTATTTGTTGGATTACGGTTCGACTCCAATAATTGAGATTATTAATTACTCTTTCATCTCACATTTTAAATTAAGATGATTAAACGTAGATCACTATATATCCATCGGTGAAAAAGAAAACGAAAAGATAAGCACATGCACATAAGTAAGAAAGTAACAGAATCTTTTTAATGCATGAAGGACAAAACATTATCATAAAGTAAAGGCTAGCTAATCGGCTTTTAAGCACAATGAAAGCGATAATTGAAATGATATTGCAATTATTGTCGAATTTGAATTCTTTAGTTTCATGGTTTTTGTTTATTTCAATTATAACTGTGTAATATAAATTTAAGAATTACTAATATATGGAAGTAATCATACTTTACACTCAAAAGTGCTACAAATTAATTATACGTATTCTCCACCATTAAATAATAAATATATGATTAAGATTAAATAAAAAGAAATAAAATAATTTGTGTAAGTTATAAGGTAGCATCTAATCCTTGGAAGAAGACGCACTAAAAAAAAAAAGATTCAACATCAATAAATAAAAGTAAAAATAATAATTTGAATACTAATAATATTTGGTCAGGTAAAAACTAGCTACTTTTTGGAGAAAAGTAATGAGTTTTTAATTTACCATGATAATTTGGTCCAGGCCATAATATGGGTACAAATTTCTAATAAATTCCTGATACATATACACAACTGTAACACTTAATTACAACTGTAACATTAATCACATATATCATAAATATGTGATGTCAATTATTTGCATCTAACACAGGCATAAAACGGTACCTTTTAATTAATTCGTTTGCTTTCACATCCACCATTTTGTTAACAAACAAGCAATCAAAAAGCTGTTGGGGATGATATATATGTATTCTTAGAAAGGAATGCCGAATGCCAATATCTTTTATTCATTTATGGCTTTCCTACTTTCTTAATCGATGGAGGTACAAAACATATAAGAGACACAAATGCACGACACCTTTATTTTAACAAAGTGTTATGGAATTTTTTTTTTTTTTTTTAAAGGACAAAATCTTGGACCGTATAAACCTGATTGAGAAGTTTCTGGCACCTTAAATGTGATGCTAAGTTTGCTTGCGTGTTCGAACCGTGGGAATAAACCCCTCATGAGTCATGATCTAGATTAAAAATAATTAGTGAGAATAGATATAATGTTTCGTTCTTTAAAACGTCTATTCTTTAATTAAAAATTGGTAATTTTATATTTTATTTTATTTTTCTGAAAAACATATTCTAAAATATTAAATCTTGTTAAGAATAATAAAAAATGAAAAAGTTATAAAAAACGTTTCATATTCATTCTTTAAATAAAGAACCGACGTTTTACACCAAATAAAATCATATATATATATATATATTTTATTGAATTGTTTTCTGCTGAATTAATTTCCTGGGCCATACAAAAGGAAAATAATTCTGTTCTAATAGGTGAATGAGATCTGATGAGAAATATGTGTGGTAATGATGCCACAGACCATCAACCACAACCAGCACTGAATTAAATGATTTTATGGATATATTTATTTTGGGCGATTAGTATACTTACCCATTTTTTAATAATACACAAGGGAAATTACGACTGTCAACTACTAAAGACCAACTTGATAAGACCAACTCAATGATTGTGTAGTACATTCTTATAGAACATTAATTATTCCTTGCTGGCGGGCCATTTGTTTTGTTTATTATATCTATTATTTGTCTTGATGTTTTCCCGTATATATAATAAAATTTAAAAAAAGTCTGTACTAGCGAGTACGTGAATATTTGGTAAGAAAATAATTCTTCACTATATATTGTTTGTATCGGGGTATATTATAGTGGTTAGGAGATGAAGCTTCCTCATATAACGTCTTAGCTAGCTAGCCAGATGTATCTATTATGCATAGGTGACATTATCCCTTTTCTTTATTAAGTTGCACAGAACAACGTCACAATCCGTTTGAACTTATAGTACTAACCGAGGAAGTTCTATTTTATTTAATTTATTAGGGGAATTATGTAAACTTACAATCTCCCGTATTAAGCGACAAAAAGAAGAGACATACTAATCACCATTTTATTTTTATCTTCTCTCTTCTTTTTTTTCATGATTGAAATTATTCATTTTCTTTGACCAAAAAAAAGAAAAAAGAAATTATTCATTTTCAAGATTACATACTCTTTAAAAACCATTTTTGTAAAATTCAACCGAATTGAAATTTGTTTAGTCATCCCACTATAATTTAATAGATAGACTATTTTAGTAATGCTTAGGTTCATCGTATATATATTTAATTTAATTATAATTATAATTAGATGACCAAATAATGTTTGGTTTGATTGATTTTTGTAGAAATCATCTTAAAAAGTAATAATAAAAAAAAAAGAATAATTTTGATCGCAAATCTACACTATGGAATTAGTAGGAAAAACAATACTGTGAAAAGAAAATGAGCAGAAAAGTGGAGAAAGAAAAAAGAACATGCGTATCACATAAAGTTATGATTGAAAAAATTAATTTTGAGGCATGGTCGCAACTCGCAAGAGAGATGCGCGCGCGCAGTTGTGTAAAGTAATAAATGATATATTAACCGTGAATCAATTGAAGTTGATGCAGTAGTTTTCAACTTTTCATAGAAAATTATTTAGGGTAAGAATTGGAGGGGGGACGTCTTGGGGGTGGTCCTGAAAAGATCGGCGGTGACATGGAGTGGTCAGTGGTGTGGACCCGGTGTCCAGAAGAAAAGTCAGTTTAGACACCCCCACCACAACCACGTTCGCTTGCTACAAGCCCAAGCACTCCTTCAACCTTACTCGCCACCCCTTCTTCTTCATGTGCTACCTGACACACACACCTATGAAAATAGCGACAAATTTCGACAGTAATATCGACAACTTTGACACTCACCCTCTCTCTAACCTTGTATAATTATCATCTCCTTCTTCCATCCCCCAAAACCCCACCACCCTCTCCTTAATTCCTTCCTTCTTATTATTATACAATATACACCCACTCATCAAACTCTCTCTTCCTCTCTCCCATGGTTGTCTTCTCTTCCTCACCATCGCCATGTCCTCCCACTTCTCCTTCTCAAGGTTCTTAAATATATTTATGTTTGTTAATTCTGTATCTGTGTTGCGTGTGTCATTTATACCTTACGTGCATGAGTACTTTGAATTGTGATCACGTACATGCAGGTGGACTGGACTCCTCCGGCGCCAGAACTCTCAGAACGGCCCTTCAGACAGCGACAACAGCAACAACAGCAACGTCGTGGAAGACAACCCAATCTCGAGCTCGGTCGAATGCTACGCGTGCACTCAGGTGGGGGTCCCGGTGTTCCACTCCACCAGCTGTGACGGGGCCCACCAGCCCCAATGGGAGGCCTCCGCCGGCTCATCCCTATTCCCAATCCAATCCCGCAGCGACCTCAAGAAGGGCCTCCGCCGCCAGCGCCCCGTCGGGCCCTTCGGCCGCCTCCTCGACCCTCGCAGCAAGCGCGTGCAGCGCTGGAACCGCTTCTTCCTCCTCGCGCGTGGCATGGCGCTGGCCGTCGACCCGCTCTTCTTCTACGCGCTCTCCATCGGCCGCGGTGGGACCCCCTGCCTCTACATGGACGGCGGCCTCGCCGCTATCGTGACCGTGCTCCGCACGTGCGTCGACGCCGTGCACTTGTGCCACCTCTGGCTCCAGTTCCGCCTCGCCTACGTGTCCAGGGAGTCGCTCGTCGTTGGCTGCGGGAAGCTCGTGTGGGACGCACATGCCATCGCCTCCCACTACGTCCGCTCGTTGAAGGGCTTCTGGTTCGACGCCTTCGTAATTCTTCCGGTTCCTCAGGTGAGTCAGTCCGAGTCAGAAACTTCAGTCTCAGTGGTGATGATCATCTTCGGTTCTTTCAAATCCAATCATGTAGTTTTGTTCAAATTACGAAATTGCCCATCAGTTAATACCCCCGCCGGCCCGTAGGCCCCCTACACAACTATATAATGCACAAAAATAAATTATTAAATGTGTCATGCATTTAAGAATTTAACCAAAATCAGCGAACCTCTTGGACAAAAAATAAAATAAATCAGCTAACCTCTACTTCATATTCAATGTAATTTTATTTACCCTTTAGGGATCAGATGCATTTAATTTGATGATTTCCATGAATTGAGGTAATTTTCATGTCATCTGTTATGGTCTCAATTTTGACATGAAATGCATGTGGTACATAAACTTACCGGCCTTTGAAGCTTGGACTTTGAGGAGAGAATAAACTTATCCACAGGGACTACAAAGGAGGTTTTAGTAAGTTACAGTATTCACGTGATGAATAGAAAGTACAATACATCATGAATTTTTCACAACATGGAACTCTACTCTGGATAGGAGCTACCCATATATTCTTGTCCCGCAGTTAACTTTTCTAGAATTTACACTACAGTAACATTTACAGAGTGATAAAAAGATGGTTACTTGTAGCCGGATCAATTGGTTTCCAGATGAACCCCCTAGCAGCTAACACCACATCCTTTTGGATTTGCAGTTCAGTCAGCTTATACTCTCTGACTGAACTACATGCATATATGCAGAACCATATAGCCTTTCCTGTGAAATAAGTATTTGATTATATAGTACTCAATATGACACTTTGATCAGAAACTGCAAAGTTTGTTACCAAATTGCAGAGAAATTGCATATATGGAATAGTTTGAAGGAAAAATTTCAAAGTGAAGAATGGTGACTTTAAATCAATGTCTTAGAAATGCTTTTCTTGGAACCCCTCATTGCCATTTGGCAGGCTGGCATTAGAAAATTCTTGATTTCCTACTCATCATTAGCTCTTGCTCAATCTTGATGTTTTTGCTGAAACCTCTCTGCCTCGATCTGTTTTCTTGCAGGCTGTCTTTTGGCTAGTTCTTCCAAAATTGATCAGAGAAGAGAAGATCAAGGTGATAATGACAATACTCCTATTAATGTTTTTGTTTCAATTCCTCCCAAAAGTCTACCACAGCATCTGCTTGATGAGAAGAATGCAAAAGGTCACAGGATACATCTTTGGCACCATTTGGTGGGGTTTCGGCCTCAACCTTATCGCCTACTTTATTGCCTCTCACGTAAGTCTACCTGATCCATAATTCGATCTTTATAAACAAATTACAGGCTTCATATCATGGCCTCAATTGTGAGAATTTAAAGCTCTTTTAATTCTGGATGTTTAATACTTTTTACTTTTCCTGTTTACAGGTTGCCGGGGGATGCTGGTATGTCCTTGCGATACAACGTGTAGCTTCATGCCTCCGGCAACATTGTGACACAATTGCCAACTGCAATCTCTCTTTGTCTTGCTCAGAGGAAGTTTGCTACCAGTTCCCGTTACCAGCTTCCTCAGTGAAAACTTGTGGTGGCAACTCAACTGTGGTGAGAAAGCCGCCTTTCTGCTTGGATGTTAATGGGACTTTCAATTATGGAATCTATCAATGGGCTCTTCCTGTCATATCAAGCAATTCACTCTCTATTAAGATCCTCTATCCCATCTTTTGGGGTTTAATGACTCTCAGGTATCTTACTAAACAAGTAAAGTTTGTAATTTTTAATTCCAAAATTTTGCTTCAACTATCTTATAACACTTATCTAATTGTGTCCCTTTACTCTGCTAACAATTACAGCACCTTTGGCAATGACCTTGAACCTACAAGTCACTGGCTAGAAGTGATTTTCAGCATATGCATTGTGCTCAGTGGCTTACTACTCTTCACTCTGTTGATTGGGAACATTCAGGTGACTTGAAACAATACAGGAATTGATTTAATTATCAACACCAAGTATTTTTGTGGCCAAGTCTGACTATATCAATATATACTGTAAATGAAGGTATTCCTGCATGCGGTTATGGCAAAGAAAAGAAGAATGCAGCTGAGATGTAGAGACATGGAATGGTGGATGAGGCGAAGGCAGTTGCCATCTGGTTTGCGCCGAAGAGTCCGCCATTATGAACGCCATAGATGGGTAACAATGGGGGGATCCGGAGAAGATGAGATGGACTTGATCAAAGACTTGCCGGAAGGGCTCCGAAGGGAAATCAAACGGTACCTGTGCCTAGACCTCATAAAAAAGGTAATAGGACATTCACACTTAATCATTTACTATTTGATATCATATACATTAATTAATGATTAATCATTACTTGGACTATTTGACATATAGGTACCCCTGTTCCACAACTTGGATGATCTCATTCTTGACAACATCTGCGATAGGGTCAGGCCTCTGGTCTTCTCTAAAGATGAAAAGGTACCAAATTCTTGTGCAAAATGATTTAACTACTACCTTTTTTTAACTATGTGATGACTGATGACAAATTCACATCCCAATAAAACGTTACAGATAATTAGAGAAGGAGACCCTGTGCCAAAGATGCTATTCATTGTGCGTGGACGCATAAAGCGCAGCCAAGGCCTAAGCAAAGGCATGGTGGGAACCAATGTGCTTGAACCGGGCGGGTTTCTAGGCGATGAGCTGCTCTCCTGGTGCCTCCGCCGGCCATTCATAGACCGCCTTCCAGCCTCGTCCGCGACATTCGTGTGCATTGAATCCACGGAAGCGTTTGGCCTCAGTGCAGTCGATCTTAGATACATCACAGACCACTTCCGGTACAAATTTGCCAATGAGAGGCTAAAAAGAACAGCAAGGTACTACTCCTCCAACTGGCGAACATGGGCTGCTGTCAATATTCAATTGGCTTGGCGCCGCTACAGGATGAGGACTAGAGGTCCCGTGATTCCTGTCACAGATCCAAATGGAGGCACCGAGCGTAGGCTCTTGCAGTATGCTGCAATGTTCATGTCACTTAGGCCACATGACCACCTTGAATAAATAGCTAGCTACATACCTATCAATATTCATCCATTGAATTCTCTTGTTTTGCACTTCATTGCTCAATAAAATCTTCTTCATGCATTTTCAAATCACATTGTCAATCACGTACGTACTAGCAGATTTCACTCATTTTAATATTTTAGAGATGTGGTATATGATGTAATTTGAAAGTGCGTGTAATATCCACAAATAAAGTATTACTCTTATGTTGAACTATTCTCTACTCTAATAAGATGATCTCATTTTTCAACCTTCAATAATTCGAAACATATTTTCATGAGAGGTCTCAATGTAAATTAAGTTGATTGTTTCTTTGGATTTCATGGTTTCTCACGTGCTCCAATTTGATACTGTTGAACTGCGCCATCTGCATTAATTCAACAGTTGTACACTTCATATTGTGAGTACGACTAAAGCGACACCGTTATTAATTGTGAATATTAAATTCCGTCCTCTTTTCCTTGATATTTGTACGAGGTGATGACATTTAGCTTCATAATAAATGAACAATCGCGCATGTCGTTTCCTTCAGTACCGGCGTTAGAACGTACTCATGTCGTCTGCGAATACACAGAGAGTAACAGCACTGCTACATGACGTTGTGTTCTCCAGCTGTTTATGCAATTGCGGACAAAAAACGAAACGTCAACTTTCCTGTTTCTTCACTGCACAGTAAAGCCGGGTAAAAATATCGAAATACCAAAAAATATAAAAAAGAATCGATATCGAAAATATCGATAAATTTGGTAACGGCATTGGTTTACAAAATTCGATACCGACGATATACCGATACCGACCGTATATTAAAAAAATATAATTAAAATAATTTATTTTTATACATTTTTATATTATACTAGTATACTCTAAATATAAAATACTTAGTATTACCTTTTTATATAATTTATAATTTTATATAATACATCTCTAATTTTCTATAATTTATATCAAACATATATATATAAATTTATAAACCCTAAACCTATAACTTATTAGCTAATATGTTTTTTAATTTATATAATACATTTTTATATAAAAACTAATTAAAAATACCCTAAACCCTAATATTATACTAAATTATAAACCCTATATAGTATATCTGTATATGTATATAATATCTCATACTAAATTACTAATTTCTATACCCTAATAGTCTAATACTATAAATTTATAATTCATAGATTCATAGTTGGTAACTTAGAGTTTGGTATATAATATATAATATAATACTATAATATGGTATAATATGGTATAGTATAGTGTAATATGATAATATTAGTAATTTAGTATATTGTATAATATGATATAATAATAATATAGTAAAATATGGTATAATATATTAATATCAATATGGACTATGGAGTTATGGACTATTTATGATTTATGTAATTACCTCAATCATAAATGTATAATTTGGTATAATATATTATTATTAGTATATGGTATCAGCCATTTAGCCTAACGGCCCTATTAGGTATATGACCTATACCATATACCCTAAAGTTTAGAAGATGATATAAATTAAAAAACATGTAAACTATTAAGTTATTGACTATATACTATAAATTACGTTGAAATAAATTACATAGTGGATCTGTGAGAAATGAGAATTAACTTAAGTATCATTACATACAAAAAATAATTAGGAATTTAAAAATGTTTGATTTTCCTTTATTATTTTTTACAATAAACATTTATATTCTCCAATAACAAGTCACCACAGTCGACACCCAAAGTGTTCCCAAAACAAAGCATCAACAAGACAACAAGTCAACAATGGCGATGGCAAGCCTTCAGAGCCTTCGCTCCCAAATCCACCACCTACCTTCGCTCTCCAAGTCCGTAATCTCCAGATCCTCAGCCACATCCATCACCCCGTCCTCACACACCTCCTCAGCCAAACCCTCCCCTGCGCACACCCAGCTCACTGATTTTTCTCTCTCTCTCTCTCTCTCTCTCTCTCTCTCTCTCTCTCTCTCTCTCTCTCTCTCTCTCTTTCACTCTCTCTCTCTCTCGAGCAACACTCCCCTGCGCACACCTAGCTCCACCCAAGTCCAGCCCCTCCGGCTACTTTCCCCAACAACCCAAGATCATCGGCAAGCTGTTCTCGCCGGCGCCAACCCCCCCAGACCAGTCCCCTTTGCCAGCCCGCAACCCACCCCTGCACGCACAGACCTCCCACCCAGCCACTTCGACCACCGCCTGACCAGAAACTGACCACTAGCGAGATCTTCTCACCGGCGCCGACTTCTACAGAACCCTCTCCACACAAGCCGACCTCTGTGCACGCGAAAACACTAGGAAACCACCTCAGACCGCCGCTCTCTCTCTCTCTCTCTCTCTCTCTCTCTCTCTCTCTTTGTGTTGTAGTCGGCACCGCCACTCTCCGACCGATACCGAAGTGATCGGTTACCGACCCATATTGGTCGGAATTTGGTATGGGTGTTTCGGTACGGTCACCGTACCGAAGCCACCCCTACTGCACAGTGTTGCTGTGTTGCAGTGTCCATGAACAACTCCAAAGTTTTGTTGTCTTACGCGCGTGGTCATAAAAATTTCCTCATAATTTTATCTTTATTTTCTTTTGCCATACAAGGGAAAATTTAAAAAAAATGTCTTCAACTTATATGTCAAAGTCAGATCAGGATTTTCGTTTCAAAAGTGCATTTGTTATGGCTAATATTTCACTTAAACATCAAATGAGACTATTCTGTCAATTTAATCTAAAGGTCCGCAAGTTTAAGGGATAAAATTGTCACTTCACTCATAATTAAAAAATAATTATAAAAATTATAAAATAATTGTTAAAAAAAAAATACAAACCCTCTCCCTCCACCCACCCCGACCTCCCATCCGCCATTCCACGACTCTGACAGCCTCCCTGCACCGACAGCCTTCCTTACTGCCACATTTTTTTCTCTCTATCGTTTTATCTTTTTCTCTCTCTTTGTTTCTCTATTTCTATCTTTCTCTCACTTTCTTCCTTTTTCTGTTGGGTGTGAATGGCGCCAGACCCTTTCCCTTTGATCTGGAAGCAAAGCCACCGATCTTGAATCACAATCAAGTAGAGAAAGAAAGAGAGAGAGGGAGAGCGAGAGAGAGAGAGAGAGAGAGAGAGAGAGAGAGAGAGAGAGAGAGAGAGAGAGAGTTGGGGGTCATCGTCGAAGCAAGCAATGAGGTGCAGTGGGGAGGAGCATAACATTTTTTTTTTTTAGTTTGTTTTTAATTTGTTTTCTTCTATTAGTTTGTTTTTTTTTTCTTCTTTTTAACAGAATATGTAACGGATTTGACATAGTAGACTCATTTGATGCTTAAGTGAAGTATTAATTACAACGAATGCACTTTTGAAGTCGGAGTTCTCATTTGGTTCCTACACCTAAGTTGGAGTCCTTTTACTCAAATTTTTCCGCCGTACAATTATGAAGTACACTTTATTTTTTTGTCTAAAGTACACTATTTGAGTTCGAGCTAAATATATATGGATATTTTTTTTTGTTATATTAGAGAGAATTAAGACATTAATTTGATTTACCCTAATCTTAATTTATACATCATCCCCCCATTTAAGCTAACTACAAAAAATTTTAAAAACGGATATTGATTATTCATACCACATTCTTACATTCTTACATTGACAATTAGATACTGATAAACTTTGCCACGACAAAATACTGTGTGTTGGGGGTAATAAGCATTTTCCTACTAATAATAAATAATGTTCAAGAAGAAATAAAAAAGAATTTATAACTAGTATTCTAAATTCATAATTGAAATTAGGGAGATTTAGAGTTCAGTCAATTTTATGAATTTTTTTTAGACTAAGACCGGTAGTAATGTAGAATTTTTAATAAATTCCTTTTATTGTTTTATTTAACGGTGTTTTAACTCCGGAATTTGGGTGCACGCTAAGAGGGGAAATATTCTTCAAATCGGAAAAGAATTTTATTATAAATTAAAATGATTTTTCTTATAAATTTTAAAATACCTCCGATCTACATTTAAAAACTATTTTTCTAAAAGAGTTAAGCCTAATTATCTCTTGAAATTATAGTTAGTAAAATTTTCCATATATATTGGCAATTAAATTTTCCTAGGTTTTGAATGAATAAAATTTAATTTATTAATTGTCCTAAGATCCCCTGAGTTCTCACAACAATTAAAATCAGCCTTTTTCAATTCTGCGGAGATTCTTTTTTTTTTTTTTGTTATTTTCCTGATGTAACATATTTAGAAATTGGATTCCCTATATATAATTTTCCTTCAAATTATCCTTGATTTCAGCTAGTAGTTGTTACTTATGGAAACCTAAATCAACGAATATACCAAACTCACAATCAAACAGAGCCCTAAGAAATCCAGTTAATTAGGATTAGGAAATTAAGTTCCTAACTCCCAATTTCCCGCCAATCCTAACGGTCTTAATTACAATAGACTCCTTGAGTTCCAAGGCAGACACCTTTATTACCCTAAGTTCTCGGCCAATTTTTCGTCCCAAATTTTATTTTTCACACCAATTTTCCTCCAAATTTGGGGCTGAGAAGAAACCTCCATTCAGCTCTCTGTCTCTCTCTGTCTCAACCAACGAAAATGGAGGTCATCATCATGACCTCCCAGCCACCCTAATCCCTCACATTGTTTTGTTTTTCCCTTCCCAAAGCGCTTTCTAGGGTTTCTTCCCCAAATCTCTGTATTTGGGGTTTTTTTTTTGTTTTTTTGTTTTTGTTTTTGAGCCCTAGAATTTGCTTCAACTGCCCTCACACAAATCATCACAAACTTCATGTTCATCTCTGCAGGTACGTAATGCTCTAGGTTTTTATTTTAATTTTTTTTATTTTATCTGAGTACAGGAGATTCGAACTTTGGACCACTATGATATTATAGAGAAAAATACCACTTGACCAATATCTAGTTGATTGTTATGTGTTTGGCTGCTTAAACAATTTTCATCTGAAATAATGATGATAACTTATGTAGTAGGTCTTGATTATCTTTGAGCAGGTACCATAGTATTCACAACTACTTGATCAGCCAAAGATGGGGTTGAAGATTTCAAAGCAAGTTCCAGGAAAGATAGACAGCCTAACCTTACAACACCAACTGATCAATTGTCTGAGTAATAGTTTCTACATCCGTAACTTGGTGTCCAAGCAACGGAGGCGAATGCTCGTTGCTGGTTATGATCTCGACATGTCTTACATCACGGACCGCCTTCTGGCAATGTCGTTCCCTGCAGAACGGATGCGTGCGATGTATCGTAATCCTCTCTGGCAGGTCAAGTCTGTGCTCGATATGAGACATCCAGATCATTATAAGGTACAATTAATCATTGCCCTCTTAATGTGTTCCAGTCATTTTGATTAATTTCCCGTTTATATGTACAATGTTTAATTGTGAATGGTGCCTCTCTGGTGTGTGGGGTGGTATTTTTGCAGATTTATAACCTTTGTATTGAAGAAAATTATGATCCATCTCACTTTTATGGTCGTGTGGAGAGGTTTCCTTTTGATGACAACCATGTCCCACCTCTTGAAATGGTCAAGCTTTTCTGTGAAAGTGTGCATTCATGGCTATTGAGCGATCCAAAAAACATTGCTGTTATACACTGCATGGTACGCATATATAGTAAGCCTGTTATGTAATTTCTTAAGAGGGTTTGTTTATGCATGTGTCACATTTTAAAATTTTAATTTTGATTATATTTTATATCCTGAATTCTGTTTTAAGCTCAATCTTGATTATCTAGCATTAATAATGTATAATAATGTTTATGTTTTTTGATTGCTACCATTTTGCTGCAGGCAGGCAAAGGTCGAACAGGCTTAATGGTATGTTGCTACCTAGTCTACTGTGGGATGTCAGCAGAGGAAGCCCTTCAAATGTATGCTCATAGGCGGACTACCAATAATGAAGGAGTAAGTCATATTAGGTATAATACAAACAATTTCTTACATGATATTGTTAGTATAACAGAATCTGACTTTTGAAAACATTCCCTTCTCATCATTAGTGACAGATGTAGAGTCTATGTATTTTTCTCCACAGATAAGTGAAGTAATTTAACACTCTTCGAAAAAGGGTATGCAATCTGTGATGCTCATATTTATACTAACAAGCACATTGTCTTGCATATGTACTTGAACAGGTCTCAATACCAAGCCAACGTCGTTATGTAGGATACTGGGCAAATTGTCTTTCTTTTCCAAATGGAGTTGATAAGGGACCTCCCGAAGTGAATTTACCAAAGCCATGTAGCAGAGAACTGCGACGTATCCGATTTTATGACACAGTTAACACTGAAAAAATCTTCTTTGTGATCTCAGAGTTGCAAGAGGTACTCATTTTTCTATGTTTTGATTAACTCTGATGTGCTTGCTATGGGGTTACTTCAGCTCTAGATCAATGGTTACCCAGATATTTATCATTGCTTGTCAAGTTTACTAACAATTAGAGGGAAGTACCTTGGCTAGTTATCAATTATTAGGACCAGTTATTAGCACATCACATGCCAATAATGTTGTCACTAGCTTGGTTCCTCTAGCATTACTCTTGGAGTCTTGGTCATCATTGTTGATCCTATCAATTCTATTTTTTTTTTTTATAAAAAAAATCCTATCTTGGTCAGTTATAATATCTTTTGAATATAATCTTAGCCATCTTACCTTTTTATTTACTGACACAGAAATTTTGAACCCTGAGTTAACAGATTCCTGGTCAGGTTTATCGTCCATCTCAAGAAGTTTCCAGGAGTTCCTGCAAACAAATTAAGAAAGGATATCAGAGAACAAGCAGCCCTCGATATTTTCTCTCTTTCGTTGAAGGTGATGAAGAAGAAGACAAGCAATCAGAACCAGACGAGCCACGTGTTGTTGTTCAAATGGATACAGAAAGTTCCATACTATACCAGAAGGCCTGTCTTGAATGCTACTTTGATAAGCCTATTCAGGTAAGTCATTGGTTCTTACATTGTTGACACATTGTAACAATTAAAAAGAAAACTAGAGAACATGATATTATATTCAGTCACGCTTGCTTCCATTCTAATACTCTGTTGTGTGTTTTTGATAAAATTTGGAGGAAAAACCACTGAACTATGTTAGAATATGTCATGAAAGACTGGGAAGGAATTATGAAACTGAATATCAAGAATAAGATAGTTTACTTAGGTGTATTTTATCCTAAAATTTTGAGAAAATTTCATGATTTAGGCGTGTCCAACTTTTCAAATGATGTTATGTTTGTTTCTAAGTTTGTGAACCTGTCTACTGTTTAAAACCCAATCTGAGAATGGACTATGTTGCTGTGAAAGGTAACTGGAGATGTGCGTGTCATATTCAATCAAAAAATGAATGGAGGGCGCCTCTTCTATGCTTGCTTCAACACAGCTTTCATCAAGAACAGCTTGCTACAGGTATTTCCTTTTTTCTGTTTCCCTCCAAAATGGGTGCAAATAGAAGCACCCTATAGTATTTATATGGAAAGATCAAGGAAAATGAAACCATATATACATAAGGTAAGTTGTCATGTTGTTGATTTATGGTTGATTAATTATTGTGGATATGCTGTTGTTGTGAACCCTTGCACAGCTCACAGTTCGGGATTTGGATAAAATTGGGAAGAAAGGAAGATCGATATGTGGGCCAGCCTTCTGCTTGGAGTTGCTATTTGGTCCTGCCAATGCAAAACACTCATTATCAGCTGACTCAACTCCATCATGTGATCATCATAGCCAGGAATTGCTATAAAGTCTTTGCATGGATTTGTTTATGGAGTTTAGACTACTGGTGGTGGTTTATGATGATGACTCTTATTGAACAGACAAATTTCTGACTCTGTAATTTGCTCAACAATTGATCCACTTGATAAAACCCTGCAGTGTTGCAACCTTACAACAACAGTATACATATACTTTCAAATCCATTCTTCTGCTTTCTTGCCATCTAATCTTTTTTTTTTTTTCATGGCAGAAGAAAGCAGTAGGAATAAGAACAAGTTTTGTATCATAGTATACTCCACAGCATTTTACAGATGATGAGATATGTGACTTCATTTTGTCTTTCACTCTTTCTTCTTTTTATTCTAATTACTGTAGATTAATTAGAGTCAAATATGCATTGTGTATAAAATAATACCACGCCAAACTAGCTAGATAAACAATGGTCATCCTGTTCTACATTGTATAATAATACCACGCCATTGGCAGTTTCCAAGGATCAAACAACATAACAAAAACAAGAAATATATCGGAAGGGGACATAGCAAATGGTTCTAGTGCCTGATTTTATATCTTAAGGGAAAAAAAAAACACCACTTTACCTTCTTTTCTCCTTCACATTTTTGAGCACATATAAAATTACATTGCTGTTCCTGGATAGGCCTTTGGCAAACGAAAAAGATCAATATTTGATGGAATTGGGTAATTTAAAACACGAAGCATAGTTTAAGGGGTAAAGTTTCGGGAAATAAATGAGACGGGTAACATAATTCAGCGACGTAAGCATGATTAAGCTTTAAGGAAGACAACCCTATAATTTGAAGGGAGGAAACTTGATTTTTTTTGTGCAATTCCCACCTGGGATGCCAACGCAGTCAACAATTTTAGTACCAGAAGTGTCTCCACATAGAAGAATCTGGTAGAGCTGTTTGTTACCGGATTTGTCTTCGTTACACATTATACCTGGAAGGTATGTTACTGTTTGTTGTATGGCAGTAAGAACTTCACTTACAGTATAAAATGACCCATTTGGATGTATTCCTGCAAACATTTAATTTACCACAACTTTATATATTTCTGTAAGTTAATTTTGTACCAAGAGCAGCAGATTAAATTAGAGAGTGACCTGCATTGGTGAGTGTCTTGAGGATGTCTACTATCTTCTTGAGCTTGAGAGCTGCATGAAAGTATTGATATTGACCTCCAAAGAGTGATTCAGAACAAGTCCCATGTTTCTGCCATTCATGCTCCCATAGTTTGGCACTGCTACTGCTTGGGCAGGAAAGTGATGGCCAATTCATTTCCAAACTCTTGGTCAAGTTTGACATCTATATATTCAATCAATATATATTAGCAAAATCTAAAGCTTAATTAGTTCACTAATTTTCATTCACCCAAATGATGTGTTAGTTTCTTGTTTATTCAAGTTTGGGTTTCTAGATCGACTTGGATACTTTATTTTTAACAAGTAAGATAATAATAGTAAAACAAATAACTAAAATGTCTTGAATGATGAGGAATATTGAGGGTACCTTAGATAAACTGAAAGGGCTCTTAGATGGGCAGTGAGTTGGAATACCTCCGGTAAAGGTAAAGGGCCATATACCACCGATTTTGAAATCTTTGGTCTGTGCTTTTCCAGTCTTTGGATGGCAACAACCATGTTTTGCTCCACAATATGACCCTGGCCACTAATTACAATACAGAAAAAATCAGATTCTACTATTCAGATTCAAATTCAATTTAGATTCAGATTCCACTAATATACTAATATATACATACATACATACCTGATAAACAATGTAGAAGGAAACAGGATTTTCTTGAGCTATAGATAGAGTGGTTGTTGATAGGCTTAGTATAAAGACTATCAAGATGAAGATGGGTGAAGGGGATCTCATGGTTTCCATTACTATGCCCCTAAAACAATGCAGTAATAATTGATGATATGAATATGGATATGGTGGAATGTTATAGTTGGCCAATATCATTTATTAATACTGACATCCATAACAACAGATCTTTGGAGTATACAGGTCCAGCATTTATAAGATTAAACCTAGCTAGGCTAGAACTTTTAAATTTGGATATTAAATTTTGATAAAAAAATAATGTGGTAATATCAGGGTCTACTTAAAACACTAACACATAAACTACTACATTAAAATCCAAACTTGAGACACAAATTTAAGATTTCCATCATTATTTTAATCTTAAAATTAACTTATCTTGACTTTTTAATATGCATTTTCGGGAATGAATTTTTATTTCTTTATTAAAAATTGCCATTCTTGGAAATGGGTGGTAAAATTTGATTCTCTTGAATAGAGTGTTGATTAATTGTATTATAAGAGTTATAGATGTTGTTAACCTTCCATTTATATAGAGCGCATGCACAAAATCACCGATTGGATCCTTTTGGATTTGAGTTCAAATCTTCTGCTCTCTGCCTCTCTATATGTCTCCTCCTATCTAATATTTTTGATACATGTTCTTCCACTTGATAGAAACCAAATTCATGTTAACCTCTATTTAAAAATTTAATAAAATAAGAAAATATTTTCGTGTTTCTTGGTTTTCTTCTACAACATATATGAATGAATAGGGGCACATTTTCAAAGATTTATATCTTTATATATTTTTTTACGTTCTTCAAATTTTTTTTTTTAAAGTCCTCGTAATTTCGAGAGTTGTAATTATCGGAAGAGGTTGAGGCGTTGAGCGGAGGGTGGATTACGAGGATATCGAAGTTACCCATGATGGCTACATATAAATTTCAGCTGAGACATGTACTGCATCAGTAACTTTGAAGATAATTCGCCTGTTATTTTCTACACAGGCCCTTGCGTTAATCACTTCCTCTAATGATGAAACCACAATATTATGATTGGGCTTCTCTCCAGTAAAATATCTTTTTTATTTTTTTTTAGCTAGGCTCCAGTAAAATATCTTTCCAACGTATGGGTGTTCAAACTTCATAGAATTCCTTGACATCTTGTTAACCAAAAAAATTAGAAAAAAATCTCTCTACTTCCCACACTATGAGATCCCCTCCCCATCACTAAGAGAAAATCAAAATAGAGTTGTAATTAGAAAAAAAAAAAAAAAAAACAAACAACAAGTTCCATGTCCTTTGTTTTTGTAAGAAAAGAATATCTGAAGGCCCTCAGCCTCCTTTAAAAAGTAAAAAAAAAAAAAAATTCCATTCTACTTGTTTTTGTTTTTGATAATATCCTACTTCTAGTTGGTTTTTTTTCTTTGGGTCATTACTTCTACTTCTAGACTTCTAGTTGGTTTAGGATTTAATTTCTAGAGTACTAAAATTTGGGAATTTGGTGGGCACAACTAAAATTTCAATAAACAGTGAGTCACTCGGTTAAGAAATCTGAAATCCTATATTCCTAGGCTCCTAGCCAGAGTGCCAAACCCAAACCGGCCAGTCCAAAAGTGAACCGGTTTATTTCCGAGCTATTCCTATTCATAGTCGTCTCCTAACTCAGTCGTTCTAAATTGCTTTATAATTATACTCAGTCCAGACCATCAAAACCTCTATGTTCTGGGCCTTCTGGCAGTGCTGCTATCTCTCTGTTTCTACAATGGTCGGTAATCACCTCTATTCTTCCCACTGAACCCTAGCGTCTTCCATCATTTCAATCGAAACAAAATCCAAATACCCATCTGTTTGTTTCCCGGGAAAATCCCAGAAGAACGCCCATATTCACATATTTCGTTCTGAAAAGCAATGGCGACTCCAAAACCTCAAAGGTCCCCGGAGGAGTTGGAGGACATAATCCTCCGCAAAATCTTCCTCGTATCGCTCACCGACTCCTCCGAATCCAACCCTCGAATCGTCTACTTGGAGATGACGGCAGCAGAGATTCTCAGCGAGGGAAAAGAGTTGAGGCTCACTCAGGACCTCATGGAATCGGTCATAATCGATCGGCTTTCGGGCGATTTCGCCTCCGCCGAACCGCCTTTTCAGTACCTAATCGGCTGCTACAAGCGCGCTTATGACGAGGGTAAGAAAATCGTTTCTATGAAAGATAAGAACTTGAGGTCTGACTTGGAATCTGTGATTAGACAAGCCAAGAAGCTATCGGTTTCGTATTGTAGGATTCAGTTGGGTAACCCCGAATCGTTTCCGAGTCCGAATTTGGATCCGAATAAGTCAAATGCGTCGCCTTTGTTGCCGTTGATTTTCTCCGAGGTTGCGAGCTCTGTGGATGGATTTGGAGGGAGCGGTAGTGGCGGTGTTCAGTGCCCACCTGGGTTTTTGGAGGAGTTTTTTCGGGACTCCGATTTCGATAGCTTGGACCCGATTTTGAAGGGCTTGTATGAGGAGCTTAGGGAGATTGTACTTAAGGTTTCGGCGCTCGGAAACTTCCAGCAGCCATTGAGGGCTCTGTTGTTTTTGGTTAGTTTCCCAGTTGGTGCTAAGTCTCTTGTGAATCACCCTTGGTGGATTCCCAAAGGGGTGTACTTGAATGGACGTGTTATTGAAAGGACTAGCATTTTAGGTCCTTTCTTTCATGTCAGTGCTCTGCCTGATCATCCTATTTTCAAGAGCGAACCTGATGTGGGGTGAGTGAACTGTTGTGTTTATTGGTTTGCCTGTTTGTGTATGGTGCTTGTGCTTTTCTGGGTTGCGATTATTTGCATATCTTTTTGTTGTTAATATGTTATTTCCTTGGTTTGTGGAATATTCATATAGGAAAAGAAGAGAATCAAAATCTTGTATGCTGTGTTTACTTTTTTGGACTGTAGAATACTGTAGCTCTATTTAGCGGAACCTAGTGTATATGTTTGGCTTGGTTAAACGTACTTTACTCCAGAAAAACAATCAAGTATAGGAGTCAATTTGCTTGTTTTCGCTCTCTATCTCATACTAATAAGCAGACACTGTAGTTGGTGAATTGATGATCCTTCTGTTGATTAAAAGAAACTGAACCATGTGTACAATTGGTAGATCTATGTGCGTATTGTTTCCTTGAATGCTTGGTCATTGCATTCTTCTCTCTCTCTCTCTCTCTCTCTCTCTCTCTCTCTCTCTCTCTTTCTGGCTAAGTAGTCCATTTTCTTTCTCTCTTTATCCTTAAAAACGAAAAGGTTTCTTATTAATGCATTGGTTCTCTCTTGACTCTTGATTACACCAGGCAGCAGTGCTTTTCAGAAGCTTCTTCTCGTCGACCAGCTGATCTGTTATCTTCATTCACCACAATTAAGACAGTCATGAATAACCTATATGATGGCCTTGCAGAAGTTCTTCTCTCACTCCTCAAAAATACAGACACCCGTGAGAATGTTCTTGAGTATCTTGCAGAGGTTATCAACAAAAACTCATCAAGGGCTCATATTCAGGTATGCTGTAATTGTGGTCAGTAAAACTGCAAGCCAAACAAGTCCTTTCTTTTTTCTAGTGAAGTGATAACTGATGTCAGTTTTTAAGCAAGGAATTTTTGGTTTCTTCTGCTATTAACATTTGGTAAGTCATAACTATGGTCACAGGTGGATCCTCTCTCTTGTGCAAGTTCAGGCATGTTTGTAAACCTCAGTGCTGTCATGCTTCGGCTTTGTGAGCCATTTTTAGATGCAAATTTAACAAAAAGGGACAAAATTGATCCAAAATATGTATTTTACAGTAACCGCCTGGAGTTAAGGTGAGGACTTTTGAATTTGTGGACATATCTTTTCTTTTCTCTGCTTTATCAAGATTTTGCACATGTCTAACAATTGTTTATGGACCTACGTTAGAGGTTTGACCGCTCTACATGCATCATCTGAAGAAGTTACTGAATGGATTAATAAAGATAGTGTGGGGAATACTGATGGCTCTAGCAACAACGGTGATGGTGAAAATCGCCTTTTACAATCTCAAGAAGCCACCAGTTCCGGCAGTAATGTCTCTGAACCTTCTAACGTGAAGCCAAAATATTCATTTATTTGTGAATGCTTCTTCATGACTGCAAGGGTGCTCAATTTGGGCTTGTTGAAAGCATTTTCTGACTTTAAACATTTAGTACAGGTAACTTGTGTGTGCTTTACATATGGGCAGACATGGAATATCACATTATTATAAGCTTATTGCGTGTTATTCCATGATTTAAGCAATGGTGTACTTTACTTCACTGTATGTTTCTTTGTAAATTGTTATAATTGATGGGTGGAAAATTTGTATGTGAAATATACTCAATTCAGGACATTTCAAGGTCTGAAGATACTCTCTCCACACTTAAGAACATGCAAGGCCAGGCACCTTCTCCACAGTTAGAGATGGATATAGCTCGTCTTGAGAAAGAACTAGAGCTGTATTCACAGGAAAAGCTTTGTTATGAAGCTCAAATACTAAGGGTATGTCCAAACTCTGTGTGTGGTGTGCATGCGTATGTGTGTATCTTTTGAGGTCTTTTTTTTTTGGTAAGTTCTTGTGGGGTTATACTTGGTAAGTTCTTGTGGGGTTATACTTGGTTTTCCTAACCTTTTAGACCCTTATTTAGCTTGTCTTTATTTTCCATATGGGTATTTGAGGCATGGAGACCTACAAGGTTCTAATTATATAATAGTTGAATTATTGGTTGGGTGACCATTCTAGCCCTTGGCACTTGCATTATTTTGCAAGAAGCCTGTCTATGTCCATTCTAGGCCCAAGATGTTTTGAACCATTCTTTGTTTAAAGAAGGATTTAAAAGTAATGGCCTCATCAAGATAATGTATCTTACGTACTTTATTAATATAATGTGTATTTTAATTACTGATTCTTAAATTTGAATCTTGTCTTCAGGATGGGACACTTATACAAAGTGCTCTTTCTTTCTACCGGTTGATGGTGGTGTGGCAAGTTCACTTGGTTGGCGGATTTAAAATGCCTCTGCCATCAAATTGCCCTACGGAGTTTGCGTCTATGCCAGAGCATTTTGTGGAAGATGCCATGGAATTGCTTATATTTGCGTCTCGGATTCCAAAAGCTTTGGATGGGGTTGTGTTGGTAGGACTTTAATTAAAAAAACATTTATCCAGAAATGATTCCCTTCATACTTCCTATAATCTTATCTTCATATGTTTTCTTAATGTATTAAACTTTTTTTTTTTGCTTGGCAGGATGATTTTATGAACTTCATTATAATGTTCATGGCAAGTCCAGAATATATCAGGAACCCTTATCTAAGAGCAAAGATGGTTGAAGTCCTGAACTGCTGGATGCCCCGTAGAAGGTGGTTTAATGTCTCCCTTTTATAATGAATCCTTTGATTTTGAAGATGAAAATTAGGTATTTATAGCATTTGAATTTGCATTGCATATGCAGTGGATCATCTGTTACCGCTACCCTATTTGAAGGGCACCAACTGTCACTTGAGTGTCTTGTGAGGAATCTCTTGAAACTATATGTCGACATCGAGTTCACTGGTTCTCACACACAGGTGAGTGCTCTGATAGTCATGGACATTTATTTGAATTCACTCTGCATTCTCAATTATTCCTGTTGATTGGCCTGTATGCTTTTGAATTGTGCAGTTCTACGACAAGTTTAACATTCGCCACAATATTGCTGAACTTCTCGAATATCTGTGGCAAGTCCCAAGTCATCAAAATGCTTGGAGACAGGTAGGATAATTTCATGGTTAGACATTTACTTCATAATTCTATGTTTAATGAAGTTGTGTACTCTGTGTGCTCTTAAGGCATGTGTTTGACTGCACTAATTTTTATTCTGTTTCAGATTGCTAGGGAAGAGGAGAAGGGAGTTTATTTGAATTTCTTAAACTTCTTGATTAATGATAGCATATATCTTCTGGATGAAAGTCTTAACAAAATTCTTGAACTCAAAGAACTGGAAGCTGAGATGTCAAACACTGCAGAATGGGAGCGCAGGCCTGCTCAGGAGAGGCAGGAGAGAACCCGCCTATTCCACTCTCAAGAGAATGTATGTTTCATCACCCCCACCAAAAGAAACAACTATCGTAGGTGTTCTTTTCTTAAAGAGTTACCTAACCAAGTGAATACTATCGTGGTGTGTTTTCAGATCATCCGAATTGATATGAAGTTAGCGAATGAAGATGTGAGTATGCTGGCATTTACTACAGAACAGATTACAGCTCCTTTCTTACTTCCTGAGATGGTACGATCTCTCTCTCTCTCTCTCTCTCTCTCTCTCTCACACACACACACACACACACACACCCATTCCAGTGGATGCATGCTGTCCTTCTGAAATGATAGTTCAATTGCCCAACCTTTGTTATTTGATTTTCTTTCCAGGTTGAAAGGGTGGCCAGCATGCTCAATTACTTTTTGTTGCAATTAGTAGGTCCTCAAAGAAAATCTCTTAGTTTGAAGGACCCTGAGAAGTACGAATTCCGTCCAAAGCAATTGCTTAAGCAGGTATGTGTAAAAAAAAATTTCGAACTTATATATTCTGTGATTGATGGAAGATATATAGCAGATATTATATACACCGGTTGAATTCAGTTTTTATTTTAGTTCTGTCTTTATGTTTTCAAAGTTTGGTCTGTTACAACCAATGTGACTGAATCAAATCTGGCTGTCTTTAAGGAAAGAACTGGGGATGTCTAGTTATGTTAAACTTGGACTGTGACTTCAATTTGAACTGGACCCTGTTCTTATGATGCAATTTATCAGGCTTGATAGTGGCTAGTGAAATCTAAATTGTGCTATCATTTCTAATGAGATCAGACTCTTATCTATGCAGTCATGCATGTCTATGATGATTTAAAGTTTTAGTATCTTAAGGTCTGATTTGTTGTTGGTGGAGGCCTTTGCATTTATAGGCCATGGTGGGAGAACAAAAAGGATTTGGGATTCGGGTTGTCTTTGTCAGCCAGTTGAGTATAATTGATCTCAAGTTAGATTTGAAGATAGAGATACTGGGTTATTTTGGATAGCACCCATGTTGAACATGATATTCCATACTGATATTTTTCCTTATTAGAAGACTCAGCCCATGCGAACTTTTAATTTTGCACTTTCGGCCTCAAAAGGGAAATAATAACATTACTTCGCAAAATTTACTGGTGGACCCATAGCAATATTTGCAATTCCATTTCTTTGTTTTGTTGATCACTCTGCTCTAATTTTGTTTCGAACTTCTATATAATAATTAGTTACTACACAAATTGAAGGACACTTCTAACTTTTTCTTAATTTATTTGAAGATTGTATACATATATGTTCATTTGGCAAAGGGTGATACAGAAAATATTTTTCCCGGTGCCATCTCAAGGGATGGTCGATCATACAATGAGCAGGTAATTCAGATGAGGCAAAACTTTAATTAACTTCCATGTAATTATTATTTTGGTTTTTAATTCTCTTCCAAGATCATTATGTTAGAGTGGAAGCAACCTGATAAATGGATATTGCTCCAGTTGTTCAGTGCTGCAGCAGATGTCTTAAGGAGAATTGGTGAAGATGGAAGAGTCATACAGGAATTCATTGACCTTGGTGCTAAAGCCAAGGTTGCTGCTTCTGAGGCCATGGACACTGAAGCTGTACTTGGGGATATACCAGATGAATTCCTCGACCCAATTCAGGTATATTTGTGTGTTTGTGGTAGATAGGCTGGACCGGCTTTTTGATTGTATTTCTTTTCTTGCAGTACACTTTAATGAAGGATCCGGTTATCTTACCTTCTTCAAGGATCACAGTAGACCGGCCTGTCATCCAGAGGCATCTTCTTAGTGATAATGTACATCATCCCCCATTTTTTAATAATATACAACTATCTTATGATATGTGTATCTTCTTGTGCTAATTTATCTGTTATGATTTGCAGACTGACCCATTCAACCGTTCCCATCTTACTGCGGACATGCTGATACCAGACATTGAATTAAAGGCAAGAATACAAGAGTTCATTAGGTCCCAAGAGTTGAAGCAAGGCCTAAGCATGCATAGCAACAAAACAACAATACAACCCACAACTAGTGAAATGCTAATTGATTAGGACATTGTTAATAGGGTTAGTTTCTGGGATGATGATTGAGATTATAGCCTTGGGAAATTACAGTGGAGAAATTTCTTCCAAAGTGATATTGTAACTAATGTAATCCAATGATCATATACATTCTAGTAGATAAGCTATTAGTGACCTCGAAAGGTGAAGCTTGTAAATTAAGTTGTGGAATTTCATTTTAATTCATTAATAGACATCACAAATCAGATGGAATTAATTCAATGGGGTCATTTATATTTGGTCTAAAGTTGAATTCTTTTTTTGGTTCAATAGAGGATTGGACCTCTCTTTTTCTCTTTCTCTGTATTTCCTTCCCTTTACTCCAATTCAGTATGTAAGAATATCTTGAAGAGATCGTTGGCTGTAAGCCTTTGGGCCCAAATCTAACGATTGCAGGCGAAAGAGAGCAATTTCCAAGTTCATGTTTGGTTCATTTTGCTAATGTTTTTCATGGGAAAAAAAAACACTAAATAAATCATCATCAATCAAGCGTTTCCATTTCAATATCTATACAAATAATGTCGCAGTCTAATTTTATATTTTAATGCGTTTTTTACTTTCTTTCTTTTCTTACAAGTCACCGCATCCAACTAAATACCATATTAGAGCTAAATCCATTCATGTTAATTAATAATTACATATTGGCATGTCGAGACTCAAGAGTCAAGAACACGTGAAAAGATATCATGTTAATTACAACGTGGGGCTTCTTCTCTCCACCGCATCTATAGAGAGAAAAATGGGCTTGCAGCTTCAACATTCTGTAACAAAATTAATGCCACAGATGATATAATGAAGACTGAAAGGTATGTGATACCGTCTTAAATATGGAAACAATCCAGTTGGGAACAAAACTACAAATGGTATCTCCACACATTCCAAGGATTGGCCGAGCGAATAAGTTAACTTCAAAGTGGATTTGTTGTGGGAAGATTGTTAGGGAGTGCTCGGAAAAATTGTGTAGCATCTTTATACTAGAAAAAAAATATCCCTTAACCACATTAATTAATTATACAACAACACTCCACACTCCACATAATTTGATGCTTCATGCTTCAAATTAAAAAGACTCCACTGTCCACACTCCACATATAATCCTCCATGTCACTTCCTCAAGAATGCAATGTAATGTCGCACGAAGCTTCACTTTCCAACGGAGACAAATCTCAAAAGAGTACTCTTGACATGTTCATTCTGTCCCTTTTCTATGATTGCTTTCTTATGATGTCGTTTTTGACATAACATTTGTCGAACATCAATCGATCCTCAGTAAGATCAGAAGTCAGAGAATAGTCTCAAAGCCTTGGTGTGAGAATAGCCGCCTTCCGCTTAGCATACTCCTGCGCAATGCTAATTGAACTCTTCCTATGACGCAGAGAGAACTCAGCAAGTAGAATTTGGCTCTCTTCAATTGTCAAATCACCATGGCAACCCTGTACATTCTTGGGCAACATTTTATTAACATTTGCTGCTTAAAATTAAAGTAAACATGCAACTGCTTTGCATGATTGTACGTTACTTTTGCAATATTGAGAAAAATAATGTTTAAAAATTATTTTCCAAACAAAAAGGAAAAGAAAAGAAGAGATGTATGTAGTATTACCAGGCGAGATGTTCTATCACAAACAGCATGGTGCATGAGAATGCCTGCAGCAACTGAAACATTGAAAGAGTCCACCATGCCTTTCATCGGTATACTGCAATGCATATCTGACAATTCCAGGGCTTCATCACTTATTCCCCTATATTCAGACATGGAATTCAAATTTTAAAAAACTATGATATCCAAGAACATATGGGCAATGCATTAACTAGAGGCAAAGCAGATTATAAGAATAACATTCTTCACAATCACATTCCACAGGAGTATAATTGTGCATCACAATTCCAAACTTATTTCTTTTCAAAGAGTGTTGTATCTAAACTATAATTTTCTTGATGATATTAATATTTTCTTGGTTGAATTTTAAATTTCCTCCATATGTGCAAAAGAAAGTAACACTGTATCTTATATTGATCACATTGAAACCAGTGAATTAGCTTAAAAGTGAAGAAGGAACCAGCTTTGGATGATATCATAATTCCAACATAAATAAGGATCAGTAAACAGGAAAAGATATAAATACCTATTTTCATTTCCGACTACTATGGCAGTTGGGCATGACCAATCCATGTCGTAAACAGACACCTTAAAATAACATGGAAGGGTTAGTCATACATATATGCTAAATATTCCAAGATGTAGAACAGCCAAAAATACAACCCAAATCGATCTACCACTTGTATTCAGAAAATGTCTAAAAATTCAAACCTTTTAGACGTTTGAACATCTTTTTCATTCAAACAAACTCTACAGAAGAAGAAGAAGCAGAAAATTACCGCCTCCATTCCCACATGCGTTGTGGCAATTCGATAACCACGCGATTTCAGAACTTCAAAGCACTCTTGAGCAGAGTTCCAAAGTTCAATGTCCAACCATTTCTCTGCTCCCATGCTCACATGGCGATTGTCTCTATACCTGAAATAAGATCAAGCTGAGGTTACCAAAGTTATACGTCATTCTTGGAACAAAAGTTTGAATATTTAAGAAATAGTACAACTTCAGCATGAATGAAACCCACATTACAAATTAGGATGATTTTATAAAATGACCCATTTCAAAATATCCAATAAATTAAGAGAAAAGAGCATTTTCGAAACTAATTAAAACCAGAGCCTTTTCACCTCAAATGTCGTTGTTGCACCTTTTGGAGCTGTCGCACGAGACAACATGAACCGACTGGAACCCGAGCGCATCGGCTGACCGAAACGCCGCCGAGACGTTTCCGAAATCGCCCAATCCTTCAACCACCAAACAAACCGAGTAGCTCCGATTCCTCACCACGTTCCTAAATTTTTCTTTCCTCACATCCATTATGTACGGATCCAGCGCCTCGAGGACCTCGCCGCTGCTGAGGTAACCACTCCCGCAGTCGAACTTGTCGAGGTACGGAAACCAACGACGGCCGCCGCGTTGTCGTTGTACGCACTCGGGCTCAGTGAGAAGGAGAGGGCGGCGTTCCATTTTCATCAGGCGCGCGATGTCGTCTCGGTGCGTGAGCAGGTGCTCCACAGTGTCTTGCGTCTGGTTCTCCGGTGGTGGTGGTGGTTCTGGAGTTGAGTTTGTGGTGGTGGAGTGAGCTTCTTCTGTGAAATCTGCGGCGGCTTCTGCTGAAATTGAAGCGTGCGGCCGTGAAGGAACATTGTACGGAGCGAGTCTGATCCCTAGGTTCACTGAAATCACACAATTGAATCAGATATGTCTGTGAGTGTAGAGAGAGATTGAGAGAGAGAGAGAGAGTAAGAAAGAGAGTACCTTGGTTGGGTGAGAAGAGAGGAGAGAAGCGAAAGGAGGGTGAGTGGAGCAGAGAGATGGTTCGTCGACTGGAAGTGATTGTACAGAGAGATGTACGGACTAGGGTTTTGCAGGCACTCATTGCACTGATTTGGGCGCCAAGGCGTCGAACAGAGTGTGAGACTATGAGAGTGAGAGGGAGGGGATTTTCAATTCGTATAGCGTTCGACAATTGAATTTCATCGCGCGACGTCGTTTCACATAACATGACACGACACCGTTTCATCGAGGATAAATCCTTCAACCCTTCCTCCACACCTTGGAGCAACTCCGAAGTAGGTGTACACCAGAACAAAAACAACCATCAAAGCCGAAAAACGGAAAAAGGGGTATCGATCTCTCAATCCCTAATCTCATCCTCTACACCATGGCAAAGAAAGCTTCAAACCTCCTTGTATACAAAAGACGAAACAGAGCTTCAAAGTGGAGGGAGGAGGAAGAAAACAAGTACAATGAACAAAGCAGTGACAGGATCAGCGATCTTCCAGATGATATATTGCACCACATGCTTTCCTTCTTACCCATCAAATCCATTGCCCAAACCAGTCTTTTATCTAAAAGGTGGACTTGGCTATGGACTTCCTTCCCTATCCTCGACTTCTCCGAGGTTCGTCGATTTCGGAAACCAAATGATAATATTTCTACTAAGGAAATTCTTCAACTCGAAAGTAAATTAATGGAGGAATTTATAAGCACAGTATTGAGTCGCCGCCATGAAAACTCTAATATAAAGGTTTTTCGGGTTAGGGGTCATCTGATGAGTTGTTCTTGTTTGGATGATTGCATTCGTCGGGTGGTAAAGCATAGAGTTGAAGAACTTGAGCTTCAAATGATGGACTTAATAGACAGGTTTGATTTGCCTCTCTGTGTATTTGAGTGTGATTCATTGAGGAGTCTCACATTGGTGGCGGATGGCGATTTCTTTGGCGAATCCAGGTTTGGCAGGTTTGGGTTTCCATGTTCGTATGTTGGGGCTACCAGTGCCATTGGTCTCCGTTCACTTCACACCTTGTCTCTAATTTGTGTGGAATTCTTGGATAGTGTTAATTCAGTTGTGGATTTATTTTCTGTTTCTACATTCCCTTGTCTTGCGAGTTTGACTCTAGGAGATTGTAATGGTATCAGTCATCTCAAAATTACTTGTCCAAACCTCAATCATGTGGTTGTTTTCAGATTGAATTTAAACAGCCTGGACATCTATGGAATGAGACTCAAGAATTTGCTAGTCACAGATTCATTTCTCAACAATGATATTAGTTGGGTCAACATTTTTGGCCCGAATCTACAAAATTTTGAATGGTCAAATAATGCCATTACTGAGAAATGTTCGATTCAGAGCTTTCCTAACCTGAGAACATCTAGCATACATAGGTTTGGTTTTCATCCGGCCAGACGTATTAGCATGACAAAGTTTCATAGTGCACTCGATCTTCTTTCTGGATCATCCCAAGTTCAAAACCTTTACGTAAACTCTGGCTATCTACCGGTTAGTTGATTTGGTATAGATTTTTCTTTTGTCTACTATTTTTGGGGTTTGGTATATCCTTACATGCATGTGTTATGTAGATTTATGTGGCTTATGTATCAATGCAGATTCTCTCAAAGGTATATTTCGAAGGTGGTCTACCATATTCATTTATGAAACTTAAGACCTTACAAATTGCTACTTATTTGGACGAATGTCATATCCCCGGTATAGCATGCCTACTCAAGAGCTCTCCCATGGTTAACACTCTCACACTTAAAATGTTCGGCAGTGTAGAAAATGTAAGTTTTGGCATAAGTCTGCTTATCTATTTTCCAAAAATATGTCACTCGACTCACTCCTAATAACTGACTTGACACAACGCACGATTATAGTTTGAATGCATATGCGACTAACAATACTATATTTAAAATTTTGGTTTCAGGAATGGAACAACGTTTGGTTGGAGGATGCCCATTATACTGAAGAGCAATATTGGGAAAGTCAAGCTCAGGCTTTGAGTCCCTTCCTAGGTCACCTTAAGGTGGTGAACATTGTTGATCTTACAAATGTCAATAACAGTATGATTGACGTCGCAAGGTTTCTGTTTAAACATGGAAGAGGCTTGCAAGAAATGATTTTCAGTTCTCCGTATGCCAAAAATTTATCTCTTTTGAAAGATAATATTGGTTTAATAGAGGGATTTCCTCGGGCGTCTGCCGATGTCAAGATCTCAGTTACTTGACTACTAACTGGTTTTTTGTTGGATATTTACTTACTGGTTGCAAATGTGGATTATTATATGCATACTAGTTTCTAATGAGAGGCATTGATATATATTTGGTAAATGGTGTCTTTAATTGTGGCCTCAAATCTCACTTTATTCCCAACTTATTGGTTTCATTAATATGTAGTTTTGTTCCCAATTAAATTGTTTCCATATTTAAGGTGGTATCACATGCCTCTCTGTCTTCATAATATCATCTTTGGCATTAATTTTGTAGAGCATGTGCATTGGTTTTAGCTATAGCTATAGCTTTTATCTAAAACCACAAATTTGTACATTGATAAATACTATAGTTAAAACTCACCTATTTAATTTAGAAAGTATATTCATGTATACTCCTAATAAATTAAAATGTATAAATTAATATAATTTAGTAATTATACCATTGTAATTATTTTAACGAAATCTTTAATATGAGTATAATATTAAATATATTTAAATATTATTATTTTTGCTAATATTCTCTGCCAAAAAACCTCATTCCCTTGATCAGCACCAATTTCTGGATCTTGCATCACCTCTACAAAGCAAAGAGCCACTTGATTTTCATTGGTGAAAGTGGTCACGTTGCATTTGCATTCAATTTTCAAATGCCACCAATGACACACTTTGATTGGTTAATGCATTTAAAACAAATAAAAAATGGGTCAGCTGTGCATGTGAATTGTGAAGCAACAATCAATATTAAATTTTAGCTATAGCTATTGCTTATAACTAACCAATGCACATGCTCTTAGAGTATTGAACCCACAAGCCCAGTTTTCTCTCTGTAGATGTGGTGGAGAGAACATAAGCTTCGTGGTCTTGACCTGCCAATATGTAATTACCACGAATGATTAACTCTCTCTAAGAGCAAAGTTTATTTTGGGTCTGCAAAGTGGTATAATATTAAGTAAATTGGAGGACAATGGGCTATATTAAAGAAAGGTACTTTTTGAGGCTCGTAGATTTCCCAANGAATGCATCTGCTTTCTTTTTAGCAAAAGGAAAACCCCCTTAATCGTGCACCACATAAACGCAAAAGTGAGCTTCATCATGCACTGTGCAATATGATTTCAAATATCCTAGCACCTTTTGCAGATGGTGGAAAAACCCAGTGGCCACCTTCAGGTGTAGAGCCTGCATTTACACTTTGGTTTGAAGATGTTGGGGGCGTATTAGAGGATAACTCGTGCATTGGATGGACAAACAAAGCAAACATATTTCTGTAAGTTGACCCCAAATCATTTACCTTTTTCTTTTGGATGGGTTGATCAGTGTTTGATATTTTTATTTCCTTTTACAATGTCAGAACCGCTGTTATTCTTTTTCATCCCTTTATTTATTTATTTGTTTTTATCGTGTAAGGTTGGTTATCCCGTGGTGACATCTTCTTCTTCTTCTTCTTCTTCTTCTTCTCTCTCTCTCTCTCTCTCTCTCTCTCTCTTGGCCATCCTCAAATTTTTCTCAACAACTTAAGTTCTCACATGGAGCAACTCTACAAACTTCTTAGAGAAAGTTGAAGAAATAAATTTGCGTAAAGGACAATAACGCTTGCATTTGGTTAATTGGTTGGTTTTTCCCAGGTCCAATCATATTGTCTTACGATGTTGGTTTATGGACTTATAGTCTTCCATTTCAGGCCTAAGTTGTATGACATTATGTGGCTGGTTTAATTATTCAGGACAAGACCCATCGTTTCATGGCCTGGGACTGTCTTCATCGAGATTTGAGGTTTTACTTGAGCATCCATGCAGCAAACCAGGCGCCTAAACTTATACAGTGTGACATGACNGTATTCTCTCTACAATTATAAAGATGTTGAAGTTCGAATCCTTCTCTTCAAAAAGAAGCAAATATATTAATTAAAAGGGTTAAATACAAAAATGGTCCACAAACTTTACAATAAGTCTCAATTTAATCCACTAACTATAAAAAGTGTCAATTTGGTCCACAAACTTTCCAAGTTGTACCAAAACAGTACAAACGCTAACTTTTATTAGAAAATTAATGAAATTGATCACATGAAAATGTGATGAATAGACGAAAATGTCTCTGAAAATGTGGTCACTTGCTGTGCACATGACTAGTTTTCGTTAAATTTTTCGATGGAAGTTAACATTTGTACTGCTTTGATACAACTTACAAAGTTCGTGGACCAAATTGACACTTTTTATAGATAGTGGACCAAATTGAGATTCACTGTAAAGTTTGTGGACCATTTTTGTATTTAACCCTAATTAAAATTTAAAACCTTGTCTTCTGGCCAATGAAATGTTGAAATAAATAGCAGTTGCTGGGCTATTGCGAAGAAATCTAACTCCTTTTTTTTTTTTTTTTTTTT
>QANW01004872.1:64277-76072 GCA_003254865.1 Dryas drummondii | reverse complement strand
AGAAAAGAGTTAGTCAAATTATTTTTCTCTTTTATTATTATAATAATTAAATATAATAAATTAACTCATGGTTAGTTTTATAAACACATGTCAACATTTTAAATGAGAGGTGAGCATACACCTGAGTTAAAAGAGAGTGAGCAAAACTGCTCTCATGATTTTGGGAGGAAATAAGCTAATATAACTAGGGATGAAGAGATAGCTAAGCTGGTAGAGATGCTCTTATGATTTATGATAATTTATCAAATGACTCCTGTGCTAATTTCTTGTTAACGTACTTTATCTTAATTTACATTCAATTAATATATAAAGAATTATATAATGTACAGATATATGTTTAAACTTTCAATCTAAATTTGGCAAATGGGCAGTTTTCTTAGACAACAATATTAGAGTTCAGAGACTAGCTGCGAAAACTCAAAATTTTTTTTTTGATTAAAAGTTTATAAAATATTAATTTTGGGTTTTTTTTTTTTTTAATTTTTAAATTATATTTAAAATTTAGATTTAACATAGTATTCTAATTTAACAGAAAATATGACAGCATATGGCAAATTTACGCACAAACCTCAAAGTCTGTATGATATTTGTGCAATTCGGCCTAAATTAAAATTGACTTCTCAAAAAGGAATCCAAGATCCTCCAAAAAAAAAAAAAAGTTATTCATTTTTTCATAGTCATAATTTCTTCTTGATGTATATATAAAAGCAGACCCATGTTTTAAATTTATTGGATAATATTCATGAAGAGTTCATGCATGAAATTGATGACAATATGCACTTAATGTTTTTGCAATATAGGAAGCCTTGGTATCAAAGAGCAATAGAGATGGGCAGCCTATGGAGAAGCATTAATTCCAATAATAGACACAACAACAATCATAAGCTAAGAAAATGTACCTCCCTAAAGGTTGCCACTACATTCACTAGGGTTTGTCTTTGTGCACCAATATCTTCCTACAATGAGGTGTTTAGGGCTAAGCTTCCCCCAAGAAGAAGCAACAGTTACCCGAGATCGAAGCCATTGGCAGCAGCCACGGCACAAGAAAGAAGTACTAGTACCTTTCCGAGCGCAAGGTTGAGCACTGATCAAGGGCCGAGAAGAGTGTTTAGGGGAAAGTCATTGACTGATGATGTTTTGATGAGGAGGTTTGTTGTGGCAGAAGAAGCAATGATGCAAGTTAGAAGGAGAAATCAAATGGAAGTCATAAGGAGAAAAAGTATAATGAGGAGGAGCAAGCTTGGGCCTAGTCCTCTTAGTAGAATGGTTATGGCTCATGAACATCAGGAGGAGGATTAATACTAATAAATTTAAATTAATTCTCACAAGAATTTATAATAGTTCGAAGTTTGCTTAATTATTGCCTTTTCTTCATGTGGCTGGCTAGCTCGTTAGTCTTTAATTAAGTTTCTTTTTTTTTTTCCCAGAAAATTAACTTTTTTGATGGTGTAATGGTTTTTAAGTTTATGGGAAACATTTTGCTATCTGAATTCTAATTAGCTTAGTAACAAAAGATTTCTAAATTGGTTTTTGAGTTTTTTGTAAATATGCAACTAATAGGAAGGTTGGACTTAATAATGCAATTTAATTTTTAGACAGTACACATTATAGAATTTAATTATTTCAATATTTTTCAAGTTATATTGTAATGGGAAGCAGATATCATGTGTGTTATTCGTTTATGTATGTGTGGTAGTGCTCATTCATAAAAAATTTTACGGGGGCAAGAAAGCTAAACAAGTTGCTCACCTCTAATTTTTTCAGCATTTTACGAGTATTTTGTCTTCACTTAAAAAAATGTGAATAAATAAATTGAATTGTGGGTACAAATTGATGGTGAAAATTTTGTTTTGTTTCATAGAGCGATAGACTCCACTCACCCCTATATAAATTTGCAAATACGCGAGAGTCATTAAAGGTAATTAATTGAATCTTACACTAAATCTCACATGACTAATTAAGGTCAGCAATCTATATTCGACCAAAAAAAAAAAAAGGTCAGCAATCTATAACTTGCATAAAATCACCAATCAACACCTAAGTCGATCTCAATGGTTTGCATTAATAGAATTCCAATCACCAATCAACTTGAGACCACTAAAGTTATAACATTATGGAGGAGATCTATCACTAGCTAGTTAATAAACCTTCAAAAACTTTATTGAATTAATAGAATTCCAATCCAATATATATAGATACACACACATAAGGTATTTTCATTGAGGGTATACCTCATCTTAGGCACAATGATATTTGTGAAATTCACTTTACATTGTAATTCGATAATTGAAACTGCCTATATTAATTTAAAAATTATTAATTCTTGAAAATTTTTGAATAAATTAAAAAATTATTTAACCGTTTAATTAAATAATTATTATTTCAAGTGTTATATTTAAAACAGTAATGCTACACTTATCACATTTTTATACCACAATTTCATACCATCTTACATGGTATTTATACATTGGACACTAAAAATTAAAAAATAAAACCTAAAAAAAAAAAATATATATCATTCTAGTAAAATAATGACATATCATGTTGGATACAAATGTGAGAAAAAAAATATGGGACAACTAGCATTATTGTATTTAAAAATTCAACGAGGGGATGTCAAATTGTTATTTGGTAGCATCGAATTGACCTCCATTTCCGACATAAATTACCTAATATCTCGAAAATTCTTTATGAAACTAATAAATTAAAGACTTTTTTTTTTTAAAGTCCAAAATAAAAAATAACATGATCGGCCAGCCCACCTGCAAAAATTCAGTGACAAATCAATCCACTTTAATGAGCCAAACACTCGGTACAATTCACCAAATGCTCAGCAAATTACCACTATATGATCGAAAATTGTCATTATTAAACTGTGACAATTATTGTTACCTGAGGAATTGCTTCAAAGTACGTCTTGCCGAGGCAACGTTCCTTTAGGACAAGCAGATTTGACCTTTTGAGCCTCTTTAATGGGCACACCCGCTTGGCTTACTTTTAATTCTGCTACGTGGCGGGCTTTTATGAGGGGTATCCACAAATTCATACCCTTCTACTGGATATGCGACATCTCCTAGAAAAAAGCTTTTCTTTTCAAGTTGTTCATACATATAGAGAGGCTAATAATGTGGCATCCTCTCTAGAAAATTGGGGCTAATAATATATTCTTCAATCACACACTAAGTTCTCTCTCACTTCTCTCAACCCTTCTCAATAAAGAATCTCCAATTACACCCAAGACTCACAATCTTTCTAAGAAACTCTTTCTAAATATCTATGCACGAAGGATAAAACTCTCTCAAGCCTCTCAATAATTCTATAGGAGTTTCTCTCAATTGGTGTCTCTCACACAAGGCCAGAGCCCTAAAGGACTTATATATAGGTTCCCAAAACCCTAAATCATTGTAGGAATATTATATTTGTAAACCAACTAGAAGTAGAAGATTGATACCGAAAAGAGCCAAAAAACGCACTAAAATGAAAAACACCCAAAATCGACTTAGGAGCGACCCTCATTGATCTTGGAGCGACCCTCATTGATCTTGCAGCGAAGGTCACGAAATTCTCACACGCTGATCAATCGTCATGCCAAGCATATTGCTTACCTTGCAACAGGAAAAAAAAATTTTGATCTTCCTCTATGACTGGTCATCGCTATCGATCGATCGTCACTACTTAAATTTTGATTTTCATCTTAGTTTGAGTAGCAAAATCTCCAATAAACACTAGTTGAATCACTATTTTACTAGTATCTGGATATATTTGTTATTTAAAAACTGTAGTTGTATCGTAAACAAATGTTGTTAGTTGCTGTTTCGACATCAAAAATAAAAAAATTAAAATGAGACCATGTCAACAACAGCAAATTAAGGGGTTCTAATTTACATTTGGCCAATGGGGTTTAAAGTTTATGAATTTGATACATGTGTTTTATGTCATTACAGTCCATCAATTAAATTGGCAGAAATTAAAAAAAAGTCATAAACTTGTTAACAAAATAGAAAACAAGTATTAACTTGGGAAAATCTCTAGAAATACTGTATTCCTAGCTACCACAGGCTAGCAATTTGGCCATCTTAATTTGGAGAGTCTTCTTGTTCTTAGAGAAGGTTTGCCCCTTTTTTTTTTATCTTAGAGGGTTTGTCCCTTTCTTGATCTTAGAGGGTTTGCCTCTTTCTCGATCTTAGAGAGGGTTTGTCTATTTCTTGATCTTAGAGAAGGTTTGTTTAGAGTTTCATCATAAACAATCTAGTTTTCTTTTTTGTTTTGAGTGTCGTGGTGTTTCTCACAACGGGGTCCTTTTCCTAAACCTACATTGTATTTCATAGCCTCAAAGCAAGAAGGAAGAAAGGTTTCGCATACGAGTAGGTCGACAAGAAGCCTGTTGTGGTTTTCTCTTTTGAATCAAGAATGATTGAGGTTCAATTGAGGAAACTACGTTATCAATAGGATTAAAGGATTTGTTGTTTTGGGTTTCTTAGCAGAAGAAGAAGGGGGTAGGGAAACTAAAGCATGGAGACACCAACTCATTCATTCCCCTGTTCAGAGAACCAAGCAGCATTGAGAAAATTTTTGGGGATTTTGAAAGGGAGCAACAAGTAACTTTTAGGCCTCCTACACCCGATGAGCAACCAAAAACACCACCTTTGGTTCCTCCTAGAGTTGCTTCTTCTCCCAGGGCTCCTTCTCCAACGGTTGCCTCACCAAGGGCCACTTCTCCAAGGGCTGCTTCTCCTAGGGCTGCTTCTCCTAGGGCTGCTTCTCAAAGAGCTCCTTCTCCAAGAGCTCCTTCTCCACGAGCTCCATCTCCAAGGATCATTCATCACCATAAGGAGATTAGCTACAGACCTGAACCAACTCTGAGGAACCACCATGCTTCAGCTACTAAAATCCAAGCAGCCTATAGAGGCTATAAGGTAAGCTTATACTTTCCATGGTATTCAAGGGTGAGGGATGTCTTGGGACAATATAAGAGTACAATTAAATACAGGAAAACCTTCTTCCTACTACTTTAGTTGATCTATGAATGCTTTTCTCATGGTTCTGCTCTTACTATGGCCATACAAGACAATGCAAGTATATGCCTCTATCATAAAAGATGCAAATTGTCAAGTTTTGAAGAGATTTTTATGTAAAAAGTATTAGTTTTTAAAATTTTTCCTAAACAAAGCTGTTGTATAAGGCTCTGTCTAGAATCTTGCATTTTTTGTGCAGGCTGCATATTATAAGATCACAAAAATTTGATGTCATAGTTATTCTTTACAACTACAGTTCAGAGTGATTGATGTGCAAAGGGTCTGTCCAATGGTATGCATTACATATAGTTTGGGAACCATAGTTTATGAACTGCCTGGCCCCCTTTTGATGAGCAGACTTTGTATTTATGACACACTTTAACCTAACTGAGATAATGTGGTACTTGTTATACAGGCAAGGAGAAGCTTTAGGGCTCTAAAGGGTCTAGTGAGGCTTCAAGGAGTGGTTAGTGTTCCTATCTGTTTTAGTATTTCCTTTCTGTTCCCATGATTGGTCAATCAGAGGTTTGATTATCCTGTTTGAAATGTTATTGTCAGACTGTGTCAATTATGGTTTGCCTTCCTATATGTATTTGTTATTCAAGCTGATAGGAAAAATATATATCAAGCTGATCACACTAACACACCACACACGCATAAGCCAAATAGTCGGCATATTCCATTCTATGTTGATTATTGTATAGGCCACTTGAATCCTCTATTACCTGTTTTCTGTATTGTTATTTCTATTCAATGATTTTGGGTCTCTGCAATGGTCAATTGTATTTCTGCTTTCAAACCATCTTTTGGAATTTTACAAGTATGCAAGGGCCATTTAACTTTCTATAGTGAAAAAGAAGTGTACTAGATCTTTTACCGCTAATAAAATAAGAAAAGGAAACACTCTCCATGCACTGTTATGTTTGTTTTTTTTATTTAAATGTAACTTATCTGTGAAAATAAGTAATCCTAACAATTGGAAGCGCTGTGCTACAGTCTGAGATGGGCAATAATGATGATTGGGATGATAGCTTACTAACTAAAGAGGCAGTCATCAAAAGAGAAAAAGCAATGGCCTATGCATACTCCCACCAGGTATATTCCTTAAGTTGCATCATGTGCATGAGATATATGGCCTATGCATTATTCCTTAATTTTCCTTGAGTATTCTTTAGTTTAATTTTCCTTCCAAAAACTGGTGGTAGAATTAACTAGGAATATCATTTTTTCCTTCATGTAGTGTATACTAGAATGATAATTATAGCAGATTATTGCAGTTTGGAGTGCAAGATGTTTTCTTATTTCTTGATGTTATATACTTGTGTGTGTGCCGACAAATACAGCTGTGGAAAGCTTCTCCTAAATCAGGCCAAACACCTCTGGTTGATATTCGATCTGGGGGATTTCCATGGTGGTGGAACTGGTTGGAACGTCAGCTCCCTCCGAAAGACCCTCCTGCAGAAGCCAATGCATTGAAGAACTTTCAACTTACTCCTCCAAGACCACATTCAGAGCTGAAGCCAAGCCCACTGCCCCAATCAAGCAAGGCAAGCCCACTGCCCCAGTCAAGCAACCACAGGCAACATCCTTTTGCATTTGATAGCAATCTGGACACACCAAAATCCTCAAAATCAACCATAAATTTCACCACACTAAAACAAGCACGAACCCTGCCTCCGATTAGTAAGAGCACTCCACAAGCAAACAGCTCTGGCCTATCAAAGTATAAAAGACCAACAGCTAGTGGAGCTGAATCCCCTTATGGTTTTCCACTAAAGGATGATGATAGCCTGACAAGCTGCCCTCCGTTCTCGGTTCCAAACTACATGGCTCCGACAATGTCAGCAAAAGCCAAAGCAAGAGCTAGTAGTAATCCGAGGGAGAGGTTTATGGGGACTCCAAGCAGCGAGTCCAAAAGAAGGCTCTCCTTCCCTTTGACACAAGGCATTGGGTCTTTCAAGTGGAACAAAGCTAGTTCTTTCTTCTCTAATAAGGATTCTAGCTCTCAAAGGGTTTTAGATAAGAACCAGTCTCTGCAATCTATAGGAAATTTGAGTATCGATTCCACGGTTTCCATGCCTGCAGGAGTTGGAAGGAGGCCATTTAACAGATTTGTGTGATTTATTTTCGTTTATTTTTAACATTTTCTTCCCCCTCCCCATTGTGGTGTTTATTTTGCTTGAGTGTATGGTGTAGTTTGAGTTACAAAATACTGATGTAAACAATGTAGAGTGAACATTTTGCTTTGTAGTCTGAATCAAGCCTTGCACTTCTACTCTTATAAGAGGTGTATTGCCGATTCTGATAGCATTGTAAGGCAAGAATTTACTTTTCCGATGTGGAAAATTACTTTCAACATTATGACATTAATGTCATGATGAAATAAATTATAAATGTCATGAAAAAGAAATTCACATAGACATTTATGGAGTATCTTCTGAACAGCAGAACTCTTTCTGACGACATTTTGTTGTGTTCCCTCTGTAGTTATATGGAGCATCCGTGAATTATCTAATTCATGAATAGACATTGAGTTCATGAATTCATTTATTACAATGAATGTTGGATATCTTTCTTACGCCTGTAAAAGGGTGGAGGTCCATAGGTTGAGAGATCCATTTGTAAAAGACAAAAAGAGAGCCTCCTACAACATAGCCTCCTTTGAAGTGAGTAGATTATATATGATAGTGAGTTTTAGGGAGATCTACTTCTAATCTCATTTTCTATGTTGGAAGTTTATCTGAGTTCGTCTAATGATAGTGAGTTAAATTGATAAAATAAAATTGAAAATAAGAGAAGAGTGCATGATATATGACTTCTTAGGAGTGCAAATAAGACCTAGCTCTTTGATTTTTTTGCCTAAAATAATAAAAGGCCAAACGATACTTTTGGTCCTTTTACTTTCATGAAATTTCCACTTTAGTCATGTTTTTTGAATTTTGGCAATTTCAGTCTTGTACTTCTAATACAATAGCAATTAATTCCAAATCGTTAAATTCGTTTAAATTGATGATGGAAAATCCGGTGTGCCTTGCACATGAGTGGCATTTCAGACAGCTTACTCTACATAGACGTCTATATAAACCATACCCACTATTCTACGCAATTATTTTGGAAAAATAAGAAGTTTCAATATCGAACTGAATCTGTTAAATGACGAGTAGAGGCTTAAATAGGTATTTAGAGGGACTAAATTGTTAGGAATATCAATCATGTGCGAAGCACGTGCTTTTACGTTGGATTTTATGTCAATAATTTAAACAATGTTAACTATTTAGACTTAATTGTTATCGTATAGAAAGTACTGAACCAAAATTGCCAAAAATAAAAATACATGACGAAAGTGAAAATTTCATAAAAATACAGGGACACAAAATGTCATTAGATAATTTGCATTCATTGGGTCATGAAATTCAATTATGGCATGCTACATGCATTCTAGAGTAATTAATTATTTTTTTTCAAGTCTCTTTTAACTTTGTTAATAGGTAAAAGTGAGTAATATTTTACAAAATAGAAAGGTATGAAGAATATCTAGAAGTATCTTGTAGATATTTCCCTTCAATTTGGAGATTTTTTCAAGTTAAATTGATAAAATAAAATTAAAAATACGAGAAGAGTGCATGATGACTTCTTAGGAGTGCAAATAAGACTTAGCTCTTTGTTTTTTTTTTTGCCTAAAATAATAAAAGGCCAAATGATACTTTTGGTCCTTTTACTTTTATGAAATTTCCACTTTTGTCATGTTCTTTGAATTTTGGCAATTTCAGTCTTATACTTCCAATACAATAACAATTAAGTCCAAATCGTTCACTTCGTTTAAATTGATGATGGAAAATCCGATGTGCCTTGCACATGAGTGGCATTTTAGACTTCTTACTCTACCTAGACGCCTATATAAACCATACCCACTATTCTATGCAACTATTTTGGAAAAATAAAAAGTTTCAACATCAAACTGAATATGTTAAATGACGAGTAGAGACTTAAATAGGTATTTAGAGGGACTAAATTATTAGGAATATCAATCATGTGCGAAGCATGTGCTTCTACGTTGGATTTTATGTCAACAATTTAAACAATGTTAACTATTTAGACTTAATTACTATTGTATAGAAAATACTGAACCAAAATTGCCAAAAATAAAAATACATGACAAAAGTGAAAATTTCATAAACATACAAGGACCAAAAATGTCATTAGATAATTTGCATTCATTGGGTTCATGAATTCAATTATGGCATGCTACATGCATTCTAGAGTAATTAATTAATTTTTTTTTTCAAGTCTCTTTTAACTTTGTTAATAGGTAAAAGCAATGCCGGCCCTGAAGAAGGGTACCGAGTGCGACTGCCCTAGGGCCCACCTTCAAGGGGGCCCACAAATTTTTATATTATGTATATATTAATATATATATATATATTAAAAAAAATAGCTATTGAGTTTATTTATAATGTCTTCGTTGCAATTAAGTTTTTCTAATTATTGTGTCAGAGCTAGGGGTGTATTTTGGACATATCGGATCGGAAATAGGGTGTTCCAATTTCAATCCAAAAAATTTCGGAAATAGGGTATTCCAATTTCCATTCCAAAAAATAAAAATTTTTGGATTTCTTGGAATTTTTCGGATTTTTTCGGAATATCACATTTTCGGAACTTTCGGATAAAAATTTGAAATTTTCAGATAAAAAATCAGAATCTCTTCACGTTACTTTTTATTATTAGTAAAAACAAAAAAACAAAATTAATAATTACACGTACAAAAAAATGTGGGTGCTTTTGTTAGCATATATTTATGTTATTATGATACACATATATTTATAATATACATATGTTTATATTAATAGGATATTTATATTACACATATGTTTATAATACAAAACTTCCTTGTTCTCTTTTTCAGCTCTCTCCTACTCATACTTCACCTGGATTTGTTCATGCAAGATCCAAAGAACTCACAAGCAAGGTATGCCAAAGTAATGCTCTCTNGAATTCTGTAAATAAAAAAGAGAGAGAGAGAGAGAGAGAGAGAGAGAGAGAGAGAGAGAGAGAGAGAGAGAGAGAGCAGTTCACTGCTTTGATTTGGGCCCAGTAACTACTTAATAAAATGGGCCCATCTAGGGATATAGGGCCCTACATATATGAATTAGGCATGTACTTGATTCTTCTAATGCTTAGTGAAGTCACCCTTTTTCTTTTAGGGCCCAACAATTCAGCCCGAGTTGGGTTCACAAAGATCCGTTCTAGTTCTGGCTTCGGTTGTGGTATTAATTCAAGACCAATAAGTTGCCAAGAGCCTACAAACCATCAACTGATCAACCTCCCAACCAATAAATGAAAAACAAAAACCATCCCTTCGAAATTTTTAAGATTTCCAATTAGGAAGTTGGATAATCTCTCCTTATCTTGACAACTTTTAGTTTCTAATCTATGTCTATTAGAAATTCCAATCTGGTTCAGGGTTTAATTGTAAAACTCAAAAATACATTATAATCCTTAAATTTCTATTAGACCACGCAATTTAAATTAAAAATTATGGACTGTCGATCAAGATAAACAAAATATCTCTAAATCCTTCACTTAGAGCAACTCCAACAAGCTTTACTTATATTCTAGCTAAATTTGTGCAAAAAAAGTTAGAATTCTATTTTATCTAATTACTTTTAAAATTTTACTCCAACAATGTTCTTTATTTTAGCTAACATTGATATTTTATTATTTCTTAAAATTTGATATTATGGTTAATATGTGATAAATTGATGCTGTTTTATTTAAAGAATTCAAAAATTCTTTAAGTGGGGTTGTTTTAATTATAACTATTTTCTCTCTCCTCTCACCCAAATTTAGCTAACAAAAAAGTTAATCCTAAATTAGCTAATCAACTAGATAACTAATCTGTTGGAGAATGATTTTGGAGAGTAGTTTTAATCACTCCCTTTAACTCAGGTGTATGCTCACCTCACATCTAAAATATTAACATGTGTTTAAAAGTTAACCATAAGTTAATTCATTGTATTTAATTATGAGATAATTTCACTCAAACCCCTAAGATTTGGTTTAATTACACATACCCCTTACTTTTAACATTTTAAGTTTTATTTAACAGTCAAAGGGATGTTACCATCATTTGATTTTCTTTTTCTGCAACTCCGGTACTCCACCATCACTAATGCCACCCCACCTCTTTTCTCTTTCTTCTTCTTACCCTTTTATTTTTCATTCTCCTTTGCAACTCCAACCAAAATCAAAATAAAAAAACTCATCACTAAGCTTCCAAATTACCTACTTAGATTCCAACAACCTCAAACCAAAGAAGAAAAAAAAAATGAAATTCCAGCAACCCAAAAAAAAAATCCAACAAATCATTTCCCTGCAACTCTTCCATCAATTAAAAGAACAAAAAATCCTTTCCCCACTACAAATTCTTTCTTCTTCCTTCAATTTTTCTTTTTCTTTTGCAACTCTCCAATGAACAAAAAATCAACACAACCAAAAAAATAAAATAAAAAACAACCATTGCTTTCGCAGATCTCCACCTCCAACTTCACCTCCACCTCCAACTTCACCTCCACCTCCACCTCCGGCGACACTGCCCAAAGCCGACTACCCATGCCATTCTCTGCCTTGCATCCCTCCCCCTCACCCAGCCTCGCCCCACCTCCCTCAGCCCTGACCCACCCTCACCCCACCCCACCTCACCTCACCTCTTACCCACCACCTCTCTTTCTGCCTCACTCTCTCTTTAGTTTTACTTTATTTTTTTAGAGTTAAAAATAATTC
>QANW01004872.1:46096-63636 GCA_003254865.1 Dryas drummondii | reverse complement strand
AAAAAAAAAAAAAAGTTATTCATTTTTTCATAGTCATAATTTCTTCTTGATGTATATATAAAAGCAGACCCATGTTTTAAATTTATTGGATAATATTCATGAAGAGTTCATGCATGAAATTGATGACAATATGCACTTAATGTTTTTGCAATATAGGAAGCCTTGGTATCAAAGAGCAATAGAGATGGGCAGCCTATGGAGAAGCATTAATTCCAATAATAGACACAACAACAATCATAAGCTAAGAAAATGTACCTCCCTAAAGGTTGCCACTACATTCACTAGGGTTTGTCTTTGTGCACCAATATCTTCCTACAATGAGGTGTTTAGGGCTAAGCTTCCCCCAAGAAGAAGCAACAGTTACCCGAGATCGAAGCCATTGGCAGCAGCCACGGCACAAGAAAGAAGTACTAGTACCTTTCCGAGCGCAAGGCTGAGCACTGATCAAGGGCCGAGAAGAGTGTTTAGGGGAAAGTCATTGACTGATGATGTTTTGATGAGGAGGTTTGTTGTGGCAGAAGAAGCAATGATGCAAGTTAGAAGGAGAAATCAAATGGAAGTCATAAGGAGAAAAAGTATAATGAGGAGGAGCAAGCTTGGGCCTAGTCCTCTTAGTAGAATGGTTATGGCTCATGAACATCAGGAGGAGGATTAATACTAATAAATTTAAATTAATTCTCACAAGAATTTATAATAGTTCGAAGTTTGCTTAATTATTGCCTTTTTTTCATGTGGCTGGCTAGCTCGTTAGTCTTTAATTAAGTTTCTTCTTTCTGATCTTTTCCGGAAAATTAACTTTTTTGATGGTGTAAATGTTTTTAAGTTTATGGGAAACATTTTGCTATCTTAATTCTAATTAGTTTAGTAACAAAAGATTTCTAAATTGGTTTTTGAGTTTTTTGTAAATATGCAACTAATAGGAAGGTTGGACTTAATAATGCAATTTAATTTTTAGACAGTACACATTATAGAATTTAATTATTTCAATATTTTTCAAGTTATATTGTAATGGGAAGCAAATATCATGTGTGTTATTCGTTTATGTATGTGTGGTAGTGCTCATTCATAAAAATTTTTACGGGGGCAAGAAAGCTAAACAAGTTGCTCACCTCTAATTTTTTCAGCATTTTACGAGTATTTTGTTTTCACTTAAAAAAATGTGAATAAATAAATTGAATTGTGGGTACAAATTGATGGTGAAAATTTTGTTTTGTTTCATAGAGCGATAGACTCCACTCACCCCTATATAAATCTGCAAATACGCGAAAGTCATTAAAGGTAATTAATTGAATCTTACACTAAATCTCACATGACTAAGGTCAGCAATCTATATTCGACCAAAAAAAAAAAAAAGGTCAGCAATCTATAACTTGCATAAAATCACCAATCAACACCCAAGTCTCAATGGTTTGCTAAGAGACATAGTCTTACTTTCCTATAGCTGCTTCCACATGTCCTAGACAGTAGAACATATATATATATAGCTAACTTCTTGCTGCATCAAAATATCATGGTTTTGCGTATAAGCCACTCTAAAACAAATATAAACAACTTACAAAGGAAGCTAATTAAGGCTAGTGGTTATCTAATCTGTATCTCACTTCCCAATAAGTTAGGTCGTTTTATCACTACTTACTAATATATACTTACGTAATATCGATCACTTCTTTTTCCTCATCTTTGCCAACAACCACCATATCCTTACTTAATTAATTAATTAGTTATCTACTTTATTAATTAGTTTCTCTTCACTAATCATTTCAATATATAATGATATTTTCTGGGATTCTGTGTTTATTTTCTATGTTTTTTGTTTATAAGCCTAAGTCCATATGAGATGAAGGCATGTTGAACCAACCACATGCACGCCGGCACTTTTATATTGGAATGTACTTAATTTTATTTTCCAAAAGTTTATGGGAAATTGGCCTAGAAGTTCTTATTTTCATTAGATGAAGACCATTCCCAAATACCCATTTTTCCAATAGATAGATTATAACATTCCAGATATTCTATGCATGCACTAGCCTCATGTTTAATTATATTGTAATTATGCTTCAACAAATTTAGATAATTCTTCAATTTATTAAATATATAGAATATTATCAGTGATCAACTACAAGCTTTTTTAAGCAATATTTATAATTGAATTTGACATAATGAGATTCAAATTTGGGTCATTTTCAATATTGTAAAAAGAAATATTATTAGAAAAATTGTGCAATATCTATATATAATTGGATTAATAAGCAAGTGGTTCTCTAGTAGCTCAACTCTTTCACCCTTAATTAAACGGGTGAAAAGCCAGCGCACCAAACATCATCTGAAGGGAATTAAGTGGCCTCATGCATGCATGTATGGCATCTTGACATTGTGATTAATCATTTCTTCTTTTTTGTTTTTTGTTTTTGGTTTTTTGGCTGGTACACCAATGGTATAATTAGGTAGTCTAATGTGTTGTTGAACAATATAGTTGACGTTGCCAAATGTCCAAAATAGGACAGTTCTTTTGGCTACTAGCTGTTTTCTTTTTTCTTTATTTTTTTTTTGTTTTTTTTTTTAGAGAACTACTATTTATTATTTTAATTAAGAGGACTATTCAATCAAATATTGCCTCAGAAGAAAAATATTTTTATTTTGTTATTTTATAAATTCCTATAATAACAAACTTAAGCCCTCATCGATCATGCATTATTTTGGATGTTACTTATACAGCACTAACCACTTTCCAACTCTTTTCCCATGTCAATTAATTAATTAAAGACCTAGTGTTGATCCTCATCATCAGACTTGGTATCTTGAGAAAACATCTCCATCGTTAATAAAAATGGCAATATTCTTATGATGTAATACGAATCTTATATCATCATATTTTCATCATCATCGCCATCATCAGACTTGTAGATATTATCATTCTATGCATTAATAATGCTTGGAGGATGTTGTGGGTGAGAAACGGCCAGAAAAAGACATGGTTTAAGACAGTTTGGCATAACATATACAGACAATCAAAAAGGAGTAAAGACATACATTTATATATGTATGCTGTGATTAATGAATGTCAGAATTTCAAGCATATATATGACAATAAATTCTCAACCAAACTTTCGAAACTTTTTTTTTTAATCTAGAAAGAGGGAATTGAACTTGAGACCACTAAAGTTATAACATTATGGAGGAGATCTATCACTAGCTAGTTAATAAACCTTCAAAAACTTTATTTAATTAATAGAATTCCAATCCAATATATATAGATACACACACATAAGGTATTTTCATTGAGGGAATACGTCATATTAGGCACAATGATATTTGTGAAATTCACTTTGCATTGTAATTTGATGATCGAAATTGCCTATATTTTTAAATATTAATTTAAAAATTATTAATTCTTGAAAAAATTTAAATAAATTAAAAAATCCTTTAACCGTTTAATTAAATAATTATTATTTCGAGTGTTATATTTAAAAATTCAACGAGAGGATGTCAAATTGGCATTTGGTAGCATCCAATTGACCTCCTTTTCTGACATAAATTACCTAATATCTCGAAAATTCTTTATGGAACTAATAAATTAAAGACTTTTTTTTTTTAAGTCCAAAATGAAAAATACCATGATCGGCCAGCCTACCTGTAAAAATTCAATGACAAATCGATCCACTTTAATGAGCTAAACACTCGGTACAATTCACCAAGTGCTCAACAAATTGCCACTATATGATCGAAAATTGTCACTATTAAATGGTGGCAATCATTGTTACTTGAGGAATTGCTTCAAAGTACATCCTGCCGAGGTAACGTTCCTTTAGGACGGGCAGATTTGACCTTTTGAGCCTCTTTAATGGGCACACCTGCTTGGTTTACTTTTAATTCTGCTACGTGGCATGCTTTTATGAGGGGTATCGACAAATTCATACCCTTTTACAAGATATTCAACATCTCCTAGAAAAATGCTTTTCTTTTCAAGTTGTTCATACATATAGAGAGGCTAATAATGTGGCATCCTCCCTAGAAAATTGGGGAATTCAGTGGAGTGCAGTCAATATTATTAAGAATTTCAATCAATTACTAACTCAACATTGAACATAAATTTAAGAGAAAATAGATGCAGAAAAAATATTACAAGGCAATTACCATAGTTCACTCAACTAATGCGATTGGGATACATTCAGGGGTGATGACAATCCACTAATTTCGGAATAAAAAGATTACCAACAAAAAGATAATATATTCTTCAATCACACACTAAGTTATCTCTCACTTCTCTCAACGTACCCTTCTCAATAAAGAATCTCCAATTACACCCAAGACTCACAATCTTTCTAAGAAACTCTTTCTAAATATCTATTCACGAAGGATAAAACTGTCTCAATAATTCTCTAGGAGTTTCTCTCAAGTTTTCTCGCAATTGGTGTCTCTCACACAAGGCCAGAGCCCTAAAGGATTTATATATAGGTTCCCAAAACCCTAAATCATTGTAGGAAACATATTATATTCGTAAACCAACTAGAAGTAGAAAATTGATATCGAAAAGAGCCCAAAAACGCACTAAAATTAACTTAGGAGCGACCCTCATTGATCTTGCAACGAAGGTCACGAAATTCTCACACGTTGATCAATCACCATGCCAAGCATATTGCTTACCTAGCGCAATAGGAAAAAAAAAATTTTGATCTTCCTCCATGATTGGTCATCGCTATCGATCGATCGTCACTACTTAAATTTTGATTTTCACCTTAGTTTGAGCAGTAAAATCTCCAATAAACACTAGCTGAATCACTATCTTACTAGTATCTGGATATATTTGTTATTTAAAATCTGTAGTTGTATCATAAACAAATGTTGTTAGTTGTTGTTTCGATATCAAAAATAAAAAAATTAAGATGAGAGCATGTCAACAGCAAATTAAGGGGTTCTAATTCACATTTGGTCAATGGGGTTTAAAGTTTATGAATTTGATCTGTGTGTTTTATGTCATTACAGTCCCATCAATTAAATTGGCAGAAATTAAAAAAAAGTCATAAACTTGTTAACAAAATAGAAAACAAGTATTAACTTGGAAAAATATCTAGAAATACTAGAGAGAAAAAACTCTAGTTTTTTTTTATCTTTTTATTTTTTTTTGGTGGTCTTGGTATTCCTAGCTACCACAGGCTAGCAATTTGGCCATCTTAATTTGGAGAGTCTTCTTGTTCTTAGAGAAGGTTTGCCCCTTTTTTTATTTTATCTTAGACGTTTTGTCCCTTTTTTGATCTTAGAGGATTTGCCTCTTTCTTGATCTTAGAGAGAGTTTGTCTATTTCTTGATCCTAGAGAGTTTGCCTCTTTCTTAATTTTAGAGAGGGTTTGTTTAGAGTTTCATCATAAACAATCTAGGTTTTTTTTTTTTTTTTTTTTTTCTGCGTGTCGTGGTGTCTCTCACGATGGGTTCCTTTTCCTAAACCTACATTGTATTTCATAGCCTCAGAGCAAGAAGGAAGAAAGGTTTCGCATACGAGTAGGTCTACAAGAAGCTTATTGTGGTTTTCCCTTTTAAATCAAGAATAATTGAAGCTTAATTGAGGAAACTATATTATCTATTAGATTAAAGGATTTGTTGTTTTGGGTTTCTTAGCAGTCAAACATGAAATCAGATCATGCTATGTTTTTTCGGTTAAAGAAGGACCCTACATGATTTACTGTACTTGTATCTTATAATCGATCTTGATTATTAATAAAATTTAGTTTGCTATTCTAAAAAAATTGATTTTGGAGTCAAAACAAAAAGACTATAAATAAAGTTTATCCTGTATTTTTTTTAAAGGAACCCTATATTTAACTACAAGTTTTCAGACAAAATCATGTCCGACCAGCTGGAAGGCTGAGATGACACGGTTTTTCGAGTGTCATTTGGTCCACAAATGTCCATAGTACTACTGCAGACTGTCTTACAGCTGTTATCATTATTCTTTATTTATTTTTTCTTCCTTCACAATACTAGCAAGTGACCACCAATGACCATATATACTTCTGCTAATCTTATATATTGCTTTCTGCATTTAAAGTTCAAATTATTTTATTAATGGTAGTGAATCATATGGATCAAAGGGGGTGGAATAAGAATGGGTCAGCTCAGACTGGAAAGTCATTTGGTCCTTCTGCCAATTGTTTAGACTTGACTTTATATATCTCTCAACTTGAAATTTGGTTAAAACACTTGGTGTGTTATAACACTTTTCTTTTTCTTTTTTTATTAAAAAAAAATATATTTTTATACCAGGTCAAACTCAAACAATGGAATTAAGTGCACACTTAAGCTCAGGTGGCAAGAACATAATGGAAGTTCATTTTGGCCAACAGACCACAAGAGATGACGATAGGGTTGTGAATAAATACATTCTCTTCCAACCAAAGCTTTTAATGCGCTTTGAAACAGTCTTCACAACTGACATGGGTTTCCAAATCTTAGCTCTATTTGATATTACAATTGAGTGTACACCCATGACCCATCTCATTTTTCATTTTCTGATCAATACATTATATATCAATTAATGTGTCATGATTTATAACATGTGAGCACCTTACCCTCACATGCATCTGGTAAAAGTTCAATTCTTACCCTCCTCCTCTCTAAAATGATAATAAATAAAAAAAACATTAACATATGATCAAAAATTCAAAATAAATACAATAAATTATAATAATATACTATATTGTAGAGAATACTTTTTTATCAACCAACATATATGAAATATGAAACCATGTGCTTATTTAAAAAGTAAGAATAGTGTGGTAATTATAAAATTTCTTTATAATTTATTAGAAGAGAACAAACATAAATAAATACATGACACAACACAATACGATCATAATAAAAATATAACACAAAGTAAATATACACCATATGAGCATGCAATAAGTAGATGAGTTCGGGCAGACCAAAGTTTTTAACTCACCAGGCAAAACAAAATATGAGCACAAAATGGTTCATGCACAGTATGAGCACGAATTAAAAATGGGTCCAATTAAACTAGTTATGACTTATGACTTGTGTTAAGAGAAACTATTTAATTATAGGATGAGTTTCAAATAAGTTAGTACGAGTAAGACACGAAAATATAAATGGACACAATTTAAATGATCAGAGATTGGTTTGACATCTCTAGCACATATTATAGGCCGTGTGGAGCACGCGCGCGGTAGTGATGGGATGGGAATATTGTGGTTTTTTTTTAGTAAAAATATTGTGCTTTCTTTAATAAACAATTTTGTTTTTGAAGGATCAGTATCTATTTCCATAGAGAAAGTAAAAAAGCAAAGAAAGATCACTGTCTCTCTCTACAAACGTTCTGGTCTGTAGGGAAGAGGACAAGTATAATTAATTAAGAAAATTTAAAAAAGATAAAAAACAGAGTACCAAACCAAGTACCCAACTGTGTAATAAGTGGGGGATAGTATTAGTTGCTGCCCAAATAGTCTTCCCATTCAAGTAAAGTTGGTTGAAGTTGGCCACATTGAGTGAGAAAGTGGACAACGTCTCTCTCTCTCTCTCTCTCTCTCTCTCTCTCTCTCCATCATCATGATCATGAAACATACCAAAAGAAAATTATAAATCCCACAAAAGGTGAAAGGTAGCAAAGAAGAAAAGTAAATTCATACAAGCAAGAACCCAATTCAAAGTGGTGGAGTGAGAAACAAAGAAACAAAGAAACAAAGAAAGAGGGTCATAAACAACGATTATATGTCAAAAGCTATGTGGTAAAGAAGCATGTGGTATAACAAAGGAGAGGGAGGCTAGCCTAGAGAGAAATACAAAAGAGAAGAGAACCCCATCTCTCTCTCTCTCTCTCTGCTTGCTCTTTGCTTCCTTTTGCTCGTAGCAGCTTTTTGAAGGGTCTTTGGGAGCTTGGCTGGTCTAATAAGGTACAAAATTATGTTAATTATCTTTATAAACTTCTGGGTTTATGCTATTTTTGTCTTGGAGATATAAATTATGCAAAATTTTGAAGAAATTAAAAAAAAAAAATGGAAGCCGCTTAAGCTTTCTCTTGTAGAGCAAAAGGAAGTCATACTGTCATAGAATTATTTGGGGCAATTTTCCTAGGGATCCCTCTTGTTTTCAGAGTGTCAGATGCTTTTTCTTGGAGAATTATACTCTCTCTCTCTCTCTCTCTCTGTGTGCGTGCCTGCAAATATATTCTATTCTATGTGTTTTTGGTCCTCTTGTTTTTGTTCTTCAGTTAGATATCCTTCCAAATATGGTGTTTAATTAATTAATTAAATAAACAATAATGACCTTTCGCGGGTGTTTGACTATAAAATTTTAATTTGGCCTCATATTTTTGTTTGTATATAAAATTCAGATTCATGTATTAGTTTTAACCCCAAATTTGAGGCCTTTTGAAGCAACAAGGTAGAGTTTTGAGCTTTGAGTCCATGAATTAGACCCAATTATAAGATTGTGTCTTTGGCAGCTTTAGGAAGATCTGTTTCACATGACCATTCATGAATAAAATATGAAGATTTCCCTGTTTTCTTCTTATTCTGTGTATAACAAAGGATTTGTTTTATTTTTTGCAGTTAAAAATCTGAGATAGAGTGTCGCTGATTGACCTGGTAAGGTTATATTTTGAAACTTTGATTTTAATTTGAAGTTAATGAATGTTATGGAAACAAATTGGTAGTTGTCTTTGTTGGTTATTGATGTCATATCTGTGGGGAGACTAAGCATAAGCAACCAAAGAGAAAACAAATATATATTAAAGTAAAATAAGAGAGAAATTGATAAATGATTGAGCAATATTAAAAAAGTATATTTATATGTATATATGAATCAAATAGTTTTTAGCTTCTGTGGGAAGCCATTAACTGGACACATGTATTGAATTCTTTTCTAAGCTAAGCTTCTTTTGTGGGTACATCATAGCATCCACCCAAACATGTTTAACCATGCAAAATGTAAATTTACAAGCACCTGTAAATCCTGAATTGGTTGGTTTCATTTTCCTTTCAGGTAAAAACAGTAATGCTAGGAACATGGGAAAGAAAGGGAGTTGGTTTTCTGCCATAAAGAGGGTCTTTTCACCGCACTCCAAGGAGAAGGTAGTCAATGTAAGTAGATTTCCTGTAATGGCTTATTTCTTTCTCCAATGGACTTTTGTTCACTTGTTTCACAATTCGTCTACATTTTTCAAAAAAGCAGACGATTTGAAGGTTAACCTTTGTTGCTTATGGATCTAAATGGAGTATTTTCCCGAATTTAAATCTTTAAAATAGTCCATTTTACGGGTTATCTCAAACACGTCTTCACCAGCTGGCTGAAGTGAATGTGCTTGTTGTTTTTGTGCTTAGCCATATAATCGGTGTCTAAAAGATACAATATGATTGTTCATCTTGTTTTGTGATGAACAATCATAACTTCGTACTAGAAAAGCACCTCTGCTTAATTATGTAGCCATTTGTTCATTTCAATATATGAGAGTGGTATACATTCTAATTAAATTTCAGCACTGCATAATTAGTTGGTGTTACATGCTTTTCTGGTTTTATGGTGCAAAGGTACAATTTGCTTTCCATACAAAATACCTACAAATTCAAACCGAGTGCATACTTCTCATTGTTAATCATATTGCAGGGTTCAGAGAAGAAAAACACAAAAGAGAAGAAGAAGGGGGTAGGGAAACTAAAGCATGGAGACACCAACTCATTCATTCCCCTGTTCAGAGAACCAAGCAGCATTGAGAAAATTTTTGGGGATTTTGAAAGGGAGCAACAAGTAACTTTTAGGCCTCCTACACCCGATGAGCAACCAAAAACACCACCTTTGGTTCCTCCTAGAGTTGCTTCTTCTCCCAGGGCTCCTTCTCCAACGGTTGCCTCACCAAGGGCCACTTCTCCAAGGGCTGCTTCTCCTAGGGCTGCTTCTCCTAGGGCTGCTTCTCAAAGAGCTCCTTCTCCAAGAGCTCCTTCTCCACGAGCTCCATCTCCAAGGATCATTCATCACCATAAGGAGATTAGCTACAGACCTGAACCAACTCTGAGGAACCACCATGCTTCAGCTACTAAAATCCAAGCAGCCTATAGAGGCTATAAGGTAAGCTTATACTTTCCATGGTATTCAAGGGTGAGGGATGTCTTGGGACAATATAAGAGTACAATTAAATACAGGAAAACCTTCTTCCTACTACTTTAGTTGATCTATGAATGCTTTTCTCATGGTTCTGCTCTTACTATGGCCATACAAGACAATGCAAGTATATGCCTCTATCATAAAAGATGCAAATTGTCAAGTTTTGAAGAGATTTTTATGTAAAAAGTATTAGTTTTTAAAATTTTTCCTAAACAAAGCTGTTGTATAAGGCTCTGTCTAGAATCTTGCATTTTTTGTGCAGGCTGCATATTATAAGATCACAAAAATTTGATGTCATAGTTATTCTTTACAACTACAGTTCAGAGTGATTGATGTGCAAAGGGTCTGTCCAATGGTTGCATTACATATAGTTTGGGAACCATAGTTTATGAACTGCCTGGCCCCCTTTTAATGAGCAGACTTTGTATTTATGACACACTTTAACCTAACTGAGTAATGTGGTACTTGTTATGCAGGCAAGGAGAAGCTTTAGGGCTCTAAAGGGTCTAGTGAGGCTTCAAGGAGTGGTTAGAGGACAGAATGTGAAGCGCCAGACAATGAATGCCATGAAATACATGCAACTCTTGGTTCGGGTTCAGTCTCAGATTCAGTCCCGGAGGATACAGATGTTAGAAAGCCAAGCAAGACATCAAGCTCCATACAAGAATGATAAGGAAGTGGAGAGCACCTTTGGAAAATGGACCTTGAGCCAGGCAGTAAGTTCTCTTTCATCAGTTGTGAATGTGTTCCTATCTGTTTTAGTATTTCCCTTCTGTTCCCATGTTTGGTCAATCAGAGGTTTGATTATCCTGTTTGAAATGTTACTGTCAGACTGTGTCAATTATGGTTTGCCTTCCTATATGTATTTGTTATTCCATAAGTTTAAGCTGATAGGAAAAATATATATCAAGCTGATCACACTAACACACCACACACACATAAGCCAAATAGTCGGCATATTCCATTCTATGTTGATTATTGTATAGGCCACTTGAATCCTCTATTACCTGTTTTCTGTATTGTTATTTCTATTCAATGATTTTGGGTCTCTGCAATGGTCAATTGTATTTCTGTTTCAAACCATCTTTTGGAATTTTACAAGTATGCAAGGGCCATTTAACTTTCTATAGTGAAAAAGAAGTGTACTAGATGTTTTACCGCTAATAAAATAAGAAAAGGAAACACTCTCCATGCACTGTTATGTTTGTTTTTTTATTTAAATGTAACTTATCTGTGAAAATAAGTAATCCTAACAATTGGAAGTGCTGTGCTACAGTCTGAGATGGGCAATAACGATGATTGGGATGATAGCTTACTAACTAAGGAGGAAGTAGAGGCGAGGATGCAGAAAAAGGTTGAGGCAGTCATCAAAAGAGAAAAAGCAATGGCCTATGCATACTCCCACCAGGTATATTCCTTAAGTTGCATCATGTGCATGAGATATATGGCCTATGCATTATTCCTTAATTGACTTTCTGGCCTTATGCTGCCTGAATCTATGATCCCGTCTGATTGATTTCACCTTTATTTTATTCTTGAGTTGTTCATCTTCACTTTCTGTTATAATTTAATTTTTCTATAGTATTTAAAGTTTTTTGTGCTTGCATAGTTACTGCATTCAGGTACCATTTGACATCGAGGTAACAATACACAGCAAATTAATAAATATCAATTTTCTTTCAGTTTCACTTAAAACTTAACTAATTTCTCAAATCTCCTTCTAATATTTTCTATTTGTAGTTTTATATATTTCATCTATTTTCTCTATATATTAATGCACATGTATACCGTACCACAGAAAAAGTACACACTCATAAGTTCCATACTCATTTTTTTTAAGCTCTAACACTCTCCATCAAACAAATATTTGATTATATAGAAATATTGTCAGTAAAGAAAAACATTGATGATGATAAGAAATTAAACTAAACAACACAATATTAATAATAACGGCGTGGATAATCTAAATTAAACAAAACACATTCACAATTCTGATTAAGAAACATGGTTTGAAGTATGTAAAACTTTATATTTGATCATTATTATTAATTATTTATACTTGAGTTGAGTATTCTTTAGTTTAATTTTCCTTCCAAAAACTGGTGGTAGAATTAACTAGGAGTATCATTTTTTCCTTCATGTAGTGTATACTAGAATGATAATTATAGCAGATTATTGCAGTTTGGAGTGCAAGATGTTTTCTTATTTCTTGATGTTATATACTTGTGTGTGCCAACAAATACAGCTGTGGAAAGCTACTCCTAAATCAGGCCAAACACCTCTGGTTGATATTCGATCTGGGGGATTTCCATGGTGGTGGAACTGGTTGGAACGTCAGCTCCCTCCGAAAGACCCTCCTGCAGAAGCCAATGCATTGAAGAACTTTCAACTTACTCCTCCAAGACCACATTCAGAGCTGAAGCCAAGCCCACTGCCCCAATCAAGCAAGGCAAGCCCACTGCCCCAGTCAAGCAAGGCAAGCCCACTGCCCCAGTCAAGCAACCACAGGCAACATCCTTTTGCATTTGATAGCAATCTGGACACACCAAAATCCTCAAAATCAACCATAAATTTCACCACACTAAAACAAGCACGAACCCTGCCTCCGATTAGTAAGAGCACTCCACAAGCAAACAGCTCTGGCCTATCAAAGTATAAAAGACCAACAGCTAGTGGAGCTGAATCCCCTTATGGTTTTCCACTAAAGGATGATGATAGCCTGACAAGCTGCCCTCCATTCTCGGTTCCAAACTACATGGCTCCGACAATGTCAGCAAAAGCCAAAGCAAGAGCTAGTAGTAATCCGAGGGAGAGGTTTATGGGGACTCCAAGCAGCGAGTCCAAAAGAAGGCTCTCCTTCCCTTTGACACAAGGCATTGGGTCTTTCAAGTGGAACAAAGCTAGTTCTTTCTTCTCTAATAAGGATTCTAGCTCTCAAAGGGTTTTAGATAAGAACCAGTCTCTGCAATCTATAGGAAATTTGAGTATCGATTCCACGGTTTCCATGCCTGCAGGAGTTGGAAGGAGGCCATTTAACAGATTTGTGTGATTTATTTTCGTTTATTTTTAACATTTTCTTCCCCCTCCCCATTGTGGTGTTTATTTTGCTTGAGTGTATGGTGATAGTTTGAGTTACAAAATACTGATGTAAAATAATGATAAAAAAAAATTATAGGGAATGATGGTTTGGATTATTTGATGTAACAGGATTTGGGTTTTTGAAAAGTATCATGACAATTGTTCTTTTTGGATTGATTTAATTATCAGATGTTCTCTTTCATTGAAATGGCAAGAGCAGAGGTAAGTTCTTTCTAGTTTCTATGAACCAAATAATGCACAATGTAGAGTGAACATTTTGCTTTGTAGTCTGAATCAAGCCTTGCACTTCTACTCTTATAAGAGGTGTATTGCCGATTCTGATACCATTGTAAGGCAAGAATTTACTTTTCCGATGTGCAATATTACTTTCAACATTATGACATAAATGTCATGATGAAATAAATTATAAATGTCATGAAAAAGAAATTCACATAGACATTTATGGAGCATCTTCTGAACAGTTGAACTCTTTCTAACGACATTTTGTTTTGTTCCCTCTGTAGTTATATGGAGCATCCGTAAATTATCTAATTCATGAATAGACATTGAGTTCATGAATTCATTTATTACAATGAATGTTGGATATCTTTCTTGCGCCTGTAAAAGGGTGGAGGTCCATAGGTTGAGAGATCCATTTGTAAAAGACAAAAAGAGAGCCTCCTACAACATAGCCTCCTTTGAAGTGAGTAAATTATATATGATAGTGAGTTTTAGGGAGATCTACTTCTAATCTCATTTTCTATGCTGGAAGTTTATCTGAGTTCTTCTAATGTTATTTCCCTTCAATTTGGAGATTTTTTCAAGTTAAATTGATAAAATAAAATTGAAAATAAGAGAAGAGTGCATGATGACTTCTTAGGAATGCAAATAAGACCTTGCTCTTTGATTTTTTTGCCTAAAATAATAAAAGGCTAAATGATACTTTTGGTGCTTTTACTTTCATGAAATTTCTACTTTAGTCATGTTTTTTGAATTTTGGCAATTTCAGTCTTGTATTTCTAATACAATAGCAATTAAATCCAAGTCGTTAACTTCGTTTAAATTAATGATGCAAAATCCGGCGTGCCTTGCACATGAGTGGCATTTCGAACATGTTACTCTACCTAGACGTCTATATAAACCATACCCACTATTCTACGCAACTATTTTGGAAAAATAAGAAGTTTCAACATCGAACTGAATCTGTTAAATGACAAGTAGAGACTTAAATAGGTATTTAGAGGGACTAAATTATTAGGAATATCAATCATGTGCGAAGCACGTGCTTCTACGTTGGATTTTACGTCAACAATTTAAACAATATTAACTATTTAGACTTAATTGTTATCGTATAGAAAGTACTGAACCAAAATCGCCAAAAATAAAAATACATAACAAAAGTGAAAATTTTATAAAAATATAGGGACCAAAAATGTCATTAGATAATTTGCATTCATTGGGTCATGAATTCAATTATGGCATGCTACATGCATTCTAGAGTAATTAATTATTTTTTTTCAAGTCTCTTTTAACTTTGTTAATAAGTAAAAGTGAGTAATATTTTACAAAAATAAAAAGGTATGAAGAATATCTAGAAGTATCTTGTAGATATTTCCCTTCAATTTGGAGATTTTTTCAAGTTAAATTGATAAAATAAAATTAAAAATAAGAGAAGAGTGCATGATGACTTCTTAGGAGTGCAAATATGACCTAGCTCTTTGTTTTTTTTTGCATAAAATAATAAAAGGTCAAATGATACTTTTGGTCCTTTTACTTTCATGAAATTTCCACTTTGGTCATGTTCTTTGAATTTTGGTAATTTCAGTCTTGTACTTCCAATACAATAGCAATTAAGTCCAAATCGTTAACTTCGTTTAAATTGATGATGGAATATCCGACGTGCCTTGCACATAAGTGGCATTTCGGAAATCTTATTCTACCTAGACGCCCATATAAACCATACCCACTATTCTACGCAACTATTTTGGAAAAATAAGAAGTTTCAACATCAAACTAAATCTGTTAAATGACGAGTAGAGGCCTAAATAGGTATTTAGAGAGACTAAATTATTAGAAATATCAATCATGAGCGAAGCACGTGCTTCTACGTTGGATTTTATGTCAACAATTTAAACAATGTTAAATATTTAGACTTAATTGCTATCGTATAGAAAGTACTGAACCAAAATCACCAAAAATAAAAATACATGACAAAAGTGAAAATTTCATAAACTTATAAGGACCAAAAATGTCATTAGATAGTTTGCTTTCATTGGATTCATGAATTCAATTATAGCATGCTACATGCATTCTAGAGTAATTAATTTTTATTTCTTTTTCAAGTCTCTTTTAACTTTGTTAATAGGTAAAAGCAGTGCCGGCCTTGAAGGGGGGCACTGAGTGCGACCGCCTAGGGCCCACCTTCAAGGGGGCCCAAAAATTTTTATATTATGTATATATTAATATATATATTAAAAAAAAAAAAAGCTGTTGGGTTTATTTATAATGTCTTCGCTGCAATTTGACTTTTGTACTTATTTTGTTAGAGCTAGGGGTGTGTTTCGATCGGATCGGATCGGAAATAGAGTGTTCCAATTCCAATTCCAATTCAAAAAATTTCGGATATAGGGTATTCCAATTTTCATTTAAAAAAATCGAAATTTTCGGATTTTTTCGAAATATCACATTTTCGGAATTTTCTGATAAAAATTTGAAATTTTCAAATAAAAAATCAGAATCTTCAAGTTACTTTTTGTTATTAGTAAAAAAAAAATTAGTAATTACACGTACAAAAAAATGTGGGTGCTTTTGTCAACATATATTTATGTTATTATAAAACACATATATTTATAATATACATATGTTTATATTAATAATATTCGTTATTTTTTTAAGGTCCATTGATTTTAGGTATCAAATTATAATGTTTTTTCATTTTAACTACTAAAACATTTATGGCATTTCACTTTAGGTACTAAATTTCAATTTAGGTACCAACTTTAAAAAATATGGTTATATCGAACTGTGACTGTCTAACAGTCATAACTTTTTTATTGATTTGTTGTTTTTTCAATATTTACAAGGCTAAACTTTAATGTTTAGACTTTGGGTTATAGAACTTTATCTCCCAAACCTAAATAAAAAATATGAAACCCTTAAAATTTTTGATTTTTTATCAATTTTAAATAGTCACAACTGTGACTGTATTACAATTGTAACTGTTCGACAGTCACAATTGTATAAAAAACTAATTTGTGACCTAATCCAAAATATTTTACTCTAGCTTAGTACCTAAACTAAAAAAAATTAGTATCTTTCTGCTTCATTAAAAAACTATTGATATTTGGTACTTAATCCTAATTTTCTAATTTTTTTATAATATATATGTGTGTGTGTATGTTTAAAACAAATAACAAATTAATGAAACATATAGTAAAAAACTAAATAAATGATATAATATTAATATAAATACGGAATAAATTGGCATAATTTCAAAAATATCGAATCGGAATGCCTTTGGAAAATTTCGGATTAGATCGGAATTTATAGATACATTTTAATTTCAATCCAATTTTTTTCGGAATTCTTAGAATTCTACATTTTCAGATTTCAGATTTGATTCAGACATTATAAAATTGGAAAGTGTCGGATTCGGATTTTCCAATCCAAATCACACTCCTAGTTAGAGTTGTAGTTATCTAGTTTCTTTCTTTGAGCTTAGGCCCCCTCTTATACAAAAAAAAAAAAAAAAACTAGGTGCTTCTAAGATATAAAGTTTGGGTTCTGCAATCTATTTTTCCCCGATTATTAGTTGAAAGCCACATTTTTATTTCTTTTTATTTCTTTAATTTTTGTTTGACCAACTTGTTTCATTTTTTCTTTGGCTTCTCACGTGAATCACAAAAGAAGCAAGCCTTCATCCTCATCTGCATGGCAGTGAGTCCTTTTTGCCCTTGAGTTTACACCTGTTTTTTTTTTTTTTTTTTTTTTTTTTATCAAAAGTACATGCATTCTTTCAAAAAAGTTGGATTTAAAAAGTATGTTTGCTTTGAATTGGCAAAGGCGGTTTGTCTCTTTATATAGTCTTGTGGAAAACTTTTTTTTTTTTTTTGTTTTTTTTTCCACAGGCTCTTTCAATCTGAAAGAAATTAGAGAGGTCTCATTGAGGTAAGAAAGTAATTAATATTTGAGTGTGTGCTTTTTTCCTTATGTTAATAATTATAAACCCCCTAATTAGAGATAAAATCTCTCATAACCTCTATCCAAAATCTAACTCTCCTATAACCCCCAATCTTACACTTAATATTTTACTAAACCCCCTAGTCAACTAATACCCAGTCAACTTGACTCCCCAT